>RPFO01000080.1:8710258-8949719 GCA_009746045.1 Mesostigma viride | reverse complement strand
CCTGCCCCCAGCACGTTGATGATTGGGCAGGCATGGATACCTGCACGCATGTGCCGGCAGGACGCACCGACAGCAATGCCGGGGGGGCAGACGGACGGCGTTCACCATGCAAACAACCAAGAAGTCGGGAGAGAGCGTAGTAGGTACAGCACGCTGACGGGGCTTTAACAGCGCGAGAAAGGGAAGTAGCAAATAAGGGCTACCGAAGAGTTTGGGTTAATCTGCCCATCTGTTGGTTTCGGAGAAGAAATGGGCATTGCATCGCTTCTCAAGCATGACCCCTGCCGCCATGCTCCCAGTGTTCAGCTGTGCCAGCGTCCCGCGATGATGCCCTCCAAGATTCGTTGCTTGCATCAGCCATTCGTGCAGGGCGTTTAAACCGCTCTGTGGATTTTTATTGTCCCCTTAATTTGATGTCAGGCATGCAGGAACTCAACCTCGCATCTGATAAGCTGCCGTGAAGAGCAAGGAAAGGCCAGAATTGGGGCCAGGTGGAATAATGGTACACCTTGGCATCTCATACAAGGTGCATGCCTGTGTCGGCTTTGATAGTTGTCAACAGGTGCAGTTGAGGCTATTGCCCCTGAGGATAGCCGCTAACACTACTGACCTCGTCTGCCATTACAGTAGGAGGACAAGCTTCAGAATGAGGATTAACATCCCCCTCTAGTGGGACTATATGGTTGGGGCATGATGCAGACGATATTTGTAATTTCGTTGCAATTATTTTTCTAATGAGATGCATAGTACTCTTGGAAAATTCAGAATAGTACTCCTTGGCCATGCCCATGCGCAGACACGGCAAGTACTACTTAAGTACTTGCAGGCTGAAGTTTTGAATGCAAACTTTTTTTAGACGCATGATGAGTAGCCATGGTTGTGCCATTGCTGACACGGAACTGCATACATTGCATACATCGGCGAAGTGGCAGTTTGTGTTGAGTCACCCACCTCCGGGGGCTGTGTCAGGTCAGATACATACCTTGAACCCTGGAACGCCAAATCTTGAAACGTAATGTGCATGTGATTCTCCTGCCATGTAAATTTAAAATTCTGCCATGTTAAATTAAAAAGTTGAATTATTCTGCCTTGCGCCGCAGAGGTTAAGCTTGCATGACAGAAATGGTCGAAGATGAGATGAGTGCCCAATAATTAATGAATTGCATCAGTGGGTACCAAGAAGGAACCTATAGAACCTGTTGTCCACAATGAGACGTAGGGAAGGCTGCGCCCTCCAGCTAGCTCTCGACGTGGTTGCAACTAAAAATGAACTAACTGCTGCCGTCTATTAAACCCACTGGTATTTCGAAGGTCATTAGAAGGGCAATGCTATGTCTCGTCATCTCCACGCTCAACTTACCCGCATAGGGCTCAACCCCCCGTGGGAGGGGCAAAGGCGACACCGTCCCTGCCGAAATGAATGCGTCATGTGTGGTACCAAATAAAGGTACTTAAACCTGTTTCAACAGTGGTAGGTAGGGAAGGCGCCCTCAGCTCTCGGACGCGACCAAAACCGATACCTAAGAGCTGTTAACTTCGCTGCTATAAACCCATGTGCATGTTCGATCCCTGATGATCAACCACAAGATGAGGTCGCCCCCTGCGGGCTAGAATAGCCCTAGCTTGAATCATTTGGTAGGTCACTGCCGCCATGGCAGCCATGCCAAGAATGTTTGCCTAGCGCGCCACCATACCTAGTCACGTGCCCCGCTAACGCACGGTACACAACCAGCCATAGCCTTAGCTCAGCCTTTGTACAGCATGCTATGTCCTGGCTATGATCAGATTACTTGTCCACGCTCCTTGTTATGATATGCTTCACATGGGTCTTATTGCACCCACAGAACTTGCTGCCTGCCGGATCGTCTTATTGTGTCCGATGCTGCTGTGGCATGCCTCTGGCATTGAAGGAGAAAGGGGGCCTTCTACCCTTTCTTCCTGTTGTGCACACACAGGGATCAAAAGCACTCCAGGCTGCCGTGACGTACTCCCCAACGAGAGCACGAGTTTTAGATAATTAATAATTAATGTATTCGAAGATCATAGTCCATAGAAGGGTAATGCTATGTCTCTCTTCTCACGCTACTTACCCGCATGGGGCTCACCCCTGTGGGGGGGGGCAAAGGCGACATCACTGACACTGCCAGGGTACTGACTGCCGGCCGCAGTCGTGAGACAAGACAGTTCCCCCGCGAATGCTGCTCACCTTTGACTCTCGACAAGAGGACAAAGGCGCGCTTCCTTCGGCAGCACAAGACTCTGGCACTCCACCCATTGGTCGCTGGATGGACGACGGCCTGACTCACGCGCAGGATCAAGCAGCAGCGTCGCGAGTTGCCATTGCATGATGGCCCACCTTCCTCCGCCACAGAGCAATCCCCCCAGAAGCCAAAAATCCCACTTGCGGCAGGACCTATCCATCAACAACCAGCTATGGGTTCCATGCACCCATGTGACGACAGGACAATCCATGAGTCTGCACTAGAACTAGGGCTGATGTCAGATTAGGGTCTTCGCGATGTTAACACGTACTGATGTATGGCCTAGCCACTAGACGTAGCACCGTGTATGGCTCAGCATCAAGAATTGCCATAGCTTGAATCCTTGGTTACTAGTCACTGCCGCCATGCAAGCCATTGCCTAGAATGTTTGCCTAGCCTTGCCACCACACCTAGCCGCGTGCACCGCTAACGCACGGTACACAACCAGCCATAGCCTTAGCTTTAGCCCTTGTACGACCAGCTGATGCTACATCCTACTATGCTATGCTTCGATCGCTTACTTGCCCACGCTCCTTGTTATGATATGCTCGTGCGGGTCTTATTGTTATGATATGCTCACGCGGGGTCTTATTGCACCCACAGAACTTGCCGCCTGTCGGATCGTCTATCGTGTCCGATTGCTACTGTGCATTGCCTCTAGCTGGCATGAGGAGAAAGGGTCTCTGCCCTTTCTTCCTGTTGTGCCACATACAGGGATTTAAAAGCAACTCCAGTGCCGCGTGGCTCCCCAACGAGAGCACGAGTTTCATTAACTAATGCTCAGCATACTACCGGCTACTACTTTAACTTGTTCAGCCTATGCTCTCCGACGCCTGTCTACCCGGCACACTTCAGTCTTCAGTTTCATTGTGCCTGACAATGCCATGCCTCGACCGCCATGCCACCCACGCCAACATTTCAGAATTAGTGCACCCACAGCCTATGCCAGACTCTCCTCGTGAGCAGATTCAATTGCAGCTGTGGCTTGCCTCCGGGCATAATAAGGGAAGACGGTGTCTCTGCCCGCCGGCCGTTCCCCGGCCACCGTGGAACATACCGTTGATGAAAAAGCACTTTAACTCTGTATTATATATGATTGTGCTCGATCATGATCCCCAGGCAAGGGGAGCACGTTTTTAATTCATCTCCGTCATCTTCTTGTTGTTGTCGGGGCCGTACGCATTAGCCTCCAGTGCATTACCGGCATCATCTACAATGATGCACTCCTTCAAAAAGTCTGAGTACATACACACATCCAAAATCTTTTAAATTGGCCGAAAATGCTTTGACGTACTTGGTCCATCCCGCATGCTCAAATTAAAAGCATGCCCTAGTGCCATGTATATCACCGAAGCAGGCACAGATAGTAAACAAACATGCTGCTTAGCGCTGCGGTACGCGATATAAGCATGTGGCTGTGTCACGTGGGTGCCCAATAAGCGAACCTTCGACCCCTACTACACACAACGAGGAGGGCCAGTATGCAAAAAAATGCGCAAACGCAGCGCCAACTCATAACAGCTGGGATCGTGGAAACTAGCACCTCTAGTATATTCCGCGGCTGTAGGGGTATCCTGATCTGTATAGGATCCCAAACTATAACCCAACTGCGGAAAAACCTAAGCGCCATGCATGTACTGCGCATGACTTTATAAGCGTATGCACATGCAGGGTTTATTCGGGTTGTTTGCTATTCCAAAATTGATCAATGCCTAACGGGATCAATAAACGCATGTATAATGAGCAGTTTCCTATATTCCATGCTTTGCATTGAATTGAATTGAATTGAATTGTAAAACATAACCTCCGTTTGGGAGTATATGTAGCACATAGCCCTTGAGAGGGGCATATGGCCTATCATACATCCTAAGCTACTTCCTGCAATGGTGGGGATGTTAAAGGACCCTTGCTCTAGGTGCACCAGGGCACGTGCATCCCCATGATCTTCAAGCTATGCCCAGCGAAGGGGGAGCCTGTCATGGGGGGAAGATCAGCATAGCTATACAAAGAAGTAGGCATGGCGTCTCAGCAGAGAGCTACTCCCTGCATGGGCACAGCATAACTAAATAAAGCTAGGCATCATCTGGAGTGTGGCTCATCATAGGCACACATGTACACGATTAAATAAAGCGCGGGGTCTTAGCTGGGATAGGGCCTCTAGGAGGCGTACAACATGTACATGGCCACGGTCTATCTAGTCTACACTACTACTGCTTGTATTCCCCTAAGCTGGGGCGTCTGGAGTCGCTGGGGCCGCGGTGGTCGTGGGGGTCGCCTGCCAGGGCTTGTGGCCGACATAGATGGCCGCCCCCTCCAGTACCCGGCTTGCCCGCCTTGGTCTTGCCGGAGCTGGAGGTAGGTCGGCCATAGCTCCGGCCGTCGCCGTGTTGCTGCGCCAGGGTCAAGTCGTCGTCAAGGGTGAAGAGTCTGAGTCTTCTCGAGCCGCTTGCGGCGTCTGAGAAAAGAAATCTTGTCCGCCGGCGGTCTTAAAGGTGAGAAGGAGCGGGGGCGGCCCTGCCTTACCCCGCGTGCGGGGAAGGCGGTGGGCGGCCAGCTCGATTCTCACCAGTTAAGGCCCATGCAATCAAGGATTTCTCTCTCAAAAAGCACGCGCAGCTTCTCGGAATTCTCACCTTCCTCCATCTTGAGTATTCTTGACAATGACGTTGAGGCTGCGCCTTGGCGAGCTCGGCCTCCTCGCGAGGTCAAGCGTCCTGCCGTTGAAGCTGGGCTGCGACGGCGGAGGTGGTGGAGGTGGTGTGTTGCTTAAGCATGTCGCCCAGGTGGTGATGGAGGAGCATCGCCGGCCAGGCCAGCCGGGGCTGGCTTGCGGCAATGTCCTTCACTGCCTGGGCGGTGAGGCCTGCGGTTGTTCTGCAGGACCTCGATAGCGATGGCATTGTTCTTAAGGACGCTGGTCGATGTCGAGGAGCTGGGCTTTGATGTCGGCGGTGGAGGTGGAGGTGGCAGTGGAGGTGGAGGCGAGGAGGGTGGAGGTGGAGGTGACGGTGGTGGAAATGTGAGGAGCTCAGTAGCCAGCGTGCCGCCCATTGCCGCCACATCTGCGGCAAAAGGGGGTCACGTGCTGCTGGAAAGGCTTCCGTGAGGATGGAACGGAATGTGGCTGCGGAGATGGTGGGGGCCCAGATTCTCGCCGTCAGACTTCTTGAGAGTTGAGCAGAGAATCAGGTGCTGAAGGTCAGGCCGGTTGTAGTGGAGGCCCGTCAGCAGCAGATCTCGGCTTTGAAGCCTGCGGCCATTTGGCTCGAGAAGGCGATTGATGCTGTGAAGGTGGAGACACAGCTCAAGGAGCGAGGCGTAATCCCCGAAGAAAAATGCACTCCAGAGCAGTTGCACGGGGCAATTTGTACCAGTCGGTAATCGTCGACATTTGAAGGTTTTTTAGCTTGAAACGCGGTTCGCGTGGAAAGGATTGAGCGGCTGCGTTTAGGGGTCTGGCCGAGCCGATGGCGAGGCAGGAAGCCCGGGAGGGTGCTGGGCGGCCACCAGTGCGCGACTAGTGTCACCACTGCCTTCCGGCCCTGATGGCGAAGCTGCAGCCGGAGCTGCAGACGTATTTTCATTGCCGAGCGCAGCCGTCAGGCTGCGTTGCGTCGATGGGCGTTTGCTCATCGTATATTGCGTAATAGCGTGAAAATTATATCAGCATGTGCGTCTTAGAAAGACGAAGCGATTGTGATATTCACGACTAAATTCGGTGCTCAAACGTGAAAGTTATGAGCGCCGCCGTCAGCCATGGCTAACCTCGTGGCTCGTGTGCATGTCGATGCAAAACCCGGGGGAGGCATGCTCACTTTGCATGCTCACTGAAATTATAACCGAACACTGATCACTGAAAATTTATTGAAACAACAGTGCCCAGATCACTGAAACTTAATTAAATTAAAATGAAACATATCTCCGTGGAGTACATGTAGCACATATCCCTGAGAAGGGGCATATATGGCTTTTGATACATTCTGGGCTACTTCCTGCAAGCGGTATAGGGTGTAAACTACCCCTGCATGCTCTGGGTTGCACAAAGTGCAACTGCACCACCATACTAAGGTATTCAGTCTTAACCTACAAAATTAAGTACTTTGAAAAATCTATTTAGCATTTTACCATACTAATGCGTATTATACTACAGCGTACTAGCGTCGTATTATACACAATGCGCCCCGGACCGTACTTTACCGTACGGCGTACTGGTTTACTCTGGCCGGATTACCTCCGCCACAAGCACTGAGCCCCCAAGAAGCGTTGTTCTGCATGGAGGGGCGGGGACCTGATCGCGGTCAACCGACAACCAGCCGTGGAAGCCCCGCCCACGGGTAGACTAGCCATAAGTAGTCACCCAAGTAGTTTGGGTGATGCAACCTGGACATCGCCATCCCAATGATAATTAGTTGCAACGCAAAGCCTGGGGTAGAACGCAGCCATGCATGCCTATTATATAGCTTAAAAGTAGCCAACAGACAGTAGCAACGCCGCGACCAGTCGCCCCGGCGACTACATCCGCCACAAGACCAACCCCGAGAAGCCCCAAGTTTACTCAGTGGCGGGCAGGGACCTTTATGTGAACAAGAAACTGTGGAATCCCCCCTGGGTTTTCCAGGATACTAAGATCACTCCGAGCTAGTTGTCTAAAGCGGGGGCAGTCGATTATGGGATAGCTTAGGCATTTTACAGCTCACTTCAAATGATATCAGCGCACAGCGTTATGGTACCTTAAAGTAGCTCTCGCGCCACAATCAGCTTGCACCTTAGCCGGCGACTTGTGCCCACCTCACCTTAATTTGTTACTACATACTTTGTAGCATAAGCTATGGGTCAGCCGGTACCTGTGGTATATTGCATGGTTGTATTGCACCCGACAGTGTTGCGCCCGGCACCAATGATGGAGAGACGCTCTGTGGACTGCCCACTTGCAGCAGTGAGAGAAGCTAGGGCGCCCTCCCTCCTTCTCGTTGTGTAAAATCAAGTTAAATTAAACTGAAACATATCTCCGTTGGGAGTAGTACATGTGCACATATCCCTGAGAAGGGGCATATGGCTTTAAGGGAGGGTCCCATAGAAATATATCAAAACTTACCCCCCCTAATAACTACAGAAATGCAACTGACAACCACTGAATGATGTTTGGGGACCATAAACATGATGTTTGGGCATGCATACCACCACTTGTTGGGGTACTACCCCCAGCCATACACCGGCTATGAGCTAAAAATAGAAAAAAACGCTGTCCGGGGCACATCTTGCCCAGAACAGTGGGAGAACCAGTTGCATGAAAAAAGCACACCCCTTATAAAAAATGTCATGGGACATTGTTTCTACCTAATTGATCAACAAAATCAGCACATCCCTTCGAGTTATTAATTTTTGGGCCAAAAAAATACGCTTTTTTAGGCGGGGCGTCCCCATACACACTCATAACACATCAATTAGGCCTGAAAAGCACAAGTCAAATTCTGTCATGACCATAGAAGGCACTGTCAAAGTTTCGGTGGCATTCTGAGCTCAGCTGTAGCAGTGATTAATTTTGGCAGTTGGCCACCTGTGCAGACGCTAAGGAACGATTAGTGAGTATTAAGGCACACTAACACTTCCTATTGCCATCCAAAAGGCTCCTGACCATGCCCAATTCGACCACAATGTACAAGGAGGTGGCTGGGCACGTCATGTGCCCTTGCCTTACCTCGACACGGGCAACCTGTTGCGTGTGTGCACAACAATGAGGCAGGTAGCTCTACATGCCTAGCAACACTTCTAAAGCATATTCCAGGTTTATGGTGTGGGCATCATCCCAAAACCAAGCTCAAACACACCCTAGAAAGCCATATCCACTAATTGCCCAACAAGGTAACAACAGACAGTCCACAGAGAAAGCAGAATTATCATACATGCTGCTTGCCAAGGCTTCTACCATGGTTACCTTGCCTTGCTAGCATATGAATTAGGGCTCTCCCATTTTAGTGTGGAGAAAGGCCAACAAGACAACGATAACCCCTACCTACGTGCAGTTCCACCCATGCAGTATGCCCTCAGAAAAAACCACTGCCACCTTTCTTTCCAGCGCAATTGTTTGCCAAGAAAACAAACTCAAGCTTGTGAGCCTCTAACCACAATGAAGCCTCTGCTAGAAAGGCCGCGTCAATATTCACACAAAACTGAGTGCTGTTCGCAATCTCCTTCCAAGAAAACCACTCAGCAAATCCCTGACAACTTGACGATTATGCCACGGTCACGCTTTGACACATCCCAGCCATGCAACGTACATAAAAACCACTGAAAGGTGCCAGGAATCTGGCGATGCGCAGCACGGAATGGCATCTTACCTGGCGCTAACTGCACGGAAAGAAGCCGAAAACTTGCGCTGATAACCCATAAAGGAAGCGAAACATTCATAGGGTCACGTTGATCACACGATCGTACCATTACCGGAATTGTCCTTCGCCCAGCGGCGCAAGAAAGAACAACCTTCCATGGAATAATAAGACGCGCATCCCGCGAGCCTGGAGAGTGTCTTACCGATCATGACGGAAATCTTGCCGAAACCCAGCAAATTTTTTAAAGCTTTACCAATAACGATTTAAACGCATCCTTGACGCTAGGTAAAGCCATAAAACCTGACAATCACCGCCGCCAGCGTGCATTCTAATTTATTCCTCTCGACGAAAACATCAGATTGGACCCCCGTGGCGATGGTCATCAATAAAATCATCGACACTGCAAAAAACGCGAACTCCGCTAGTAACGAAGTAGTATCATTTACTCATCGTCTTTTAGATTCGCTCAGTTTCTCTGCATTCCGCGAGCTATCTTTTTCTACTCTGCCTGAAAGCACGTCGCCATGGCCAGCTCCGGAGGGTGCGCGCCCCGTGCACCACTTTTTCGCGGTACGGACGGGTACCGCGAATTTTTCGGCGCCAAAATATTCGCGCCGGGACCGTCCCCTAATACATTCTGGGCTACTTCCTGCAAGGGTAGGGACTGCAAACTACCACAAGCTCTGCTGGGTGCACGAAGTTCACCAGCACCATGCACTATGTGTTCCAGCAGCTACTGCATGGTGCGGCCGACATAGGATGGAAGATGATCATGGCTAAACAATGGCTATAGGGCATGGCATATCAGCAGAGAGCGACTCTCTGCATGGGCAAAGCATGAGTAAATAATGCTATGCGTCAATGATCTGGTGTGGAGCCCTTCATAGGCACACAGTGTACATGGCTAAAATAATGCTCATCATCTTGTGATGCCCATAATAGGTGTATACATGTATATAAGGCCACGTTGGCTAAGCCTTACTATTCTGCACTACTTATCCCCTCTAGGCTGGGGTTACTGAGGGTGCTGGGCAGAGGGGGGCGCCTGCCAGGGCTTCTGGCCGACGTAGATGGCCGCCCCCTTCCAGTACACTGGCTTCCCTGCTGCTGTCTGCCGGAGCTGGAGGTAGGTCTGCCATAGCTCCCGTCGCCTTTGTTGCTCCGCCAACGGTCAAGTCGTCATCCAAAGTGTAGTGAGTCCTCTCAAGCCGCCTGCAGCCTCTGAGGAACGAAATCTTGTCCGCCGGGGTCTCAAAGATGAGCAGCAGCGGAGGCGCTCCCGCCTTACCCCGCGAGCGGGGAAGGCTGTCACGTCCGTGATAATTTACGTCCGCGCACTCGAGAAACGGCTGTTCACCGAATCATTTACATCCGGTTCAGTTCCGTTGGTTTGGTTCCGTGGTAGCCGTTTGGCTCGGATTTGTTCAAGTCTGGCCGGGGGTACCGGCCAGTGTGAACGCCGCGCCGGATGCTAGTACTCAACTCTACGCTTGTGGCTGAATATTTACTTTTGTAGTATCAGTGTTCAGTCTACCGTTGGTAGATATCGGACGGCACAGTCATTATGTCATGATGACTGAGCGTCGCGCGTAATCATTATTGTATTGCTGCCATGCAGACTGATTTGATTGATGCGCACACGCGTCGCTCATAATAGCCTGACGCCGCCAAAGCCTGAAATGTGTTGTGACAAGCAGGCAAGATTGGCAGCACATACGATTTGCTGTATTGCTGGGAAATGCGCACATAGCTTGGCGCGCACGTAGCCAGGTTTGACAGCTAGTGCTATGGCCGGCGCGGATTTGCTTGCGTCAGCGGCACTATTGGAAATAGCTTAAGGGAACGAGCCTCGGCCATGGAGATCGTGTTTCGCTCGTTTCTCTCCCTCACAACTGGTTTGTGTCTTCATGGGGATGAAATAGTCCGAGCAGCCCGAGCAGCCCCCGTGAGTGGTTGCATGCAGTCCATTGCCACAAGAATGGATTGACGGAAATGACAATCATGTGTTTTGTAAGAATGTGGGTAACATTGGGAACATCAACAGCAGGGAAGGGATAGCCCCGTAATGCCCTAGGCCTGTCATCGGTGGCTCAGCAAGCCAGTAGCTCGAAGTACAATACGGGATCATGGAATTCCTGAGACTGTACACAGCTGCTCTTATAATTGCAACATTACAACTCGACAGTCTTTGTAATTCGTCATTGATCTTCTTGGAATGGAAAGGTCTTTTGCTTGCTTTGATGATAAAGCATGATCTCAACATGAAATCGGCTGGCGGATTGTCTGTCATGAAGGTGGCGGTGCCGTGACTAAGATTGACCGCACCTATCATTTTTACCCTTTTAAAACGAACGAACAACCCTTGGCGGGTTCGGTTCGGCCAGCCTGAGCCGGAGATACCCAAGCTGCTTGCAGCGGCAGCACTTGAAAGAGGATTAAGCTTATCCTGTAAAAAGCTATGAAGAGGATTAGGCTTATCCTTGAAGAAGCCATGAAGAGGATTATGCTTATCCTTGAAAAAGCACCGAAGAGGTTATTGCTTAGCCTATTTGAAAAGCACTGAAGAGGATTAGGCTTATCCTTGAAAAAGCACTGAGAAGGTTATTGCTTAGCCTATTTGAAAAGCACTGAAGAGGTTATTGCTAAGCCTATATTTAGAAAAGCATGCGTGGTCCTGCAATGGGAATTTTTTTCCCTATGTGATCCTCTTTTTTGACTTTTTGGCTCTTCCAGCTTCGAGCTAAAACGTGGGAAGGATATAGTGGATCACACACATGAGTGCTCTATCGCTGTGGATATGTCTTCCAAGTATTAGTCTTAGTAGGACATAGTGGCACGCAAACGCGACAGCTCAGTGTCACGTCCGTGGTCATTTACGTCCGCGCACTCGAGAAACGGCTATTCACCGAATCATTTACGTCCGGTTCAGTTCCGTTGGTTTGGTTCCGCGGTATAGCCGTTTGGCTCGGATTTGTTCAAGTCTGGTACCGGCCGGTTGTGAAGCGCCGCAACGGATGCTAGTACCCAACTCTACGATGCTTGTGGCTGAATATTTACTTTTGTTGTAGTATGTTCAGTCTACCGTTGGTAGATATCGGACGGCACAGTCATTATGTCATGATGACTGTCAGAGCGTCGATCGTACGTAATCATTGTTGTATTGCTGCCGTGCAGACTGATTTGATTGATGCGCACACACGTCGCTCATAGCCTGAGCGCGCCAAAGCCTGAAATGTGTTGTGACAAGCAGGCAGGATTGGCAGCACTGTCATACGATTTGCTGTATTGCTGGGAAATGCGCGCATAGTTAACCCTTAGTCCGCTAACCCCCCGACCTGTCGGGGGGGTTGACTAACGGTCGAATTTCGCGCCGCGCCGTGATCGCCGCGCCACTTGTGACGGAGGACAGTTGTCCGGTGGGTCCGGGAACACTTAGGGACGAAGGTGATGCATAGGTTTGGGGGTAATATTCGCCATAGCCTGGTAATTACAACGTGTGTCAGGAAAATGACCAAAAACTTCTCCTAGCTTGCACAATAAATGCTGGCTATCGGAGGAAAGTTCCGGTACTTGAAGACCTTTGACTTATGGACAAAAATGAGGCGAATTCATTGGTAATATTCGTTTAAGCATTCATCCAACATAGTCTAGGCTGCGGCCATGGGGCGGCCAGCTGCCATAGCTTAGCATGTCAAGGCTTACAGGACAAACTGCCAGAGCAACATTATGTGGAAAAGCACACCGTCCCTATAGCCGTCGATTTAGGAAAAATCTACGGCACAGTTTGGGTGCAGGCCAGCCGCCACACAAAACGTGGGTGGCTTGCATCAACACAGACATGATGCGTTGGGTCACTAGTATGCAAGTACAAGGACATTGCGCCTCCAGGGCAGCACTTAGTGAGAAAAGGGTCGGCGCGAAGCGCGGATCCTGGCAAATTTGTACGACGGCTACAGTACCGGCAGGACAGTGCTCGGTACGTTACGGATGACAGCAAGCAGTGCTGGAAATATATTGAGTGCCGATTTATACTACATCGGACTTTGACCAAGTGGACTGAAAATATAAGTACGTCTGAAAAAGTTTCCGTCACACTAGTACAGATTCATTCACGCGTAAGCGTCTCGGCCATATATTGTAAATCGGCCGTAACTGTTCAGCGTAAGAAAGCCATCGGACAGAAGATAATTCTAACAACGTGTATTGAGAATGTATCACGTGACTTTGGCGGGAAATTTTCGCTCGCGCGCGCGTAATGAGATATGGCTGCCAACGTGCCGCTGTCACAAAATTTTTGCGTCTCGCGGCTCGAAACGGTTCAGAATGTTGCTCAGAATGACGATGCATGATTTTCGTAGGTCAGGCACGGCCAGATTTATAGGGTTGGGAAAATACAGGTAGGAAAATAGAACTTTCCTGGTCGTCAGTTCCAGACGATTCATAGCTCATCATAGGTCGATTTTCTCCCTATTGCCGGGCAATCTGCGCCAGCCCGGGCATCCAGTTTGGGTAAGGGACGTCAGCTGCAGTGATTGCTGAGAATGCGGACTAGTTTAGTGGCCATCTTTGCACGGAACATCAACCTGGTAGTCATGGCGGATCATGCAGTATGCGGCTATGGCGGCCTTTGCCTGTAGAGCATCAGTATGTGTGAGATATGAGTGTCCCGGCCAGCGGAGTCCGGGTAGGGCATGAACGAGCCAGGTACGACAGCGTATTTGCGTGTTGTTTGCAGCGGAATACGTATCCCATGCATTATAAATGACGATTTTATGCATGATATATTCAGCAAGCTTCCATGCCTGTTGTAAAGAGTGGTATTAGCCCTGAAAGTGCCCAGTTTATGGCATTTCTTTGGAGTTTATCACTCCTCAGTGCAGGTAGGCAACGTGTTTGTATTCCAGCACTTTTGGCAGCCTTTGATGGCTTGTTATAATGCATTACTGTGTTGCATGTCATAGATAGCTGTTTACACGCGCGTAATCCACACACATGTATGAGCACGTTATATAGGGGTAATGGGTTATCCGGGTGGTCTGACCCAAGGAAACCACCATTGGACTATCCAACTAAGTTGTCCAATGTTGGTATTGAGATTCCCTACCCTTCCTGGGAAGTTAGGGGGGGGTAGACTTTTCCTTGGGAAAAAAAGATCGTCTTTTGGCCAACTTTGAGTAGAGCTATCATCCAAATGCTTTGATAAACCCGTGGTATTATTGCATATTCTGAAAGCCCTTGAAGTGTAGATACTCCTAGCATCTTGGTTGGGGGTATTTGGAGTAGTGGCCTGTGAGTTATGATTTTTTTCATTTTCAGGGGTATGAAAGTGCCAAAAATGGGTCAGCGGACTAAGGGTTAATGGCGCGCACGTAGCCAGGTTTGACAGCTAGTGCTATGGCGCGGGATTTGCTTGCGATTATAGTGGATCACACACATGAGTGCTCTATTGCTGTGGATATGTCTTCCAAGTAATAGTCTAGGACATAATGGGACGCAAACGTGACAAGGCGGCGGTGGGCCTCCAGCTTGATCTCACCAATGAATGAGGCCCATGCGGCCAAGGATTTCTTTCTCAAACGCCTGTGGAAGCTTCACGGAGTTCTCACCTTCCACCAGGTCTAAGTTCTTGACGATGCGCTTGTCGAGCTCGGCCTCCTCGCGGAGGTCAAGCGTCTGCTGCTTGAGCTGTGCTGCATGCGACGGCGGAGGTGGTGGAGGTGGTGTGGTGCTTCAGCATGTCCACCCAGGTCTGGGGGGAAGCATCGCCTGCCGGGGGCGCGGCCAGCGGGGGCTGGCTTGGCGGCAAATATGTCCTTCACCGGCTGGGCGGTGAGGCCTGCGCCGGGTGTTTTGCAGGCACATGGTCAGACTCGATGGCGATGGCGTAATGTCCTTGAGGCGCTGGTCGATGTCGCGGAGCTGGGCGGTGATGGCGTCGGTGGTGGGGGTGGTGCATGGCGGTAGAGGAGGCGAGGACTGGGGTGCCGGAGGTGGCGGACGTGTCATTGCGTTGCATGCCAGATGGTGGAGTCTGAGGAGGGGGAGTTCGGCAGCCAGCGTGCCGCCCATGGCAGTGCCACATCTGCAGCAAGGGGGGCCACGTGCTGCTTGAGGGCCTCCTTAAGGATCGAGTGACTGCGGATGGAGGACTTCGGTCAAGGTGCATGGTGGTGAGGGGCTTGGGGGGTCAGAGCTCCGCGATGGAGCGTCCAAGGAGGGAGAAGAGGGCGTATTGCTGCAGTCTGGGGCGGGGGGCTGTGAGGATGTATTCGTATGGCCGGGCGCCTCCGAATTAAGGGAGGCATCGCCGAGGCGACCCTAGCTGGTGGAAGAGCTGCTTGCACAGTTCAATAAGCGAGGCGTGCGATCCCCAGAACACGTAGCCCAGGAGGCTGTCGTAGGCGATCTTGTCCAACGAGCCACGAGCCACGAGCCACGAGCCACAAGCCACGAGCCACGAGCCACGAGCCACGAGCCACGAGCCACGAGCCACGAGCCACGAGCCACGAGGTAGCCATGGCTGACGGCGGAGCTCATGACTTTCACGTTTGGGCACCAAGCTCGGCCGTGAATATCACTATTGCTTCATCTTTCTAAGACGCACACGCTGATATATTTTCCCGAAGCTAAAACGCAATATTATGACGAGCAAACGCTCGACTACGCATGCAACGCGCAGCCTGGCGGCTGCAATGAGCCAAGAAAATTTGACTGCAGCTCCGGCTGTAGTTCCGCCCGGCCTGCCAGGCAGCGAGGCCACTACTCAAGCGTTGGTAGTGCACTCGGCTCCTGCGGCCTCGCCATCGGCATCGCCTGATCCTAAACGCAGTCGCCCAGCAGAATCGCGCCCAACAGAACCGCACTTTCGGCCCCAACCTTTCAAGGCGATCGACGATCACGACTGGACCAACACGTCCCCGGCAACTGCCCTGCTCAAGTGCCTATTCTTCGGGGACTACGCCTCGCTTTACGACCTGTGCATCCATCTGGACAGCATCAACCGCCTCATGATTCACCCCGGACGGCATGCAAATGGTTTAATCCCGGCGCTCTGTTCGGGTGCGCCCGCCCCCAACTCCAGCACACCATATATTCTCAACTCTCTCCTCATGCGCTCTGATGGCGAGATCTGGGCTCCATCCATCTCCGCACCCACACTCCGTTCCATCCTTACGGAAGCCTTCCAGCAGCACGTGACCCCCCTTGCTGCCGATGTGGCAGCAATGGGCGGCACGCTGGCTACTGAGCTCCCTCACATTTCCACCACCGTCGCCTCCACCTCCGCCCTCCTCGCCTCCACCATGCACCACTGCCGCCCACCTCCACTGCCGTCATCAAGGCCCACGGCTCCTCGACATCGACCAGCGCATCCGCGCCAACACCATCGCCGGCCATTGAGTGCCTGCAAAACACCGCAGGCCTCACCGCCCAGGCGGTGAAGGACATCGCTGCCCAGCCGGCATCTGCTGGCCCGGCCAGCGATGCTCCTTCCACCCAGATCGACCTGGGCGGACTTACTTAAGCACCACACCACCTCCACCACCTCCACCATTGCGGCACAGCTCAAGCAACAAGCCCTCGACCTTCGCGAGGAGGCCGAGATCGACAAGCGCAGCCACAATGTCATATAGTCAAGCACTTCGACCAGCCGGTAGATGAGACCTCAGAGACGCTTCTCATGGCATTTAAGCGCGACATTTTTGCCCCCATGCAACTCACTGGTGAGCTGCGGATGTCGGCTGTCCGCCTCCCCCGCGCGCGGGGTAAGGCTGGCCCGGCACCCGTGCTCCTCACCTAAGTACATGGCGGACAAGCTGTCGTTCCTTAAATGCCGCAAGAAGCTCTCGCGGACTCGCTACACGCTGGACGACGGCTTGACCCTGGCCCAGCAACAACGGCGACGCGAGCTATGGCCGACCTACCTTCAGCTCCGGCAGAGCGCAGGGGGGAAACCGGTATACTGGAGGGGGCCGGTCATCCACGTTGACCACAAGCCCTGGCAGGCACCTCCAGCCACCCCAGCAACCTCAGTCTAGGGAATATATAACAGTAGTGTAGATTAGTCAGGCTTAGCCTAGCATGTGGCCTACGCGCATGTGCGCCCATAATGGCCCCCATGGATGACGCCTTCAGCATTTAGCCAAGCCATGCCTATAATGGGACCCCCATGGATTTAGCCACGCTCTGCCTATGCAGAGAGTCACTCTCTGTTGAGAAGCCATGCCCTAGCCATGATATGAGCTTCTATAGCCATGATGATCTTCCACCCCATGACAGGCCTTAATGCTCTAAGAGATCATGGTGGTGCAGGTGCCCTTCTTGGTGCACCTAGAGCAAGTGTCGTTTACATTCCCACACTTGCAGGAAGTAGCCCAGAACGCCATATGCCCCTTCTCTGGGATATGTGCTACATATACTCCCAACGGAGTTATGTTCCTAATTAATTAATTAATCTTGTCCAAAAAGCCGGGCTGGCTGGCGTCAAAGTCAAGCTCTTCCCAGTTCGGCTCGGCAGGGCGACTGCGCTTGGGCTCAGGCGACGCTGCGGGCGAGGCGAGCCCGGGGGGCGGGACGACTACTAGTGCTTGGCTAGTAACTGGAGCCGCTGCCTTCTGGGCCGGAGGGCGAAGCTGCAGCCGGAGCTGCAGACATGTTTTCAGGGCTTAGCGCAGCTGCCAACCTGCGTTGCGCGGAGGAGCGTTTGCTCGCCATAATGTTGCGTGATAGCTTCGGGAAAATATATCAGCGTCTGCGTCTTAGAAAGACGAAGCGATTGGGATATTCACGGCCGAATTCGGTGCCCAAACGTGAGTTATGAGCTCCGCCGTCAGCCATGGCTACCTCGTGGCTCGTGGCTTGGGATGTACATCTCGTTGTGTATATAGGGTTGAAGGTTCCTTTACTCTGTATTGGCACCCACGTGCCGCATGCTTATTAATGGCAAGCGACATGCCAATGTTTGCTATTTACCGCTACTCATTGCAAGCTATAGTAGGGTCTGTGCTTGCTGTAGTGCCCTCCCTCATGCAGCAAGGATGACATCCGAGCAGTGCTGGAGGAGCACGAACATGACCTGGCCGCTGGCGGAGAAGCTGACCACTCGCTGACCACGATGCAGTCGATGCTCAACATGGTGGAGACCCGGGTCTCTAATGCGGAAACCAAGGTCGCCCACAAGCTCCTACCCCAGCTCACGGCGCTGCAGACCGCGGCCGGCGCGGGCGCGCGGCGCAGGCTTCTGATGCACATGCCGCCCTACTCTCTTGCCTCGATCAACAATTGGTGGAGGGCAAGTGCGGCCTGCTCGTCAAGAAGTTGGACGCCATCACCGCCCAAACGGAGGCACTGGCCGCGCAGGTCCAACAGATTGCGGAGCAGACGGCCACCAATGATCGCTGCCCAGCCCACTCGGCAGGCAGATGGCGGCCTCCCGCCGCACTCCTACGCGGACCTACTGCGGTCAGCAGGGTTGGGTCCACGAGTACTAAGTCCACGAGTAAAAAAGGCGAGTACCGAGTAGTGAGTAGTGCTCACGAGTAGTACTCGGTACTCGCCTTTTTTTTGGAGCCCGACAGTGCTTCTGCTAAGGGTTTTTGTCATTCGTCAACTTGTTGACTATTTGCCTCGGCACTTCGTCAAATGGTTGACTATTTGCCTCAGCAATTCGTCAAACTGGTTGACTATTTGCCTTGGCGCTTCGTCAACCCTGGGGGGGGGGGGAGGAGGAAGCTTTATTTCTTCATAATTAACGTAAGGTCGCTCACGCCTCACACACGCATGTAATGCATGTGGATAAAACATAATATCACATAGTGGTTGTTGACAACTGCATAAACTACAGAATAATTACTAGTATGGTTCACAGCTAGGCCTGAGTCAAGTGTGCACAGCACGAGGCCATTAAACAACCACTACATCCTCCTCGCTGCTATCAACAGGCACTACTGGCACAGTTTTGTCCGAGCTTGGCCCTGCACCCTGCGCGCTGCGCGCGCCTGTCCACTGGTTGTACTCCTGTCTCTGCCTTTTCGCTGCTGGCTTTCTCTTGCCCTTCTTCTTCCCCTTCTTCTCCCCTGGCTCAGAGCTGCCGTCATCATCGGCCTTGCTCCTTTCTGTCTAGGCCCCCTCCTCGCCAGATTCCTCCTCGCCAGAGTTTGAGGCGCTGTCAGATGATGCTGACTGGCCGCCATCTTCCTCTTCCTGCGCATTAGACCCATGCTCTTCCTCACGCTCTACTCTCTTGCGTTTGTCGCGACCCTGCCTGCCCTCCTTTTCATCTAAACTGCGGCCTAGGTCGATGATATTTTCCGTTTCTACAATTTCTCCAGCTTGCTTCTTAAACAGAGCATCTAAGGTGCTAGTCTTGAAACCTGCCAACCCGTTTTTCTTCGACATTCTCTAGCTCATGCAACACTACCTAAACATCGCCGCCGCCATTATCGAAACAATTTCGCATGAAATATTTTATCGCACATGAAGTCGCCAGACGGCCTGAGGTCGTCACGTAATTAATACCATGATTGCCCACCAAACACCAGAGTTTACAGGTAATAATTTTTTCATGCCCTGGTCGGCTCAAGTCCTGCCTTGCTCGTCTTCAGTTTTGGTACCCGAGCATTGTCCTGAACCGTACTGACGTACTGTCTTTCCAAACCAACTCCAACTGCAGCGTACCTAGGATTCAGATGGTACGGGCTGACGGCCTGACGCCGCGCCGCTGGACCTTAGGTCTGGCCTTCAGGACTTGGGTGGTTGACGAATACCCTAAACATTTCGTGAAACCGGTTGACGAACTTCGGAACATATTCGTCAATTGGTTGACGAATTGCCGAGTTGGTTGACGAATGTGGTTGACGAATTGCCCAAAATGGTTGACTATTTTACTACTATTTTCAAAATTCGTCAACCGGTTGACGAAATAGTCCCGTTAGCAGAAGCACTGGAGCCCGAGTACTACTCGTTACTCCTACTCGCCTACTTTTTTGAGCTCGAGTACTACTCGTTACTCGTACTCGCCGACTTTTTTTAGCCCGAGTAAGTACTCGTTACTCGTACTCGCCTTCTTTTTCTGAGCCCTAGTAGTACTCGGTACTCGTACTCGTGAAAGTATCAGATACTCGAGTAGTACACGAGTAGTACTCATGAACCTGAGATGGTCGAGTAGTACTCGAGTAGTACTCATGTTCTGAGGACAATCATCATGGTTGTCATGAATAGCGAGACATTCGACACGGGTCGACACTGGCTGGCCCGGCCTCACAAGTTCGCAGCTGGCTCGGAAAGGATTATTGTGACAATAAACATTAATGCTGGCCACCATCTTGGCAGGGCCCTGCCCCTGCCAACAAGAACGGTATTTCAAGTACTTTGATCCCACCTCACAGCACGTCATGACCGCTGACCTCAGCATCCTGCCGAGCCACACGCTTGTAGACCTTTTTGCCAAAGGCACCAAGTTTCGGCCGTGGGTCCAGCGCACGTGTGCCAAAGAGGTGAATGCACTGCTCTCAACATCACTGCGCAAATTCTGCAATGCCATGAGCACGGACCTACAGCTTGCTCCCCTTGCCATGGAACCGTGGTTTCGCGCCGTCATTCACGAATGCAATGCACGTCTCACAAGGCTTGATTACCGTCTCCAGCAGGTCCACCGCACCACCTGGCTCAACACCACAGATAAAGCACTTCTTGACCACTTCAAGCAGGACTTTATCATCACGTGTGTTGACAAGAGTGCCAACAACTTTGCTTTCATATGCAAGAAGCACTACCTTGCTACTTTGCAACACGAGTTGGCGTCCAGCCCTACCTATGTTCAGCGTGCACAGTCCACCGCCAGTATCACTGCTGCTCATCGGGCTTTTCTGCACAGCCAAAACATTTTTGCTCGGGCATTCCTTAAGCGGCAGCGACGCGCCACCACCACTACGTTCCCATATCTGTATCTCACTCTTAAGCTGCACAAAACTCCTGTTGCTTTGCGCACCATTGCTGCGTCGCATTCAGCCCCACTGATGCCTCTCTCGAAACTCATCTGCCATGCTTTGAATGCTCTTCTCCCCGAAGCCAATGCATTATGGGTGGAGGTGCTGTCGAATGCCGGGTATGAATGCGCTGGTAGTTGGATCGTCATAGACTCAGCCCAAGTACGCCTACGCCTTGCCGCCCTTAGCCGTTCTAAGACAGCAGCAGAGAAACGTATACCTATGCCCATAGCCACCTATGATTTCACCACTCTATATACCACACTAGATTTGCACGATTTGAAAGCTCGTTTAGATAGCCTCCTTACTCGTCTGTATGCACGTAGGCCTCACGGGCGCAACCACCTGCACGTGCGTGTTTCTCAGACCAAGCCCACGGCAACGTGGCTCTCAGGGATCGCGGCAGGTGCTATCGTGCGGGATGGTTATAATTATATTATCACGAAGGCTGACCTTGTCCATTGGATCTCTTATCTTGTTGATAACACCTTCATCTGTTTTGCGGGCAATGTATACCAACAAGCTATCGGCATCCCTATGGGCACTAACTGTGCCGGGCTCCTTGCAAACCTCTATCTATACACTTATGAGCTTGCATTCATGGAGAATCTCATTGCCTCAAACGATGATGTTCTCATCAGGCGTTTTATCCATACATGTCGATACATTGATGATGTCATCGCTTTCGACAACCCTGATTTCGCAACCCATTTGTATATCACCGCTGGTCTGCCTGGCATCTACCCGCAAGCGTCCCTCACATTAAAGCTCACGTCGGAGGATACTCATTGCAATTACCTCGATCTTAACATTACCCATAACAAGAAGGGCTGGCGTACGGCTGTCTATGATAAGCGCAAGGATCCTAAATACCAGCAAATTCCTTTTATTCGTTACCCCGATATTCACAGTCTCCTTTCCCACACAGCAAAATATGGTGTTGTTCTTTCTCAGTTACATCGTTTTTCCCGTCTTTGTTCTTATCGTGTTGATTTCATCACGACTCTTGTTGAACTCTTGCAGCGTTTATTGGTCAAAGACTATGACCGAGCCATTATGCTCCGTCAAGTCCGATGTTTTTTGCAACGTCACCCACATCTGTTCGGTGCTGCCCCTTGGCACAAGCTCTACAAACAGGTCGTGGACCGGCTGGATCGCATAGTATCTCCGCACATCTGAACCCTGTGATGCCAGATCTCCTTTGCGGCCGTTCCGAGCTTGGCACTGGATTCGTTGTCCACATCGTCGCGTCGCTGCCGCAACACGATGTTTTCTGGCATCCGCGGGCTTTTGGTTCCCGCCGCACATTTGAAAGTGCTGTCCTCCGGCTTTTTGCCTTTGCACCGTGTGCAGTTCTTGGACGTTTGGAATCATGGCATGGCTAACGTGATGACTGACTAGCTAGACCTTTTCAGTGGTTTTCCATTTGCGGGTATTTCCTCGTAAATGGTGGGAGAGCGATCGCAGCAATGGTGCTCACCACTAGACACTCCCGGCCAGTTAGGCTCGAAACACACGCCCTGATCAAGCATGCTGTTTCCGGCCCCACCGTCTAGGTCATCTAGTCGCTCTACACGTAAGCCAGCCATAATTTCAATGCACAAGGATACACATTTCCATCACCATTCATCTTCATCATCCTGAACGACTCGAACACGCGGACAAGATAACGGCAGGCTCGAGCTACCATGGTCCGGACTGATTCTCCCGATTTCTGGCCTGCGCTGGTTGTCTCCTTGATAAACATTAATATTTGTTGTCTCTTTTCATAAAGTATTGTTATTTTCAGAAAGTATATAAATATATATTATAAAAATATAATTACTTACAGCAGAGTGAAATCACTCAAACCAAAGCAAACGCCCAGCTATAAACCTATATACAGAGCCATGTCAAAGCTCTATACTACGATAAGACCAATGGAAACGCCTAACGGGATGAACCTAATAGCCCTGCTGCACCGCAAAATCAGCCCGCGTACGGCGGAGCATGATGTCAGCCATGGCCCGAGTCAGCGCCACCGACAAGCGCTGACGCCAATATGACGTCCAGGTCCGCGCCGACCATGGGGCCCGCTGGCCCTCCAGGTCCAGCCGGTCCTCCCGGAGCCGGCAACACTCCTTGAAGAAGGCGGAGGTCAGGGGCCCCATGGCCCCAAACTCCTCCAGGACAAAGGGCACCACACGATGGTGCCCGACGTCGCCGTAGGCCAGGAGCTTGGCCCGCTCCGCCCGGTCCGCCGTGTAACCTGCCGTGAGGGAGGCCCCAGCCACGTGGCTAAGAGCCAAGGGCCGCGCCACCGATTTATATATATATTTGGCCCGTCACTGCATAGTTTTTTTTGTAAATTTTAGGGAAATTATATCAGCCAATAGTATCGCAGGTACTCGAGTAGTACTCGAGTACTACTCGTTACTCGTACTCGCCGGCTTTTTCTGAGCCCGAGCAGTACTCGGTACTCGTACTTGCCTTCTTTTTTTAGCCCGAGTACTACTCGTTACTCGTACTCGCCTACTTTTTTGAGCCCCGCTACTCGTACTCGCCTTCTTTTTCTGAGCCCGAGTAGTACTCGGTACTCGTACTCGCCGACTTTTTTTAGCCTGAGTAGTACTCGGTACTCGTACTCGCTGCCCAAAATCCAGCGTGGACCCAACCCTAGCGGTCAGCGACCACCTCGATCACGGACGCCATCGCCACGAAGCTGCAGGAGATAGAAGCCCACCGCCAAGCAGAAGAACGCGAGGACATCGACCGCGCCCGCCACCAGCGGGGCTGCGTCGTTTCGAGCAGCAGCCAGGGGAGACAGCCAAGTCTCTCGAGGCCGAGCTCAGGAGCAAGCTTCTTATACCCAACTGGACCTCAATAGGTGAGCTAGAGCTGAGTGGGCACCACCTTCCCAACTCATGGGACAAGGCGGCTCCCCCACCAATCCTGCTCGCCTTCCGCTGCATAGAGAATAAGCGGTGGTTCCTCTAGCTCGCTGAGGAACTTGCACGACGTCCCCTGGACGCTGCGGGACGACGACCTGCTCAGCAGCAGCAGCGACGCGACCTGTGGCCGGAGTACCGCCGCCACAAGCAAGACCCCAAGAAGCCAAAGGTGTTCTGGAGAGGCGGGGACCTGATAGTCAACAACCAGCTGTGGCCGCCCGCCACGGGCTGGAGTAGCCATATTAGTAGTCGTCACACCCATGCCTGGGTGATGCAACCTGGACGCGCTTAGCCACTGTGCCATGCCAATGAAGGGTAGAACGTAGTCATGCATGCCCATAGCCTAACCAATAGCCAATGATATCCGCCAGCCTAGCTATTCTGATTTGGCACGCCGCAAAGGTGAAAACCATGCTCCAGCCTAGCTATGTGCGTCGCCCAGCACTGCATGTATGCTCACGACAATTTAGTAATGCAATGCTCACACGCGTCATATTGTACCCACAGGGGATGCCGGAACGTTGCGACGGATCCAATTGTGCACCCTGTGGCATGCCTGAGGCATGAGGGAAGGGGGGGGATCTCTGCCCCCTTGCCCGCTGTGCACTCTGGTGTTCCGTGACTCCCCAACGGGGGCACGTGTATAATTAAATTAATTAATTAGTGCACAGTTGCTGAGCCAAGCAAGTCACCATGACACACGGGTAGGAAGCCCGCAAGACCCCTGGGACCACGAACACTCAAAATGGCAACTTCTGACTGGCCTCAACGATGCGGCACCCTAGCCACTGCATACATGCGCTATTTTCTGGATCACCTTAGTAACCCAGTTGTCCATCGACATCCTACCCGCCCGGCAACCCTTCCCTCTTTACCATCCATCCCTTCCCATTTTCCCACCCCCTTTCCATGTTCTCGCCTGAGCACCTAGGCAAGTGCAAATTTGTTACAAAAGCTGGCAAGCAAACTCCAATCCATCTTCTAAAGCCGCGCGTGCCGCACGACCTTCACCGTCCTGCTGCAGAAAATGAGCAGGGCCTGCACCCCCATGCGCAAGGCTCTGCCAGGCGATGAGGGCTTTCGCATCGTCGTGATGACTACTTGGTAGCTGCCACAGCAAGGACACCTCCCCTGGGTCCCTGGCATCCCCAACTGCAGGCGGATCGTTATCAATGCCCCCATCATCACCGCCATCCGGGGTAGCCTCTGGCCCAGTCTCACCAGCAGCCTCGTCCCATTGTGGGCACACAAGCACGTCTCCTGCACCACCACTGATTGTCTGGACATTCCCCATCAATGTCAGGCTATTTCGATCTGCAGCTGGACCCTCCTCCAAATAAGTGGTTGGCTGCCCTGGCAATGCGACGACATCATCAACCCCCACCTCCACCTCCTCCACCATCGCCTCCAACTCCACTTCTTCGGTCCCCGGCATGGTCGCTTGCAATTCGGATGCCACCACCGCGTCCACCACACTGTCAGGGGCCTCCGCTTGTGTCATGAGCAATGCGGCGCCGTCGAGGGTGCTCCCCTCCTCCCTGACGGCCATGTCCTGCCTTTCCCCTACACGTGCCCCACCCTGTGTCGCCCCCACCCCATTGGCCCCCTCTTCCTGCTTGGTGCCGATAGGCCGGGGCCTCGCCACCGCTCGCAGCCACGCCCAGCAGTGCGTCACCACCAGGTGGGGGGGTGGCACGCCCGCATCAAACAACCGCTGCTGCGCCAGTTGCCACATGCCGTGCTGGAGGCGACACCTGGCACGGTGCAGCTCCGCCCACACCTGCGAACGCAACCAAGCACCCCCATGGGTCAGCAGCACGCTCCCCACGCGCACATTTTCAACGCACGACTCCGGCGGCTTGGCAGGAGCCGCGCGGACGCTGCGTGTGGCCGGCTCACGGTCGCCAGTAGCGGCGCCATCACCACGACGGCTGCCATCCTCGAGCTGCCCGTCAGGGTTGCCGTGGCCACCCCAAGGGTGCTTTTCGCCAGCATCCGCACAGTGGCTGTCGTTGCCCGCTGCGCCCCCGCCCCCACCATGGTTGCCGCTCCCGTCCTTGCCTTGGCTGTCAGCGCGTGGCCCATAACTGCAGGGGGGTGGAAGGGTGGTCGCATGGCCATGCGCTTCAGCAGGGGTGCGACCGGCCTCCTGCGCGCTGACGTCACCACCCGCGCTGACGTCACCACCCGCGCTGACGTCACCACCCGCGCTGACATCACCACCCGCGCCGGTCCCCCCAGCCTTGTGCCTCTCGCTGCCCCTCGCCTCCGGTTTTGGCCCCGCACCGCGCTGCTGATTACCACCGCTGGTTGCCCACAAGCCCTTGCTGCCCCTCGGTGCCTCCACCCTCCGGGGCCCGCAGCTGCCCCCCCCCACCGCCCAACGCAGCAGCAGGATGCCCCCCCCCACCAGCACACCCACCACCCACCAGCACCTGCACTTAGTGGGCTTGGCTTGGTGCCCCGCGCTGCCTCCAGTGCCACCTGGCGGCGCCGGGCCATCCGGTGGGGGCACCACGCCCGCGTGCGGCCCCGCAGATGCACTTCCGGCAGAGGCATCACCCTGCTCGGGGGGGACAGGAGGGCCAGGGGAGGCACCCTCGGGACCGCTGACGTCATACCCGGCCATCGCCATCGCTTGCTGACGTCGGCGCCGGTCGAGCTCTGCCCTCAAGAGCATGCGCTCTGCCTCGATGACTACCCAGGGCCTGCCAGCACATGGGGTGGGGGGATGCTGGAACCAGAGAGTTGGTATAGGTCAGCCCAATGTCATGGAAAGGCATAAGCTGCCACAGAAGCTTGCTACCAAACGAAACAGATCAGACCCCAAAAATGTTACAAATAATTAACAATATCTTAGTTTTAAGGAGTGATACCTTTGTGCCAGCTCTTAAATGTATATAACTCCTGCAATGCAACGCCTGCATGCACAATGCGCCGTAAGCCAGCACATAAACCCGCTACAACGATCTGTTTGCCGGGCTATCCCTCCTTGGAATAACACATAACAAGAGCAGCTGCGGGAAATTGCCTACCTGTTGAAGAAATGTGCTAAACCCTGCTCGGCATCCAAACAGCGGCGGGCTGGCGTATAGCCCGAGAGTAGCTGCTCGTGGCGCAGAAACTCCCGCTGTCGAAAAGTGTACATCAACTCGTCCGCGTTGTCCAGCATGGCCGCCTCCATAACTGTCGAATCCTGCCGATTCCCCTATCGCCCCCTCGTCGCGTTTACATTAGACAAGCGAGGACGACAAAACCCCGCAGATGGTCATGCAAGACGTACTCGGCCAGGCTGTGGTTGCAGCCTAGCGGGGGCCGCGGAAGGGATTAGCGACTTACGACGCTCAACTTACCACGACTCTGGATGGTCCGGTGTTGCCATGCATTCATGCGATATAATTCCGGTAAAACCTCTGCGACATCGTCGCAGCCATGTATCTGTGCTTCAAATCCGATATATAATTATCGGTGACTGCGTGCCGTGGGCGATGGCCTGACGAGGCATCTGCCACCATGAAATTTGCCATAAAATGTTCCGTGTTACGTGGGCGGTGGGACATGGACATCATCAACATGGGCAGAGATCAACACGGCCGAGCCGCCGAGGGCCCTGAACACCGACCGACGCCGGGCGAGCGCTGAACAGCCCCGACCTTGTGCATGCTTGCGGGGAACGTGGCGTGCAGGCGACCAGCTTGGAGTTGGAGGTGCTGTGTTCAGTTCAGTTCACTTGTTTCCCACGCATGGGCCGCAGAGAGTCTATAGTGGCCGAGGGGTTGATACAGGTGCAGTACTGTAGTGCCGACGGCGTGGGACACAACAACAACAACAACAACAACAGTACATAGTGCCGAGGGGTTGATACAGTTGTGATACAGTCATAACCCTATACCCGGATACTAAATATATCCGGCCCTCGGCCACTACAGTATAGATTCTCTGCTGCCCAAGATTGTGCGGCGTGGGACACAACAACAACAAGAATGCTCCTCTCTCCCACCCATTACTCTCCCACCGATTTACGACCGTCAGATGTGTGAATCCAACGGACCGACGGACAGGTACACCCGAAAACCGCATAGTTGTATCCGAAAACCGCATAGATGGATCCGAAAAACCGCATAGATGGATCCGAAGAACCGCATAGGCGCACAACAACAACAAGTCAACAACAACAGTCGGCCACTGATGCGGCGTTGAGTTGAGTTGAGTTGAGTTTATTCCGGCGCCGGTGCGGCGGTGAGTTGAGTTGAGTGGAGTTTATTCCCGCGCTGGTGAACCGACAGGTAACAACCCTGTCGGTGCGGCACACAACAAAAATTCGTACTTGATACTTACTTACTGTTCTCTGCTGCTCATGTGCGGCGTGGGACACAACAACAACAACAACAACAACAACAAGTTCAACAACAACAACAACTCACAACTGTAGCAGACCTGCACACGTGTCCGGAAAGTAGAATATCCTAGGAGTGCCGAGTGGGGCCGAAACCCCAGCTTCTTGCCGGCATGCTTTTGACGACGCGTGGCATAATTGCCCGCAGCCCGTCGTAACTCGTAACTCGTTAAAGCGCCTCGTCATCAAAACTCGGTAAAGCGCCTGGTATGCTGACGATCTTGACTATGGCCGATAAAACTTATCTCGGCTCAAGTTTCAGCGTTTTGTCGTTGTAAATTTTGCTGGAAGGATTGTCATAGAAAAAAGAGTGCGTTTTGCAATTTTCTTTGTCGGTTGGGCAAGGCTTGCGGCTCCCGGACTGTTCCTTCGCATATCAGATTCCTTGGTATATCAGATCAAGGGATTTAGTGTCAGGATGGGGAATCAGGATAAATTAATGGACCAGATATTTAACCTTCGATTCATGTCGAAGACGCTCGCTAGACAGGCAAAGAAATGCGAGAAAGATCAAAAGGACGCCAAGCTCAAAGTTAAAAAAGCGATTGAAAAAGGCAACATGGATGGTGCGCGCATTTATGCCCAGGATGCTATTAGGAAGAAGACCGAAGAGCTTAATTATCTGAGGTTGGCATCTCGGTTGGACGCTGTCGTGAGCCGGCTCGACACCCAGATGAAGATGCAGGTGGTCCACAAGTCCATGGAAGGCATCACCAAGGCCCTGGAGAAAGCCGTGTCCACATCGAATTTGGAGCAAATTTCCCAGGTATTATAAATTTTACGGGCCGGTGCCTGTATTCCCTGTTGTATTGCCTCTGCATGCATCTGTGTAGTGTGCGTGATCGGGTCAAGTGCGCGAAGGTGTCTCGCCGTTTTCCCGAATCGCCACATGTGCATTAGACAGTAGGCAGGCGTGAGGCGACCCGGCCAACGGCCTGATATTCGAATGCCACGATGAGCCAGCCGGGTCATCCTCTCCCTTGCTTGGAGCACACCAGGCGGCCGCTCCGGCGGCGCCCTGGACTCCGGGCTTGGGCTGTCCCTCTGGGATGGGCAGGCCATGGAGTATGTGTCTCATTTGTGTGGGATCGTTTTTGGGCGGTTTGAAGTGCGAAACGTGCTGAAGCCCTTTGTAAATTCACACACCGTAGCAGCCGTGACAACTATTCGCGGCTCCACCTCTGGGGCAATGGCCACTGGTCATGCGTCAAGTGCCACTTAGCCACACGGCGCTTGCCACAGGCCACATGGCGGCGCCTCGTCTCGCTGCGTGCGCTGGCAAGGGGAGGCGCATCGCCATGGCTCCTTGTGTGACCGCAGGCATGGCGCTTGGCTGCACGCATGCGTAGCCGCCTGCACCGCGTGTGGCCCGCTGGCTGCGTGTGCATCATCACAGCCAGCCACCGCATTCTCGTTCCACTTTGTCCCCCCTCTCGCGCCTGTCCTGGCCTCATCTCCCCTTCCCTCCCCTCTTGCCCCCCGCCTTGCCCGTTCATCCCTCCCTCTCGTCCCCCGCCTTGTCTGCCTTTGCCCTGCCTCGCCTTCCCCTGCCCCCACCCCCCAGACGATGGATACGTTTGAGCGCCAGTTTGAGTCTCTGGACGTGCAGAGCGAGTTTGTGGAGAGTGCGATGGGGGCCAGCACATCCATGGTGGCGCCCGAGGACGAGGTGTGTCTGTGGGGGGTAGGATGCTTGTGGGGGGAGATGGGGGGGGGGGGGGGGAATGGGGGGGGATGGGGGGGGGATGGGGGGGGAATGGGGGGGGGGATGGGGGGGGGATGGGGGGGGGGATGGGGGGGGGATGGGGGGGGGATGGGGGGGGGATGGGGGGGGATGGGGGGGGGATGGGGGGGGGATGGGGGGGGGATGGGGGGGGGGATGGGGGGGGGGATGGGGGGGGGGGATGGGGGGGGGGATGGGGGGGGATGGGGGGGGGATGGGGGGGGGATCGGGGGGAGGGGGGGGGGATGTGGGGGGGGGGGGGGGGAAGGGGGGTGGGTGGGTGGGGTGGGGGTGGGGGGTGGGGGTGGCACATGGGGGTGGGGGTGGGGGGTGGGGAGGGGGGGGGTGCGGGTCTCGATCACGGGTATTGATGGGTCGCGGTAGCCGCTTAGGGGTGCCTGGAGATGTCCCCTCCTGGTGGCGCCCATGGCCATGCGACACCCCTGCAGGGCGGGTGGCACGATATGCCATTGAGATCCTGATTTTTGTCACGACTCCAGACTCGTTGCCACCTCATGGCGTCCCATGGAACGCAGGTGCTGCCCGCGCACGGCCATCAATAGGTAGTGCATGCGTGTGCATGGGGGGGCATGGGGGGCATGGGGGGGTATGGGGGGTATGGGGGGGCATGGCTGGGCATGGCTGGGCATGGGGGGCATGGGGGGGCATGGGCGGGCATGGGCGGGCATGGGCCGGCATGGGTGGGCATGGGCCGGCATGGGCTGGCATGGGTGGGCATGGGTGGGCATGGGCGGGCATGGGGGGGCATGGGGGGGCATGGGGGGGCATGGGCGGGCATGGGCGGGCATGGGCGGGCATGGGCGGGCGTGGGCGGGCATGGGCGGGCATGGGCGGGCATGGGCGGACGCGGGCGGGCATGGGCGGGCATGGGCTGGCATGGGGAGGCATGGGGGGGCATGGGGGGGCATGGGGGGGCATGGGGGGGCATGGGGGGCATGGGGGGGCGTGGGCGGGCATTGGCGGGCATGGGCGGGCATGGGCGGGCATGGGGGGGCATGGGCGGGCATGGGGGGGCATGGGCGGGCGTTGGCGGGCATGGGGGGGCATGGGGGGGCACGGGGGGGCGTGGGTGGGTGCGTGGCGTTGGTTGTGCAGGTGACCATGCTGATGCAGCAGGAGTTGCATGTGTGTGCATGTGCATGTGTGTGTGCGTGGTGTAAGTTGTGCAGGTGACCATGCTGATGCAGCAGGAGTTGCATATGTGTACATGTGTGTTTGCGTGGCATTGGTTGTGCAGGTGACCATGCTGATGCAGCAGGTGGCGGACCAGCACGGCCTCGAGGTCGCGTTTGCACTACCGGCGGCCGCACAGGGTGCGCTCGCCCAGGCCGCGCCGGCACAGGCGGCCGCGGTGGACCCGGACGCCGACCTCAGCCGCCGACTGGCCGAGCTCAGGCAGCGCAGCTAAAGGCACGACGCGGTGGTGGTGGCTTGTGGGTGGATGTGTGCTTGACCCTGGTGGCTGGCGGGCAGCAGGGGGACGATGGTGGTGGTGGCCGCAGCCACGGCGGGTGGGGCGGGCAGCCATATCATGCTGGTGCTGGCGGTTTACGCCACCTCCAGGCGCGATGGTCCGCATGCGGCATCGACGCTTGATCCGCAGGTGCCTGCACGCGCATGGGGCACGACGACGTGGGCGATGCCACCTCACCGTCATGGCACATGCGCGTGGCACATTCTGATGGCATGGTTTCATGGCGCCCTCATGCGGAGTCGAATGGCGCAGTGGGTGTGGCGGATGGCGGAGGCAGCTTGTCCCACACACCTTCGTGGTGGATGTGGTGGGGGATAAAGCAGGCTTGGTGGGTGCCATCCTGTCCTGGCAGGATGGATAGGGAGCCCCTGTTGCACCGTGATAGGTGAAAATAGCAGCAGTGATGCAAGAGGTGCAGCTGAGCGCAGGATGGAGTAGGCGCCTAGGTTGGGATGTGGCAGCACCCTTGGCTAGGCATGGGCGAGCTAGCGGCCACGTGGTGGTGAAGGCAGGGAAACAGGGCAATGCCGGTGGACGTCGTTCTGTGGATGCTACCGACATGACATGCAGGAAGCTTGAGTGCCATGGCAGCCCACTGGTGGCATGATGGAAGGGTGACATAGCTGACAGGTTCATGCAAGGACAGGGGCTGTGTAGGGTCAGTATCCGTGCTCATCACGTGCGGGCAATCAGGCGGCCTTGTTCACAGCACATCGCTGATGGCATAGGAGAAGTGGCATGGGGACGAGCCAGTCCCGCACATGATGCAGTATCGCGACCAGAGTGGGATGTGGGTGCTGTTGGCACGCTCCTGAGCCCTTGGAGGGTTGACATCGCAGCAAAACACATGCACGCTATATTGATTATGCATTAAAATTAAATTAACCCGTGTTTTTTTACAACGCGATGTATCGCGTTGTAGGGTTAGAACGCGATGTATCGCGTTGTAATCTGACACGTGGCAGGCACAGTAGATACGAGATTTTCGGTCTGAAACTCGGTGGACGGCCTCCTTACATCCCGTAGAACTCAAGAAAAAATCCTGGTATTTTTTGGATTTTTTTTGTGACAGCTGCAAACAAATATGTACCACTGAAATAAGGCATTTTCGCGGGACGAAGGTGAAGACGACGGCGATGGCGGCAGGTAGATCTCGCCAGTTTTCGCGCGAATTTCAGTGGTTGTTGGGTGGCACGACCATGATGATGCGTTCAAAGGTTGATAATTAGGTTTCTACGAGTTTGTTGAGGTACTGGGGCAAAGGAAACGTAGATTTTTCCAGTTTCTCACCCAACTTTCATGCGGAAACCCTGGAAACCGGCATACATATTATTACGTCAAGACTCGGGTCTGCTGCGGCACCATGCTTGGTATTTCCATGGTGTTTCGACTTCTTAACACATGTTTATTCATTCCGAACGCCCGGACGCTCGGCTAAACCGAGATTTGTGCAGACTTTTATTGGGTAGCTCCGGGCATGATGGTGCCTGCAAATAGCGGAAGGCGTGACCGTGGCTATTGCTACGGTATGCTGTATTTTCCTGGAAATGGCCTCTGCCACCGGCTCAATAGTGCTTGCAGGCGTAAGTATATCGTGTTTCTACCTAGTTTCTGCCAGTTTTCCACTTATTTCTACCGACCTCTGCCCAGCCTCTCTAAGACCGCCATCCTACTCGACGTTGCTTGCATGTCAGCCATAGCAGGTTGCAGTTGTGCAGTATTTAGGTGCTGTATACGTCGTCAAGCCGTGCATATATCGTGAGGATTGGATATTGATGGTTTATACTGCGTTGATTGTGCAAGAAGATCAGCTAGGTGCCCATAATCATGATGTATAATCATGTGTTGTTAGCATCTTGCCACCATTTGCTAGCATGCATTCAAGCGTCATCTTTGCCTGCATGTAAGCTCATGGATCACTCAACCTATAGATCCAAGCCTTGCATTACACATGCCTCTTTCTTTCAGGATTGCACACGTTATGGAATGAAAACCCAGTGCCTCCCTTCCCACGAGGCATGTGCTCAACACGTTGTGAGAGTGGATGATGCTTTGGCTATGGCTGCCTGATTCAGTCATATAATGTCATCCAGTCATGATGTTTGATGCATGTTTGATGCTGTATAACTTATACAACTCCTATTTTCAACGTGTTGACCCTCCTAGCTCATGATATCCCCGTTTACGGGGCTCGTGTCGTTGTGTCATGTTGTGAAGGGCTCTCATTTTTCCCACTGCGTTGTACTGCGTTGTAATTGTAATGCTAATAAAAAATAGCTCCAGTGGCCCAATGGGCCTGAGTTTTGTTTCACAGAGCCTGCATATGTTGCCCATAGCTCGTGCAAGAAGCCAGATTTTTTTCATGAACCATTTGCGAATAAGCACATGACTTGTGACCTAGGGTCAACAAATCGCGGTCATGGTCAGACCCCCCTGTATTCAAACCAGTGTATCTCTCTAATGAATTAGCATTTTGTAGGTCTGAGTAGCTCAAAAAATCCTTTGATTTATGGGCTTTCAGGAAAGTATACACATGACTATGAAAAAAAAATTTCCCTAGATGTTATGACGTGTTCTATAAATAGCTTACAACGCAGTATATCGCGTTCTAAAAAAAAAAACACGGGTTAAATTGGAACATATCTCCGTTGGGAGTACGTGTAACACATATCCCCGAGAAGGGGCATATGGCTTCTAATACATTCTGGGCTGCAAGGGTAGGGTGTAAAGTACACCTGCTCTGGGTGCACAAAGTGCACATGCACCACTATGTATTCCAGCAGCTAAGGTGCGGACATATGGAAGATCATCATGGCTAAACAATGGCTAGGGCGTGGCGTCTCAGCAGAGAGTAGCTCTCTGCATAGGCAGAGCTTGGCTAAATTCTTCATGCATCATCCGTGGGGAGTCCCATTATACGCGCACAATTGCATAGGCGTGGGCCACGTGCTAAGCTAAGCTTGACTCATCTACACTACTGCTATATTCCCTAAACTGGGATTGCTGGGGTGGCAGGGGGCGCCTGCCAGGGCTTGTGGTCAACGTGGATGACGTCCCCCCTCCAGTATACCGGTTTCCCCCCTGCGGTCTGCCGGAGCTGGAGGTAGGTCGGCCATAGCCGTCCCGTCGCCGCTGTTGCTGAACCAGGGTCAAGTCGTCGTCCAGCGTGTAGGAAGTCCCCGAGAGCTTCTTGCGGCATTTAAGAAACAACAGCTCCTAATAAAAACGAATACTAGCACAGGCACACCTCGGCTGGTCATATTAATTAATTAATTAATTAGACTCGTGCTCCCGTTGGGGAGTCACGGAGCATTAACCCAGATGTTGCTGGCCGACCTAGTGGTCCCAGCTCAGTTTGAACACCGCATCCACTCCCTCTCCCTTCAAAGACTGCCATGCAGAACAAGAAGCGGTGGCAGAAGATTGTCCAGGCTCACACGCCAGCCCCTGTGGGCAAGCCACCTCCTCCCAAGAGGAGGAGGCGTTTTGATGAGTAGTGTAGTTAGGATTTTATAGACTAGATAGCTTAGCGTTGAGATAGTTCGATTACGCGGCTTCCTTCACCTCCACCCCCCATCAAGGAATATGTGCTACATGATCTCCCCACGGAGGCATGTTATAATTTAATGTAAATTAATTTAATTAACCCCGATGGATGGATGGGTGCAAACAGTCCTACCGGTCTAACCTATCTACAACGTCTATCTACAACATCTATCTACAACATCTATCTACAACAACTAGTCTAAGCTCTCTACCCTAGGCGACCGGTCTGGCGTGCTTCCCGTATGTTTGCACACGTGGGCGCTTCCCCACAGGAGGGGGTTCGTTGTCCTCTATGACCTGGGCCCACTTGGCCTTAATTAATTAATTAATTAATTAGACTTGGCCTTGTCCATCATCTTGTTCCAAATCACGGAGAGACCTAGCCCCCCCATGTCTAGCCCCTGTGCCAAGATGGGAGGAGGTTATATGCCAGCACTTTTTCTCAGATTTGGGCCGGCGGCGGCCCAGGTCCTTCTAATTCGGGTCGAAACACAATTCCGTGACCCATACAATATTCGTACACCATGCGAAGTGGCAGCGTACTTGCCCACTGTGGCGGATGCAAGTCCATTACACCTGGTTTTGGCGCCCTTGGCCAGTTGTACTACAAAGAACCCATCCCTACTAATTCTTTCATCATTGTACTACGTTTAGTCTTGGTCTACTACACCCCAGTAGTTCCGTTCACCTCCTGAGGGTCCAGTGCTACGCCTAAACACGTCAGCACTGGTTTGAACTAGTATGAACAATTTTGAAGTAGATTGAAGTAGACTTTACTACCCTGTAGTCCAAATGAAGTACTTGGAACTACGTCCAAGTACTTAGAACTAGTTTACAAGTTACTTGTACGGACTTTCACCCATTTAAAGGGCAGATCTCGTACCACCACACTGGCGCCCCTTATTAAATATCAGGGCCCTTATAAACTGTGATTACTGCCCCTTATAAAAGACCAGGGCATATGGAATAGTAAATGCTCTATTTATTTTTTATACGTGCTGTCACCCAGCGGCGTCCCTCGCCTCCTTCGCTCCCTCCGCCCCGACAAATCAGGGAATCCAGATCGAGGGAGATCAACCATTATGCGCCATGGTGAGTAGCAGGGGAGCCGGGCCAGCCTTACCCCGCGCGCGGGGAAGGCGGACAGTCGACATCCACAGCTCACCAGTGAGTTGCATGGGGATAAGAATGTCGCGCTTAAGGGGACTCGGCGCGACGAATATTTTCCGCGCCAAAAAAATTCCGCGGTACCCTCCGTACCGTGAAAAGTGGGTGCACGGTGCGCGCACCCCTTGCGGAAGTGGCCATGGCGACTGCTTTAAGACGAAACGTGACAAATCTGGCTCGCGGAAAGCAGAAAAAATGCTCGATTCTTGGAGAAAATTAGTTACTGATTCTAATTTATGGTGGGATAGTTGCGATCTATAATGTCGCGGGCTCTTTTTCTTTACCATCGGCAGGGGGGGTCCGGCCTGAATTTCTGTCGGGATGAATTAAGTATAATTGATGCCTGCAGGTGTGATTGTCGATTGTTGCCAGTTTTGATGGTCCTAATGGAAGCTAGTTTAATGATGTTTCTAAAGCCGTAAAAATTCCCGCTGCTATCTTTACCTTTCCCGTCATTTTGCGGTAAGATAACATTAGGCCTGCGCGATGCGCGCCCGACCTCTCCATGAAAGGGTGGCCTTTCTTGTGCGCCTGGGCACGAATAAATGCCCGTTATGGTACGTTCTTGTATTAAACGTCCTAAGATAGCGCTTTCCTGCTTTCTTAGCTCGTTGAGCGTAAGCTATTTGCCTTCTTTCCGGCCAGATGCAGCCATGAAGTTGCGGGTCCTGGCGCTGCATCGCTGGATTCCTGGATGTTTTTTAGCAAGTTCGTCTGTGACGTGGCTGGCTTGCTGCAGCGCGTGGCCCACAACCTGTCGGGAAGGTGTAATGCTTTTATTTCCATGCTTCTCTGAAATTTCTTTTGCTTTATAGACAGTTGTGTTCGAGGAAATTCACGCGGTCTTCCTAAGCAGCGGCATCATTTTCCCCAGACACTGACGAGCTGGCACCAGTCTCCTAAAGAAAGTGGCTCGTGCTTGTTAGAAAGGAGGCAGTGTGCATTTTGCGGGACACAATGCTTTGGTGGCACATGCATCAGGTAGGTTGTTCCAATGGTCTCTTCACCTTTCCCACTGAGTAAATGATAGCCTTTGTCATGCTAACCAGAGCAGCTAGCCACAGGTTGGCTGGATAAAAAGTCAGCTTATTTTCTCTTTATATACTGCGTGTGTGGTCCTCCACATGTCCGGCTTGTTGGGCATTTTGGAAGAGGGTTTTTAATGTGTTGTTGGGTGGAACAACTTGGTTGTTGGCACAAAATCACACATTATTAGCCTGAGATAGGCATGACATATGCTGCTCAGGCGTGTCGTCCTACCAGCCTTGTTGTTAAGGGTAGACTCACAAGGCTGGCTGTGACGATGGAGGGGTGGGGCGTATGACGCTCCGGACATCCTCCTCACACTCCGTGATCAAAGTGGGCATGTTTTTGGCTGTCTAGGGTAGCAAAACAGATGTCATTTTGGCTCAGCAATAGCTCAATTCTCTTTTAGCGTCTACCCAGGTGGCATCACAGGAAAATCAATAACTTGAGCTACGCTTGTCAGAATGAGCTCAAACTTTGGGGTTGTGTTTCCCCCCACTCAGTGGAATTTAAAATGTATGGATGACCCAATCTGATGTGTTAATGATTTGATTTATTTTTTTTGGCTCAAAAAAGTACCCATTTTGCGGGAAAATTAATAACTCAAACAAATGTGACCATTTTGGCCATGTAAATAGCCCAGCTTTTAAAAAAGTGGGGGAACTTTGCAGAAATGTATGGGCAGGTCATTTGGATAAGTGGTTTGTCTTGGGCAAAATATCTCATAAATAGCGTCTTTTTCTATTTTTAGCTCGCCACCGGTGCGTGGTTGGGCGTAGTACCCCCAACAAGTGGTGGCATGAATGTCCAAACATCATATTTATGGTACTCAATCATCACTAGATGGTTCCCGAGTGCATTGGAACTGAAATTCATTAAGTCAGTTTTTCAGGCTTTTGGACGTGCGAGTCCCCTTAAACCCTATGGCAAGAGACTCCGAGTCCTCACCTGCCGGCTGGTCGAAGTGCTTGACGATGACATTAGTTAGGGCTGCGCTTGGTGATGTCAGCCTCCTCGCGGAGGTCGAGCGTTTGTTGCTTGATCTTTGCCACGATGGTGGAGGCGGTGCAGGTGGTGTGGTGCTTCAGCATGTCCGCCCAGGTGTGGGTGGGAGGAGCATCGTCGGCTGGGCCAGCAGATGCTGGCCGGGCGGCAATGTCCTTCACCGCCTGGGCGGTGAGGCCTGCGGTGTTTTGCAGGCACTCAATCCCACAACGGTCCGAGCCCCGCCAAAATGTAGCCTCATAAGAAGGACCCGAAAAGTGGCGCGAAATGCGATTTTTGGTGTGTGCGTGCACGACGGTGACCGAATTTCCACCGATAGGCATGGCGGCCTGGCAGGCTACCGTGAGCGAATAAAAATGCAGTATAGAGGCTGGAAATTGTAGTGTATGCTCCTACGGTCATATATTACTTGCAATTATTTTTTTTCGCCTCAAATTCTGCGGAATCCTTCGGCATTTTGGCGTCATTCACAGGTGGGTGCCTGTTTTGTCGCCGATTTTCTCTCGACCCCATCAACCTGCAGCAAAAAATTTTCCCGATGAAAGTGGCCCCGACCTCTGGTTTTTTACCCTAATCGACGCATTTTTTAGTTTTAAAGGCCTTGACCGAAGCACTTTTTTCATTACCGCTTCAGTTTGCTTTTGCAATTAGCTGCCGCGATTTTTTATCCCATTTCAAGGCTGGGCCAGGCGTCGCATACCCGTAATTCGTTTTTAATTGTTTTTGTGCCAAATATCGTGTCTTTTGCAGGCGTTCTTGGCATCAAAGACGCCATGGCTTCAGGGGCTAAAACGGACCTCCGCACATGCGTTTCCTGCGGCGAGCATGCCAATGCCGCCAGCAATTTTTGCGCGTCTGTGACACGGACATGCGATGCAAGACCGTTGTCGACGTGACGGAGTGGTATGTGCACATTCAGGCGCAAATTTTTTCGCTGTTTAAACCCCGGCCGGTAGCAGACAAGTATTTCACCGTATCCCCTTTCCCCAAGTCTCTCTTTTCCGTCATGTTTGCATCTTACGGAAAGCGCGTATAAAGCATTAGTGAGCGACAGTATGATGGCGAGCCGTTTGCTCGCATCAGGGCTGTCCGGCTTATTCTAGAGACAAGCGATATCAAGCAGCATTTGCAGCCGGATGTGAGGGAGGGGCCCTGCTGGGGTGGGAATAAACTGCTGTGAGTGACCTACCCTCCCTCCCTCCCTCCCTCCCTCCTCTCCCTCCCTCCCTCCCTCCCTCCCTCCTCCCCCCTCCTCTCCCTCCCTCCCCCTCCCCCTCCCTCCCCCCTCCCTCCCTCCCTCCCCCCTCCCTCCCTCCCTCCCTCCCTCCTCCCTCCCTCCCTCCCTCCTCCTCCCTCCCTCCCTCCCTCCCTCCCTCCCTCCCTCCCTCCTCCCTCCCTCCCTCCCTCCCTCCCTCCCTCCCTCCTCCCTCCCTCCCTCCCTCCCCCTCCCTCCCTCCCTCCCTCCCTCCCTCCCTCCCTCCCTCCCTCAAAAGCTCGCTCGCTCACTCACCCACCCACCCACCCACCCACCCACCCACCCACCCACCCACCCACCCACCCACCCACCCACCCACCCACCCACCCACCCACCCACCCACCCACCCACCCACCCACCCACCCACCCACCCACCCACCCACCCACCCACCCACCCACCCACCCACCCACCCACCCACCCACCCACCCAGCCACCCACCCACCCACCCACCCACCCACCCACCCACCCACCCACCCACCCACCCACCCACCCACCCACCCAGCCACCCACCCAGCCACCCACCCACCCACCCACCCACCCACCCACCCACCCACCCACCCACCCACCCACCCACCCACCCACCCACCCACCCACCCACCCACCCACCCACCCACCCACCCACCCACCTAAGGCAGGATACGGTCGAAGTTGAGCCAAACCGGAAATCAGGATGATGGCGCGACGCCCAAAACCAGCAGGGCCCCAGCGTGTCCACTGGAGTGCGCCCTGCCGACTCCTCCAACGGAGCTGCATCGTTTTATACTGCGCCCCCCCGGCCTAGACCGGGGCAGGCGCATCCCCACACTTGCTACTGCCAGTGTGAACTCCACTGAGCGGGGGGGAACTCCTCATCCAGCAACCACACCCACCGCGGCACTTGCACCGCTAGAGCACGGTGCAGGCCCACGTAGTGGTCCACCCACTTGCACTGGCGCCAACGCCCGCGCTTCTGGATGTCTGGGAGTAAAACGCCCTGCAGGTAGTCGTACGTTGCCCCACCATGTCGCATGGAGTAGGGCGGAAACATCCCCCACAGGCCCAGAACATCCCACGCCGCGTGCCACCGACGAGAGAACTGGCTGTAGTTGAGGCTCCCAAACAAGGGCTCCTGGGGCTCACGCCCAGCGCACAGGCGCTCAAGCACGTACAGCGAGAGGGGATCCTGCACCACCACCGCCTGTGCACCCCCCTTGGCTGTCTTGGGATCCCGCAGAAGAAGCGCGCCCAGTCCCCGCTGCCCCAGGCGACGGTCGCCGCGCAGCGCCACGTCCCCCACTCGGAGCTTGAAGGCCTCCCCGATGCGCAGGTATTGCTGGAAAGTGATGACGCACACGGCTGCTGCCATGCGCCACGCCAGTACTGTACCGGACTTGCATCCGTCACCGTGCGCATGCAATGCAGCCAATTTATTGAGGAAGACATGGCGGCGCATGCTTTATCAGTTTTCTTTGCCGTTTCTTGGTCAAAATCACTCGTTCTTTTTGCGCTCTTTAAAGCTCGATAATTTCCACGTCATATTAAGTGATTTCGCAGCAAAAAATGGGGTCGAATGAGCCCATTCCGAGAGGTTTCGCGCAAACTGCACGAAATCTTTATTTTGCAGCAAATAAGGATAGCACTTCGTTGGCCACTTTGATAGTGGGTTCCCTCGGTCCTGCCTACAAGGCAAGACTTGCAGCTTCTTCAAAAAGTCCCTTAGACTCATTAGGACGGTATTTGGTGAGTGTGGGATATGAAATAGAAGCTAGCAGCGAGCCAGCACAACTGGGAAAGAATATCGCGTTTTCCTTGGAGCACAAACTGCCAGAGGGGTTCCTGGCCGAAATGGGGGCCGAGGAGGGCTTCGTAGGCTCTGAGGAGGCCGAAGATATGTTGGGGGACATGTCTGGGGCCTCTGGAGATGAGCAGAATGATGGGGCGCCTCAAGCTGCGAATTTTTCCAATGATTTGGCAAAATTTGCGGCAACCATGGGCAACATGAGCATAGAAGCCCTAGGATCGGCTCAGGAGACTGGCACAGGTCTCCCAGGGGGTGGGGAGACTGTTGGCAGAGGTGCCACGCCATTTGCTGGGCGAGGGAAGGTGGTGGGAGGCACCCCCCTGGTGGCTGGAGGGGCCAGGGGAAAGGGGGTAGGGGGCACGGCCCCAACTGTGGGGGGGGGGCGCAGCGGTGGCAAGGGAGGGGCTGCGGGGGCCCACCTGTTGGCCATGGACCCCTCCATGATGGCCCGCATGGGCGCCGTCATGGGAGGACAGGGGGTGATGGGTGCGGGGGGGGGGGGGGGCCCTGCCGGCTTGCAGGGAGGAGGGCACCCCCCATTGGGCCCTGCACTGCGAGTGCCGGGTGGGCACACCCCTCAAACCCACCCCGGGATAGCCCCAGGGTGGTTTTACCGGATTAGGATACATTTTTTTGTCTAGGATACATTTGATGCACTGTGCAGTTTTCAGATGTGTTTGTGGGGGTTGATTGCGCCTAGCATGCATTTTATTGAAGCAATGAGTTTCCCAAGATATACATTATATAAACTAAGACAATTGACCCATTAACGCAATGAGACAACATCAATGAGACAACATATGCCAATTGAAGGCTGCCCGCAACTTTATTCCAAGTTCATTATTATATGATTCCAAGACCATAACTCTTCCAAGACCGTACATCTTCAAGATATAGCACTACAGACACCCACGCGGCTTCCGCGGTCATCACGCTCCTCCTCCAAGACAACTCAACCTTACAGGACGTTGGGCCATCATACGTCCGGAATAATTGTGTCACTTATTACATAACCAAACTTTTTGAGGGATCGCCATGGTTGCATGGTTTCAACACATGCGCCCTGCACTCATGTGCATCAAAGGTGTTGCGTAGTGCCAACTCAGTGTCAAAGAACTGATTCAATAATATTTCCCGTATGGCCATGAAGGCCCACATGAGTTAAACATGGCCGAGAGTGATTGCATCATCCTTCTTGGCGACATCGGTCTTGACGACGTCGATGGGGAAGACGGCAGCACCTGCATGTGAACAAAAGAATCCATGAACTGTGGCATCCAAAGGCAACAACATATTAGCATCCCATTGAACACGAAGCCACGCTGACCCGGCCATCCAGCCGCCCACGCAGCCACAGAGCCAGCCAGCCACGCAGTGACGCACCCACCCAGCCACACATCCACGCATCCACGCACCCGGCACCCCCCCCCCCCCCAGCCAGCCACGCAGCCACGCAGCCACGCAGCCACGCAGCAGCGCAGCCACGCAGCCACACAGCCACGCACCCTCCTTTCCAGCCACGCAGCCACGCAGCCACGCAGCCACGCAGCCACGCAGCCACGCAGCCACGCAGCAGCGCAGCTACACGCAGCCACACAGCCACGCACCCTCCTTTCCAGCCAAGCAGCCACGCAGCCACGCAGCCACGCAGCCACGCAGCAGCGCAGCCACGCAGCCACACAGCCACGCACCCTCCTTTCCAGCCACGCAGCCACGCAGCCACGCAGCAGCGCAGCCACGCAGCCACACAGCCACGCACCCTCCTTTCCAGCCAAGCAGCCACGCAGCCACGCAGCCACGCAGCCACGCAGCAGCGCAGCCACGCAGCCACACAGCCACGCAGCCACGCAGCCACGCAGCAGCGCAGCCACGCAGCCACGCAGCCACGCAGCAGCGCAGCCACGCAGCCACACAGCCACGCACCCTCCTTTCCAGCCACGCAGCCACGCAGCCACGCAGCCACGCAGCCACGCAGCCACGCAGCCACGCAGCCACGCAGCCACGCAGCAGCGCAGCCACGCAGCCACACAGCCACGCACCCTCCTTTCCAGCCAAGCAGCCACGCAGCCACGCAGCAGCGCAGCCACGCAGCCACACAGCCACGCACCCTCCTTTCCAGCCACGCAGCCACGCAGCAGCGCAGCCACGCAGCCACGCAGCAGCGCAGCCACGCAGCCACACAGCCACGCAGCCACGCAGCCACGCAGCAGCGCAGCCACGCAGCCACGCAGCCACGCAGCCACGCAGCAGCGCAGCCACGCAGCCACACAGCCACGCACCCTCCTTTCCAGCCAAGCAGCCACGCAGTCACACAGTCAAACCCCCCTACACCCCCCCCCCACACACCCCCCCACCCCACCCACTCAACACTACACGAATGACTCACAAAGAACTGCTGCACCACCGATGATCCCTGCGGGAACTGCTCTGCTGCCGACGGTCCCTGCGAAAACTGCTGCAGTGCCGACAATGCCTGTGGAAACTGCGACATTGCCGACGCTGCCTGCGGGAACTGAAGCGCTGCTGCTGCTGCTGCTGCTGCTGCTGCTGCTGCTGCTGCTGCTGCTGCTGCTGCTGCTGCTGCTGCTGCAGTTGTTGCTGCAGTTGCTGCTGCAGTTGCTGCTGCTGCTGCTGCTGCTGCTGCTGCTGCTCCAGCTGGACCACTTGTTTCTGCACCTCTTGACGCAGCTGCAAACCAAGCTCTTCAACCTTCTTGCTTTGGTTCTCCATAGCTCGTTGCATCTCTCTCATCGTCTGTTCCACGCCCACCAGTACGGGGGTCGGCGGCGGCAGCGGCTGGGTACGCTCTGGCTGGGTGCGCTCTGGCTGCCGTGCAGGACCTTGCCACATCGGCCGGCGCATTGGTGGTTTGCACCGGCCAAAAAATCTACTTTCATGGCACCAGATTTCTTTCCTAGCACCCATTTTCTACAATCGTCCCCGGCATAACACAAATCAATCAATTCGTCCATGTCATCGCTTCGGCTATCAGCATCGGGCATAGTTCCCGTGGCTAGTGCCCATCATTCTTTCCACCTTGAGCGGGGCGAAGTCACGAATTCAAGCGCGAAGTGCATTTGAATCAAGCGGGAACTGGGTGACACTGCTTGAAGACGTGCAGCTCCAAGGCATGCAAATGATGCAATGTATGAAAGATACGATACGCAAAGTTCAGGTGTTCAGGTGAAGCCGTGAAGACGTGGTGAAGACAGGTGAAGACGCGGTGAAGACGTGAAGACGTGAAGACGTGAAGACGTGAAGACACGATACGGCAAGTTCAGGTGAAGTTCAGGTGTTCAGGTGAAGCCGTGAAGACGTGAAGCCGTGAAGCCGTGAAGACGTGGTGAAGACAGGTGAAGACGCGGTGAAGACGTGAAGACGTGAAGACGTGAAGACGTGAAGACGTGAAGACACGATACGGCAAGTTCAGGTGAAGTTCAGGTGTTCAGGTGAAGCCGTGAAGACGTGAAGCCGTGAGGCCGTGAAGACGTGGTGAAGACAGGTGAAGACGCGGTGAAGACGTGAAGACGTGAAGACGTGAAGACGTGAAGACGTGAAGACACGATACGGCAAGTTCAGGTGAAGTTCAGGTGTTCAGGTGAAGCCGTGAAGACGTGAAGCCGTGAAGCCGTGAAGACGTGGTGAAGACAGGTGAAGACGCGGTGAAGACGTGAAGACGTGAAGACGTGAAGACGTGAAGACGTGAAGACACGATACGGCAAGTTCAGGTGAAGTTCAGGTGTTCAGGTGAAGCCGTGAAGCCGTGAAGACGCGAAGACGTGAAGACGTGGTGAAGACAGGTGAAGACGCGGTGAAGACGTGAAGACGTGAAGACGTGAAGACGTGAAGACGTGAAGACACGATACGGCAAGTTCAGGTGAAGTTCAGGTGTTCAGGTGAAGCCGTGAAGACGTGAAGCCGTGAAGCCGTGAAGACGTGGTGAAGACAGGTGAAGACGCGGTGAAGACGTGAAGACGTGAAGACGTGAAGACGTGAAGACACGATACGGCAAGTTCAGGTGAAGTTCAGGTGTTCAGGTGAAGCCGTGAAGACGTGAAGACGCGAAGACGTGAAGACGTGGTGAAGACAGGTGAAGACGCGGTGAAGACGTGAAGACGTGAAGACGTGAAGACACGATACGGCAAGTTCAGGTGAAGTTCAGGTGTTCAGGTGAAGCCGTGAAGACGTGAAGCCGTGAAGCCGTGAAGACGTGGTGAAGACAGGTGAAGACGCGGTGAAGACGTGAAGACGTGAAGACGTGAAGACGTGAAGACACGATACGGCAAGTTCAGGTGAAGTTCAGGTGTTCAGGTGAAGCCGTGAAGACGTGAAGACGCGAAGACGTGAAGACGTGGTGAAGACAGGTGAAGACGCGGTGAAGACGTGAAGACGTGAAGACGTGCATGCAAGGTATCAAAGATACGATACGCCGCAAGTTCAGGTGAAGTCGTGAAGACGTGAAGACGTGAAGACGTGAAGACGTGAAGACGTGAAGACGTGAAGACGTGAAGACCAGGACTGACACGTGAAGACTGGGACGTGAAGGCAAGTTGCAGCACTCGGCCGCTGCAGTCGCACGCAGGTAGAAACGAGTATTGCTGCTTGAATCTGTCAAGACCCCATCGAATGTAAAACAGGTTTTTCGTAAAGAAATCCGATTTGTGGGCGGGCTTTACATATTGCTTCTGTCCAAGCACTACCGGATGTAAAACAGTATACTTCTTGAAGAAATAAGTTGGGGCTTTGTTGGGCGTCACATTTGACCGGTGGGCGGAGTTTCCTGCTTCTGTGAAGGCGCCATCGAATGTAGATCAGTAGATTTTCTAAAGAAATCTGAGTTGTGGGCGGGGCCTTTATTGCTTGTGTCCATCCACCACCGGATGTAGAACAGTAGACTTATTGAAGGTGAATCACGATACAACAGCTGTAGTTGACAACATCATGACCGGCACATCTTTCCCCCACCGCTGCTCAACCCGGTCCCCCCCAAACTCCTCCACACTTGCCCACCTTTCCACCCTCCTCCACGGCCCGTTGTGTTTGCAGGCGTCGGCACAAAGGGAGGAGGCCGTGCGAGCCGGGAAACTCACGGTATGGTTTGATTTCTAGTTTTGTATTAGGACCCTAGGGTAGCTATGTTATATAGGCATGTCTGACAGCATAGCTCACCATTTCATTACCATGGGATGCTGAGCATACCATTTCCAGAGAGGTAAGTCAGTCACTCTTCGCAGTTGACAAGTCAGAGAAAGCAATCAAGTGCAGCGTTCACAACTCTTGCCGCTCGTAACCTTTTGTCTGCCCTGTTTGGCAGCTCCCTGTCTTTGCTTTCTCTCGTATTTCTTTCTTTTGTCTCTTTTCTACATCTTTCTTTGCTAATTCTTGAATATATGATGCTATTGTAGCATCCTTCTAGCGCGGATCGCTCTTAATATCCTTCTCGCGCACGTTTCCTCGCTTTTTCTCATGTAAGAGCGTCTTCCCTGCCCATGCAGCGTGTACCTGGTGTGTGTGGCTCTGCCTTGCCAATCACAACTGACCGACATGCTGGTCAGGCACTGCAGGTCGTTGCCCTTGCGTGTGTGAACCTGCTGTTTTGGCTGTTCCCATGGCCGCTGCGTGTGTCCGTGAATGATACCATGGGAGGGAGACTTCTCCCATGGGTCCCCTTCGCTGACACTCGTGATGTAGGTTCGCGTCGACTTGTTTCTCTCACTGTGCCCATATTGGCCTCGCACGGCTTTGTCTCTCATTCCTTGTTTGCATGCGGCGGCGTGTAGACCATCATCTTCATCCGAGACCGCAACAGCAAGGGCCAGGAGGTGAGTAATTGCTGAGGGCATGGCTCCTATCCCTTGATGAGTCTAGCGCCATGTACCACCCTCTATGCCTGCATATAGGTGACGCATTGAAAATGCAAGCATCTTACTAGAAGTAGCACGGGCCTCCGAGGTGAGATTCTGCGCAGGCCTCATGATCCCAATGGACCTGCGAAGCGCATGGCGCGCATGGGCGGCCGGCCGGCGCAGCTGGCATGCGGCGGGGCGGGGCTGTCGACGGGCGGCGGGGCAGGGCCGTCGGCGCGCGGGGGGCCAGCGGCGCTGCCGGTGCGCGCGGGCGGCGGGCCGGCGCACCTGGCATGCGGCGGGGCAGGGCTGTCGACGGGCGGCGGGGCGGGGCAGTCGACGGGCGGCGGGGCAGGGCCAGCGGCGCTGCCGGCGCGCGTGGGCAGCGGGCCGGCGCAGCTGGCATGCGGCGGGGCGGGGCTGTCGACGGGCGTCGGGGCAGGGCTGTTGACGGGCGGCGGGGCAGGGCCGTCGGCGCGCGGGGGGCCAGCGGCGCTGCCGGCGCGCGCGGGCGGCGGGCCGGCGCACCTGGCATGCGGTGGGTCGGGGCTGTCGACGGGCGGCGGGGCGGGGCAGTCGACGGGCGGCGGGGCAGGGCCGTCAGCGCGCGGGGGGCCAGCGGCGCTGCCGGCGCGCGTGGGCGGCGGGCCGGCGCAGCTGGCATGCGGCGGGGCGGGGCAGTCGACAGGCGGCGGGGCGGGGCAGCCGGTGCGCGGCGGGGCGGCGCCGTCGGCGGGCGGCGAGGTGGCGCAGCCAGCGCGCAGCGAGGTGGCAGCGGCGGCGCAGCCTGCATGCGGCGGGGCAGGGCTGTCGACGGGCGGCGGGGCGGGGCAGTCGACGGGCGGCGGGGCAGGGCCGTCGGCGCGCGGGGGGCCAGCGGCGCTGCCGGCGCGCATGGGCGGCGGGCCGGCGCAGCTGGCATGCGGCGGGGCGGGGCTGTCAACGGGCGGCGGGGCAGGGCCGTCGGCGCGCGGGGGGCCAACGGCGCTGCCGGCGCGCGTGGGCGGCGGGCCGGCGCAGCTGGCATGCGGCGGGGCGGGGCAGCCTGTCGACGGGCTACGGGGCGGGGCAGCCGGCGCGCGGCGGGCCGGCGGCGCAGCCGGCGGGCGGCGGAGCGGCGGAGCGGCGGAGCGGCACAGCCGGTGCCTGAAAAACGCGGTCGCTCAATGAAGGTGCACCACGCCGTCTTCTTCCAGGTACAGGGCAACACAGAGACCTGGTTGTCCTACCGGACCACGGAGTCCCAAAAGACGCCGTGGCAGCCCGCGGGGACTCGACAGGAAGGCGCGCCACGGTGCGGGAAGGCGATGACACAGCCATACAGGTTTGATGCGGAGGGGCGGCCGCTGTTTGGCGTCCGACTTGTGGATCCAGACCGCATTCCGATGTTGCAGGACACCCCAGCCTTCGCACCATTGAACATGGAGTTTCTGGGGAAGGAGCTGGAGTCGATCAAAACAAGGGTCGAGAAGTTGCCCCATGGCATCTGGCAGTGGTACTTTCCGCCCGACACCATCAAGCCAAACAAGGCCTTTTTTCGCAAGTCAAGTCCCACATGCCCCTGAGGAGGTGCCTGAGGAGTGGCGCCCTTTGCCGTGGCCATCTCGCGCGGACATCTCCGCCCTGCGTGAGCACGATGCAGCGCCTGAACCACCACCGACGCAAGAAGAGCACTTCATGGCGTTGGTCGACGCAGAGGCGGTGCGCGTCACCCCGCTGGTAGACCGAGTTCGTCATGATGGCCACACACAGCAGGAATGGGCGGCAGAAGACAGGGCCATGGCAGCCAAGGTCGCTTACTTGAAGCGCATGCAAGGCGTTGAGAAAGGCTCCGCTGTTCTATACTGGCACCCTTCAGCTGGTATTCTCTGCAACTCGAAGCTCACGTGGACTCCAGTCCTCGTTGGCATCATCAAGGAGGTGGTTGCGAAGGAGGATGGCGGCCAACCTTCTATTGAGCTCTTTGTATACCGCGCTAAGCATTTGCATGACACGTGGCACCCGTGGAATACAGACATTGCGCAATGGCCCCATCCGCCAACCACTGCGGCGCACACGGTGATCATCACCGCCTCAGACCTCGTCTTGACACAAGTGGTGGGCAAGCGAGGTCAGCCGCCCCATGGAGTCTCCTTGGGTGCGAACGAAAAGCTCACCAAGGAGTGCCTAAAGGCGCTGAAGGAGGTGCCCTATGACGCGGAACACCCGGTCGTGAAGTGGCAAGATGCTGAATGCTCGAAGGGCATCGTCGGCATGGCGAAGGCATGCTGGGAAGGCGTAACGCTGCAGGTCAAGAGTGGCAGCCGCAACCTCGTAGGGCAAGTCGTGTGTCATTGGGCGTCGGAGCGTGTGACATCCGCGGACGGTCGCACCGAAAGCCGGGACGGCAGGTACCATGGTCGTGTCGCTGTTGTCGACACGCAAAACGACATGGTAGCCATGTACTGGGGTGCCCGTTGGGAGGAGGACGCGGTTTCTTGCGTGCCTCTCCACGAGCTGGAGGCACAGATCTGCGGGTGCCCCGGTGTGGTCGTCCCTGCGTTGCAAGCGCCGGATATCACCCTGGCCGAGGCTCGATTGCGCGAGATGGTTCCACCCAGCGACGTTGTGGCGGAGAACAACAACGCAGGCGCCTCCCGGCGTCGGAAGCGAGCGCTCATCCTTGCCGATGACGATGACGACGACGACGACTGCTGAAGCGCAAGCAGCGTTGTTGTCATTGAGCTGCTCATGTGCTGCTGCTGCTGCTGTGCTGCCATGCTATTGCTGCTGCATTGCTGCCGTACTGCTGCTGTGCTATTGTGCTGATGTGTTGCTGCATTGCTGCCGTGCCGCTGATGTATTGCTGTCGTGCTGCTGTGTTGATGCACTGCTGCATTGCTGCCGTGCTGCTGAGCTAGTACTGCCTATTAGTGAATTTCCTATCAATGGACTATAGTCCACTGATAGGAAATTCAGGAATCGGCATACTAAGTTGCTGCTGCGCTGACTTGTGCTCCTGCTATGCGGCCGTGTTGATGTGCTACAGTTGTGCTGCTGCTGTGCTACGGTCATGCTGCTGCTGTGTTGCTGGGCTGATGTGTTGTTGCATTGATGTAGTGGCTATTGTTCCGCTACTACAATTTGCTACTGATGCCGCTGCTGGTGCTTTTTTGCATGTCAGTGCCCGCTATGTTCACACCACTGTTGCCGCGGTTGGTATCGCGTGATTTCCACCGGTTGTGCGTTGACATGTGTTACTCATGCATTTGCCCCTATATTTGGTAGCACGCGGTTTCGCGTTAGTTAGGTGCAGACAGCTGCATGTAGACAAACATCTTGTTTAAGTCGGTCAATTAACTGTTCTTGACGCATCATGGTCCAAGTCGACCGACCTGTAGGGACCAGTAGAGCAATTGTCTAGGAGAAAGAGCGTGATCGCTGCAGAAGCCGCGTGGCAGCCGTGGCTGTACCTGTAGTACGACCTGCATATATATGGATACTGTATTTGGATACTGGGTTGTTTATCAATTCTGGTTTTAATTTATTTAGTGTACCTGGTGTTGGCATGCCAACTCAGTGCTAAACTACTTTATGCACAATGATGCAACTTGATGCTATAGTGACGTGCCACGATGTAACTTTATTAACTTCACCATTAGTCATGGGGTCAATAGGATTGCTCATTATGCCATGTTAACATGAACCATGGGTTACGTAATAGTGAAAACAGTAATCATGATGCTCCACTTGAAGTCTCCAACATGGTCATGTTTGGAATTTTATTGATCATATTCACAATATATGAAAAGAGACAACAAACGTGGAAGCATGGCACGCCGAGGCCGATAATATATGTGTGAAATATGAAAAGAGACAACATCTTTGGCAAGCATGATCATATTATGCTTGCCAAACATATTAATGATATCGACCATGTCCAGAAACCATGTTTGCCAATGGTGCATTTAGGATACATTTGAAGCCGTGCAAATGTATCCTAATCCGGTAAAACCACCCCCACTGTGGGCTGGTGGCCTGCACGCCACGGGGGTAGCCCCTCCATGGGGGTACACCAGTGGGGCAGGGGAAGGAGCAGTGCCAGGGGGCGGTTACTGGGTGCCTGCCCCCCCCCCGGGGTACTGGGGAGCCGGGTGGCCGGGGGCTGGAGGCCCAGGCACTGGGGAAGAGCCCCGGGGCGGCCAGGGGGGATGGGTGACGGCCCCCGCGTCCGTGGCGGGGGACGAGGAGCCTGCAGAGGGGTATCCCTTGCACAGCTCACACCCAGCGGCCCAGCAAGGGGCGCGGGGGGGTGGGACAATCCTGCCCGGCGCCAAACCAGTGGCCCCAGCACCGGCGCGAGCCAAGGCAGCCAAGTGTCCCAAGTGCCGCCATCGCACGTGCCGTTGCAGCAGCAGCAGCGGCAGCAGCAGCAGCGACAGCAGCAGCGACTCGGGCCGGCGCAGCAGCAGCCGGCGCCGCAGGGACCGCCTACCGGGTCGCGCCGACCCAGCGAGCGGCCAGGTGTTGGCTGTGCCCATGACCAAGGGGGTCGCCCTGCCGGGGACTGCCACCAGCATCCCTTGGGAGGTGGAGGACTACCGGTACAAGCTGCGGGTGCTGCCCGAGTACCTGCAAACGGCCAAGGACCGGTACGGGGGCAGTCTGCGGGCCCGGCTGGAGGGCCTGAAGCCCATGTTCATCCGTGGGCCAGGCCAGACCAGCGGGTGGCAGAGTCGCGAGCGCATGGACATCGCGGTCAACCTCTGCCACGCCATGGACGTGGCGGTGAAGGAGCTGGGAGTCACGGCGGTGACCGAGCTCGCGTGCATGGAGTACTTTGCACGCATCGTGGAGTCACTCATGGTGGTGGAGAGCGAGCGGGGCCAGGGCGCGTGGGTCGCCCAGGCCGCCTTCGTGCTGCCGGTGGTGGAGAGCGGCAGCCAGCGGACGAGGGCGGCGCGACGGGCTCTCAAGGCCGCCAAGAAGGAGCACGACGCCGCGGGTCAGCGCGGCGGTGCTGGCCAAGGTGGATGGTTGATCTCCCTCGATCTGGATTCCCTGATTTGTCGGGGCGGAGGGAGCGAAGGAGGCGGGGGACGCCGCTGGGTGACAGCACATATAAAAAATAAATAGAGCATTTAATATTATAATAGGCCCTGGTCTTTTATAAGGGGCAGTAGTCACAATTTATAAGGGCCCTGGAATTTAATAAGGGGCGCCAGTGTGGTGGTACGAGATCTGCCCTTTAATAGGGTGAAAGTCCGTACAAGTAACTTGTAAACTGGTTCTAAGTACTTGGACGTAGTTCCAAGTACTTCACTTGGCCTACAGGGTAGTACAGTCTACTTCAAACTACTTCAAACTAGTTCATTCTAGTTCAAACCAGTGCTGACGTGCTTCGGCGTAGCACTGGACGCTCAGGAGGTGAACGGACCTACTGGGGTGTAGTAGACCAAGACTAAACGTAGTACAATGTCAAAAGAATTAGTAGGGATGGGTTCCTTGTAGTACAACTGGCCAAGGGTGCTTTTGGCGCCAAAACCAGGTGTACCGGACTTGCATCCGCCACAGTGGGCAAGTACGCGGCCACTTCGCATGGTGTACGAATATTGTATGGGTCACGGAATTGTGTTTCGACCCGAATTAGAAGGACCTGGGCCGCCGCCGGCCCAAGTCTGAGAAAAAGTGCTGGCATATAACCAGCCGAGGTGTGCCTGTGCTGGTATTCGTTTTTATTAGTGGTGACGGCCAGCCATGGTGGCTGGCAATGATTTAAACGAATGCAAAAGGCCTCCCCGAGTCCGGGGGGGCTGGGAATGAATTTTATTTGGAGACGCGCGACGGTGGTCGGCGTCCAAGCGGTCGTTTGAGGGCCAGTCGTTGAAAATCGGGGCAGAAATTGCGGATTTAGTGCCGAAATCTGTGGTAGGGTGCCGGCAATCTTTTTCGGCCTTAACTGACCTGGGACGAGGCGAATAAAGGTTGCTTGGACCTGTTTCGAAGGTCCTAAACGACGAGCAAAGGTGGCCGGCTGCTGTCCCGTCGTTTGAGGGGTGGGCATAGAAATTTTGACCCGAAATTGAGTCGCAAGGCCGGAAAGTGCGGTAAGGGAACGAAAATTTTATTTCGGCCCTGGGCGTGCTTGTTCGAGCTGTTTTACGTTTGATACTGCCTTGCATGATGACCCTCAACGACGAGCAGTGTAAAAAATATAGTAGGCTGCAAAGCCGGCTGCCCAAGATCTGAATGCGGCATCATTAGCTATCTTTGGCTCTCGGGGCTTTGCGGGCAGGGCATACCGCGTCACAGCCCGATGGCTTTGAAGGAGCGGGTCGGCTGGTCCATTACGTGATGGTAACGTGAAAAAGAATATGTGGAGCCGAAATTTATGGGGAAAACCGGTGGCTGAAGGAGCGCTGGGTGTGGCTCCCTGGATTTTATTTCTCGAGGGCTTACGTGGTGGTAGGGCGGCTCGGCGGCCTTGGGCCAGAGGTGGCCGGTTGGGGAGGTGCCTTTCTTGACGGCTTTGGGGAGCTAAGGACTGTGGTGTTTTGGAACTGGGGGGAGGCAAAATGAGCGGCCTACGTAAAAAGACTTTTGGGCGCTGCCAGGCTAGTACCCTGAGAGCTTTGGGATGACATCTGTAATGGCATCCAAGAGGTGGGCAGGCAATGGGGGGAGCCTGGTGAGACCGGCTGGTTTTGACGGTTGTGAGGGCTAAGAGCAGGGACGCTTGCTCAAGATAGCCTAAGTGACCAGCTAGCTGTCCTGAGAATGGAATGGAGATTACACCTTGCTATGTATGCCGCCGGCAGCCCTCTAGGGCGAGTACCTGGGGATGCTTGCACCCCGGGTTACGCCCTGCAAACAGAGGGCTGTGACCGTAGCGGCAGCTTGTGGCATGTGACTTTTGGCGAGTCGCTGGGCCATAGCACTGGATCGTGACAGTTATGGCATGAGGAGCGCGAAGAGGATGGTGTAGGGTGGAAGTGGCAGACGTGCCAGCTATTTTCGCTGGACGAGGAGGGGGGAAAGGTGTGGGGGATTGATTGACCGTACCTACGGTTGGACGCTGTTCTCTCCTATCCAAGGGGGATCAAGGCATTGTTTGAGACTTCGCTAGTGGGGCGCACTCCAGCAGACAAGCTGGGGCCCCACTGTTGGTGACAGGCTTCCCCGCGACCAGTAAGTGAGGGGCACTCTAGCAGGCATGCTAGGCCTTCACTATTGGTGACGGGTCCTCCACGGCCAGAATGGCCAGGCTGGGGGAAGCGGGGAGTGAGATGGCAGCATCAGCTGGCTGGGGGGGCCTGCAGATGCTTTATTCACCAATTATGCGACTTTGGTCCAAGAGTCTCTTGTGCGTAAACGTATTTTGTAAAAAATAATGTCTGGAGCCCTCAATGATGGAGTGAACGAGTTGAGACATGCATAGGGATGGTTGATCTCCCTCGATCTGGATTCCCTGATGTGTCGGGGCGGAGGGAGCGAAGGAGGCGGGGGACGCCGCTGGGTGACAGCACATATAAAAAATAAATAGAGCATTTAATATTATAATAGGCCCTGGTCTTTTATAAGGGGCAGTAGTCACAATTTATAAGGGCCCTGGAATTTAATAAGGGGCGCCAGTGTGGTGGTACGAGATCTGCCCTTTAATAGGGTGAAAGTCCGTACAAGTAACTTGTAAACTGGTTCTAAGTACTTGGACGTAGTTCCAAGTACTTCACTTGGCCTACAGGGTAGTACAGTCTCCTTCAAACTACTTCAAACTAGTTCATTCTAGTTCAAACCAGTGCTGACGTGCTTCGGCGTAGCACTGGACGCTCAGGAGGTGAACGGACCTACTGGGGTGTAGTAGACCAAGACTAAACGTAGTACAATGTCAAAAGAATTAGTAGGGATGGGTTCCTTGTAGTACAACTGGCCAAGGGTGCTTTTGGCGCCAAAACCAGGTGTACCGGACTTGCATCCGCCACAGTGGGCAAGTACGCGGCCACTTCGCATGGTGTACGAATATTGTATGGGTCACGGAATTGTGTTTCGACCCGAATTAGAAGGACCTGGGCCGCCGCCGGCCCAAGTCTGAGAAAAAGTGCTGGCATATAACCAGCCGAGGTGTGCCTGTGCTGGTATTCGTTTTTATTAGCCCACCCAACCCACCCTGAGGGGAGGGAGATGGCAGCATCAGCTGGCTGGGGGGGGCTGCAGATGCTTTATTCACCAATTATGCGACTTTGGTCCAAGAGTCTCTTGTGCGTAAACGTATTTTGTAAAAAATAATGTCTGGAGCCCTCAATGATGGAGTGAACGAGTTGAGACATGCATAGGGATGGGGGGGCGGTGGCCTCCTCCTCCGCCAGCAACAAGCAGAAGTGAGGGGGCGCGGCGTGTTCCCCCTCCCAGTTCCGGCCGTCCAGCCCCTCGACCGCTCCCGCCTGCGCTCACGACGCAGGCTGCAGCGAGCCACGCGGCGGCGGGCACGCTTGCTGCTCATGGTCCGGCTCGTGGAAGGCCTGAACTGGATGTGGGGGGGGACACGGGAACCGCCTGTGGGGGCGGCCGGGTGTGGGGCGGGGCCAGCAATGGCCACGCCTGCCGGCGGGCCCCCAGGGCGCGGCACTAGCGGGGCGACGGCAACGGCTCCCTGCACCGCTGCCCAGCAGGCGGCCCTACAAGGGCTGGAGATTGCCGCCCAGGTCCATGAGCGCCGGCTGAGAGCCGTAGCGGCAGAGGACCTGGTGCATGACGTTGAGTCTGGGCCCTATGGGCCCGACGGGCAATATGAAATGATTGTCCCAGAGAGACTTGCGCTGCCCGCGGGCGGAGTGGCGGGCAGCGTGCCGCTGATGGACTGCCTCCCCCCCAGTGGAGGGAGGTATATGGCAACATAAAAAATATTTTGAGGGAGGAGGAGGTAGTGCAGCCAGGGCGTCGACGGCGAGTGACGCATGGCTGTGCGAGCGACACAGAGTACGCGCGCCTGAGCGTGCGGCTGGCGGAGACCGGGATGACAGAGTACAGCGAGGAGGAGCCCCCGGTCACCAACGGCCTGTTCGGCGTGCCCAAGCGCGATCCAGGGGTGGTGGACCCGTCAGCCCAGCGCCAGCGACTCATCTGCAACATGGTGCAGAGCAACGACAAGTTCCTCACCCCTGGCGGCTGTTACCTGCCAGATGTGGGGGCGGTGGCCGAGATGGCAGGGGGCGCGCCCAGCTACTCGAGCAAAACGGACCTGGAGACGTACTACTACCGCTTCTCCGTGCCAACGGAGTGGCGGGAGTGGTTCGCGCTGCCCCCAGTCTGGTCGGACGAGGTCGGCCAGCCCGGGGAGCGCCGCCGGCTCTATCCCAGGTTCCGTGTTCTGGTGATGGGGTGGTCTCACTCGGTCCTGCTGGCGCAGGTGGCGCACATGCAGACCCTGTTCGGGCCGGGGAAGCTGAACCCCGGGCTGAGTGTGAGCGTCCCGATGCATCAGCTCGGGGTGCGCACAGTGCGTGAGGGAGGACGGGAGTGGATGGAGTTGGTGGGGGCCGCCGAACTTGACTGGCAGCTGCTGCCCGAGGACCCTCCTCGGCCGGCGCAGTTGGTCATGATCGACGACCTGGGCACCACACACGCGCGCAGCGCAGCGGAGGCGAACGCGCTGCTGGACCGCGCATGCACCGAGTGCTACGCGCCAGCTGGCCTGGTGGTGAATGAGAAAAAGGTCGAGCGGGCGCGGGAAGGTCAAGCTGTGGAGATCCTGGGCATCGAGTTTCACCAAGATGGGAGCTTGTGGCCGTCGGCGAAGCGACTGGCCCTCCTGGTCCACGACACCGAGGCGGTGCTGGCCCGGGGACGTGCAAGCTACCATGAGTTGGCCTCCCTACTGGGACGCTGGGTATGGATCCAGCTGCTGCGCAGGAGTCTGCTAAGCACCTGGTTCCACGCCTACAGGATGCTCCACCAAGTGCTGGCCCTCCGCAAGGGAGGACGCTTCCAACTCTGGGCAAGTGTGCGCCGGGAGCTCTGGGCGGCTGTCTGCCTGGCTCCCCTGGTGCATGCGCAGCGCAACCAGCCACTGGACACCACCGTCGTGGCCAGTGACGCGTCGAGCCGGGGCTCCGGTGTGGTGTACGCCCGTCTGGCAGAGGCAGACGTGAAGGCTTTGTCCAACTGCCGCGAAATGAAGGGGTGGAAGACTCTGTGTGTCGGGTCGGAAGAGGTCGGTGTGGAGCGAACGGGGGAGAGGGAACATCGGGCGGTGGCGACCGCCCGCTGGCGTGTGGCGGTGAAACACCGGTGGAGGGACGCGGGGGCGCACATCAATGAGAAAGAGGCGCGCGCAGCCGTGCAGAGCCTGGAGTGGGGGCTGCGCACGCGGGCGCGGTGGGGGCGACGGCACGTACGGCTGGTGGATAACACCGCCGTTCTGGGCGCAGTGGTGAAGGGGCGGTCATCATCTTACCGCCTCAACACGTGGTGCCGCCGCGCTGCCGCCCTGGGCTGTGCCAGCAACACCAGGTACCACTGGGTGTACATCCGCTCGGAGCGAAACCCCGCTGACGCGCCCAGCCGGGGCCGGTGGGTGCGGGACCTTACCGCCGATGGCGATGTGGAGAGTAACCCGGGGCCGGGAGGGCGGCAGGAACTGCTGGAGAGCACCGTGCTGCCCGCGACCCTGCGCAGCTACCATCGCGCAGTGATCGCGTACCTTCTTTGGGCTGAGCCCTATGGTGCTGTACCGCCGGAGGAAGCGGAGAGCGTGTTCTGCGAGTGGCTCGTGTCTGTCTACGAGGATGGAGGGGGAGCAGGGCGTTCCATGTGCATGAGGGCGCTGTGTGGGCTGCAACTGTACTACCCCAGCCAAGTGCAGGGGTGGCGCGAGGCCCGCCGGCTCCTGTACGGGTGGCAGCGACGCGTGCAAACACATAGCCCCAATCCGGTGCCGTGGGAGCTGCTCTACCTGGTGGTGCAGATCCTCCGCTGGCAGGGGGCGCCCATGGCAGCAGCCGTGTGCGTCATCACTTTCCAGCAATACCTGCGCATCGGGGAGGCCTTCAAGCTCCGAGTGGGGGACGTGGCGCTGCGCGGCGACCGTCGCCTGGGGCAGCGAGGCCTGGGCGCGCTTCTTCTGCGGGATCCCAAGACAGCCAAGGGGGGTGCACAGGCGGTGGTGGTGCAGGATCCCCTCTCGCTGTACGTGCTCGAGCGCCTGTGCGCTGGGCGGGAGCCCGAGGAGCCCTTGTTTGGGAGCCTCAACTACAGCCAGTTCTCTCGTCGGTGGCACGCGGCGTGGGATGTTCTGGGCCTGCGGGGGATGTTTCCGCCCTACTCCATGCGACATGGTGGGGCAACGTACGACTACCTGCAGGGCGTTTCACTCCCAGACATCCAGAAGCGCGGGCGTTGGCGCCAGTTCAAGTCGGTGGACCACTACGTGGGCCTGCACCGTGCTCTAGTGGTGCAAGTGCCGCGGTGGGTGTGGTTGCTGGCTGAGGAGTTCCCCCCCGCTCAGTGGAGTTCACACTGGCCATAGCAAGTGTGGGGATGCGCCTGCCCCGGTCTAGGCCGGGGGGCGCAGTATAAAACGATGCAGCTCCATTGGAGGAGTCGGCAGGGCGCACTCCAGCGGACACGCTGGGGCCCTGCTGGTTTTGGGCGTCGCGCCATCATCCTGATTTCCGGTTTGGCTCAACTTTGACCGTATCCTGCCTTGGACAGAGCCGGTGGGGCGCACTCTAGTGGATACACTAGGGCTCTGCGGGTACCTGCGTTGACAGGTGCAGGGGAGGCGCACTCTAGCAGCCACGCTAGGGCTTCCCCCTCTACAACCACTCCAGATGCGGCCGGGGACGGCCAGGTTGGAGATGCGGGTGTTATATGGTGGCAGCCGCCTGGGACTTGCGCACAATTTGCCAGTCTCTCGGTCTACCAAGGCCTGCAAGCGGCTTAAGCATATAATTTTGCAATAAACAAGTTCTGGTGCCTTCTCAAACAAAGTGAACCTGAAAGCATGCACAGAGGATGGTTGATCTTACGATCTGGATTCCCTGATTTGCGACTAAGGGGAGCGGAGTGCGAGTCGGTGCCGCTGCCTCATGGCTGATCTGCGAGAAATGCTCCTGGAAAGGGTGAAAGTCCCTGCAAATGACCTCTGGACTGCTTCCAAGTACTTGGATGTAGTTCAAAGTACTTCATTGGTACTACAGGGTAGATCTGCACCACCAGGTAGAGCAGCTCCCACGGCACCGGATTGGGGCTACGCGTTTGCACGCGTCGCTGCCACCCGTAGAGGAGCCGGCGGGCCTCGCGCCACCCCTGCACTTGGCTGGGGTAGTACAGTTGCAGCCCACACAGCGCCCTCATGCACATGGAACGCCCTGCTCCCCCTCCATCCTCGTAGACAGACACGAGCCACTCGCAGAACACGCTCTCCGCTTCCTCCGGCGGTACAGCACCATAGGGCTCAGCCCACAGGAGGTACGCGAACACTGCGCGATGGTAGCTGCGCAGGGTCGCGGGCAGCACGGTGCTCTCCAGCAGTTCCTGCCGCCCTCCCGGACTGGTTGATCTCCCTCGATCTGGATTCCCTGATTTGTCGGGGCGGAGGGAGCGAAGGAGGCGAGGGACGCCGCTGGGTGACAGCACATATAAAAAATAAATAGAGCATTTAATATTTTATAATAGGCCCTGGTCTTTTATAAGGGGCAGTAGTCACAATTTATAAGGGCCCTGGAATTTAATAAGGGGCGCCAGTGTGGTGGTACGAGATCTGCCCTCTAATAGGGTGTAAGTCCGTACGAGTAACTTGTAAACTAGTTCTAAGTACTTGGATGTAGTTCCAAGTACTTCACTTGGCCTACAGGGTAGTACAGTCTACTTCAATCTACTTCAAACTAGTTCATTCTAGTTCAAACCAGTGCTGACGTGCTTCGGCGTAGCACTGGACGCTCAGGAGGTGAACGAACCTACTGGGGTGACTAAACGTAGTACAATGTCAAAAGCATTAGTAGGGATGGGTTCCTTGTAGTACAACTGGCCAAGGGTGCTTTTGGCGCCAAAACCAGGTGTACCGGACTTGCATCCGCCACGGTGGGCAAGTACGCTGCCACTTCGCATGGTGTACGAATATTGTATGGGTCACGGAATTGTGTTTCGACCCGAATTAGAAGGACCTGGGCCGCCGCCGGCCCAAGTCTGAGAAAAAGTGCTGGCATATAACCAGCCGAGGTGTGCCTGTGCTGGTATTCGTTTTTATTAGTGGTGACGGCCAGCCATGGTGGCTGGCAATGATTTAAACGAATGCAAAAGGCCTCCCCGAGTCCGGGGGGGCTGGGAATGAATTTTATTTGGAGACGCGCGACGGTGGTCGGCGTCCAAGCGGTCGTTTGAGGGCCAGTCGTTGAAAATCGGGGCAGAAATTGCGGATTTAGTGCCGAAATCTGCGGTAGGGTGCCGGCAATCTTTTTCGGCCTTAACTGACCTGGGACGAGGCGAATAAAGGTTGCTTGGACCTGTTTCGATGGTCCTAAACGACGAGCAAAGGTGGCCGGCTGCTGTCCCGTCGTTTGAGGGGTGGGCATAGAAATTTTGACCCGAAATTGAGTCGCAAGGCCGGAAAGTGCGGTAAGGGAACGAAAATTCTATTTCGGCCCTGGGCGTGCTTGTTCGAGCTGTTTTACGTTTGATACTGCCTTGCATGATGACCCTCAACGACGAGCAGTGTAAAAAATATAGTAGGCTGCAAAGCCGGCTGCCCAAGATCTGAATGCGGCATCATTAGCTATCTTTGGCTCTCGGGGCTTTGCGGGCAGGGCATACCGCGTCACAGCCCGATGGCTTTGATGGAGCGGGTCGGCTGGTCCATTACGTGATGGTAACGTGAAAAAGAATATGTGGAGCCGAAATTTATGGGGAAAACCGGTGGCTGAAGGAGCGCTGGGTGTGGCTCCCTGGATTTTATTTCTCGAGGGCTTACGTGGTGGTAGGGCGGCTCTGCGGCCTTGGGCCAGTGGTGGCCGGTTGGGGGAGGTGCCTTTCTTGACGGCTTTGGGGAGCTAAGAACTGTGGTGTTTTGGAACTGGGGGGAGGCAAAATGAGCGGCCTACGTAAAAAGACTTTTGGGCGCTGCCAGGCTGGAACCCTGAGAGCTTTGGGATGACATCTGTAATGGCATCCAAGAGGTGGGCAGGCAATGGGGGGAGCCTGGTGAGACCGGCTGGTTTTGACGGTTGTGAGGGCTAAGAGCAGGGGCGCTTGCTCAAGATAGCCTAAGTGACCGGCTAGCTGTCCTGAGAATGGAATGGAGATTACACCTTGCTATGTATGCCGCCGGCAGCCCTCTAGGGCGAGTACCTGGGGATGCTTGCACCCCGGGTTACGCCCTGCAAACAGAGGGCTGTGACCGTAGCGGCAGCTTGTGGCATGTGACTTTTGGCGAGTCGCTGGGCCATAGCACTGGATCGTGACAGTTATGGCATGAGGAGCGCGAGGAGGATGGTGTAGGGTGGAAGTTGGCAGACGTGCCAGCTATTTTCGCTGGACGAGGAGGGGGGAAAGGTGTGGGGGATTGATTGACCGTACCTTTGGTTGGACGCTGTTCTCTCCTATCCAAGGGGGATCAAGGCATTGTTTGAGACTTCGCTAGTGGGGCGCACTCCAGCAGACAAGCTGGGGCCCCACTGTTGGTGACAGGCTTCCCCGCGACCAGTAAGTGAGGGGCACTCTAGCAGGCATGCTAGGCCTTCACTATTGGTGACGGGTCCTCCACGGCCAGAATGGCCAGGCTGGGGGAAGCGGGAAGTGAGATGGCAGCATCAGCTGGCTGGGGGGGCCTGCAGATGCTTTATTCACCAATTATGCGACTTTGGTCCAAGAGTCTCTTGTGCGTAAACGTATTTTGTAAAAAATAATGTCTGGAGCCCTCAGTGATGGAGTGAACGAGTTGAGACATGCATAGGGATGGTTGATCTCCCTCGATCTGGATTCCCTGATTTGTCGGGGAGGAGGGAGCGAAGGAGGCGAGGGACGCCGCTGGGTGACAGCACATATAAAAAATAAATAGAGCATTTAATATTTTATAATAGGCCCTGGTCTTTTATAAGGGGCAGTAGTCACAATTTATAAGGGCCCTGGAATTTAATAAGGGGCGCCAGTGTGGTGGTACGAGATCTGCCCTCTAATAGGGTGTAAGTCCGTACGAGTAACTTGTAAACTAGTTCTAAGTACTTGGATGTAGTTCCAAGTACTTCACTTGGCCTACAGGGTAGTACAGTCTACTTCAATCTACTTCAAACTAGTTCATTCTAGTTCAAACCAGTGCTGACGTGCTTCGGCGTAGCACTGGACGCTCAGGAGGTGAACGAACCTACTGGGGTGTAGTAGACCAAGACTAAACGTAGTACAATGTCAAAAGAATTAGTAGGGATGGGTTCCTTGTAGTACAACTGGCCAAGGGTGCTTTTGGCGCCAAAACCAGGTGTACCGGACTTGCATCCGCCACGGTGGGCAAGTACGCTGCCACTTCGCATGGTGTACGAATATTGTATGGGTCACGGAATTGTGTTTCGACCCGAATTAGAAGGACCTGGGCCGCCGCTGGCCCAAGTCTGAGAAAAAGTGCTGGCATATAACCAGCCGAGGTGTGCCTGTGCTGGTATTCGTTTTTATTAGCCCACCCAACCCACCCTGAGGGAAGTGAGATGGCAGCATCAGCTGGCTGGGGGGGCCTGCAGATGCTTTATTCACCAATTATGCGACTTTGCTCCAAGAGTCTCTTGTGCGTAAACGTATTTTGTAAAAAATAATGTCTAGAGCCCTCAGTGATGGAGTGAACGAGTTGAGACATGCATAGGGACCGGGTTACTCTCCACATCGCCATCGGCGGTAAGGTCCCGCACCCACCGGCCCCGGCTGGGCGCGTCAGCGGGGTTTCGCTCCGAGCGGATGTACACCCAGTGGTACCTGGTGTTCGATGCTGGCACAGCCCAGGGCGGCAGCGCGGCGGCACCACGTGTTGAGGCGGTAAGATGATGACCGCCCCTTCACCACTGCGCCCAGAACGGCGGTGTTATCCACCAGCCGTACGTGCCGTCGCCCCCACCGCGCCCGCGTGCGCAGCCCCCACTCCAGGCTCTGCACGGCTGCGCGCGCCTCTTTCTCATTGATGTGCGCCCCCGCGTCCCTCCACCGGTGTTTCACCGCCACACGCCAGCGGGCGGTCGCCACCGCCCGATGTTCCCTCTCCCCCGTTCGCTCCACACCGACCTCTTCCGACCCGACACACAGAGTCTTCCACCCCTTCATTTCGCGGCAGTTGGACAAAGCCTTCACGTCTGCCTCTGCCAGACGGGGCGTACACCACACCGGAGCCCCGGCTCGACGCGTCACTGGCCACGACGGTGGTGTCCAGTGGCTGGTTGCGCTGCGCATGCACCAGGGGAGCCAGGCAGACAGCCGCCCAGAGCTCCCGGCGCACACTTGCCCAGAGTTGGAAGCGTCCTCCCTTGCGGAGGGCCAGCACTTGGTGGAGCATCCTGTAGGCGTGGAACCAGGTGCTTAGCAGACTCCTGCGCAGCAGCTGGATCCATACCCAGCGTCCCAGTAGGGAGGCCAACTCATGGTAGCTTGCACGTCCCCGGGCCAGCACCGCCTCGGTGTCGTGGACCAGGAGGGCCAGTCGCTTCGCCGACGGCCACAAGCTCCCATCTTGGTGAAACTCGATGCCCAGGATCTCCACAGCTTGACCTGCCCGCGCCCGCTCGACCTTTTTCTCATTCACCACCAGGCCAGCTGGCGCGTAGCACTCGGTGCATGCGCGGTCCAGCAGCGCGTTCGCCTCCGCTGTGCTGCGCGCGTGTGTGGTGCCCAGGTCGTCGATCATGACCAACTGCGCCGGCCGAGGAGGGTCCTCGGGCAGCAGCTGCCAGTCAAGTTCGGCGGCCCCCACCAACTCCATCCACTCCCGTCCTCCCTCACGCACTGTGCGCACCCCGAGCTGATGCATCGGAACGCTCACACTCAGCCCGGGGTTCAGCTTCCCCGGCCCGAACAGGGTCTGCATGTGCGCCACCTGCGCCAGCAGGACCGAGTGAGACCACCCCATCACCAGAACACGGAACCTGGGATAGAGCCGGCGGCGCTCCCCTGGCTGGCCGACCTCGTCCGACCAGACTGGGGGCAGCGCGAACCACTCCCGCCACTCCGTTGGCACGGAGAAGCGGTAGTAGTACGTCTCCAGGTCCGTTTCGCTCGAGTAGCTGGGCGCGCCCCCTGCCATCTCGGCCACCGCCCCCACATCTGGCAGGTAACAGCCGCCAGGGGTGAGGAACTTGTCGTTGCTCTGCACCATGTTGCAGATGAGTCGCTGGCGCTGGGCTGACGGGTCCACCACCCTGGATCGCGCTTGGGCACGCCGAACAGGCCGTTGGTGACCGGGGGCTCCTCCTCGCTGTACTCTGTCATCCCGGTCTCCGCCAGCCGCACGCTCAGGCGCGCGTACTCTGTGTCGCTCGCACAGCCATGCGTCACTCGCCTTCGACGCCCTGGCTGCACTACCTCCTCCTCCCTCAAAATATTTTTTATGTTGCCATATACCTCCCTCCACTGGGGGGGGAGGCAGCCCATCAGCGGCACGCTGCCCGCCACTCCGCCCGCGGGCAGCGCAAGTCTCTCTGGGACAATCATTTCATATTGCCCGTCGGGCCCATAGGGCCCAGACTCAACGTCATGCACCAGGTCCTCTGCCGCTACGGCTCTCAGCCGGCGCTCATGGACCTGGGCGGCAATCTCCAGCCCTTGTAGGGCCGCCTGCTGGGCAGCGGTGCAGGGAGCCGTTGCCGTCGCCCCGCTAGTGCCGCGCCCTGGGGGCCCGCCGGCAGGCGTGGCCATTGCTGGCCCCGCCCCACACCCGGCCGCCCCCACAGGCGGTTCCCGTGTCCCCCCCCACATCCAGTTCAGGCCTTCCACGAGCCGGACCATGAGCAGCAAGCGTGCCCGCCGCCGCGTGGCTCGCTGCAGCCTGCGTCGTGAGCGCAGGCGGGAGCGGTCGAGGGGCTGGACGGCCGGAACTGGGAGGGGGAACACGCCGCGCCCCCTCACTTCTGCTTGTTGCTGGCGGAGGAGGAGGCCACCCATTACAATTCGTTTAACTGGCCTCCCCCGTCGGCTGGTCCGAAAAATGCCCGGCGACCTTGGTCGTGCGGACCCTAAGTGTAGCGGTACGGCCAAGTCGCTGTGGTTAGTCAGTCAGTCAGTTCTGACCCACGCAAAACTCGAGGTTTTCGGTTTCGTGTCGGCATTCGCGTGGGACGGAACGACGGTTACTCCTCTTGATTCTGCTCGGGCCGAGAACAAAAGTTTCAATGAATAGCCAAGGAATAGCACCAAAGAAAGTTCCCACCGTCCACAAAGGAAACGTTACGGGGCGCCACAATTGTGGTTGCAGCCGTTGAGGTCAAATTTACGTGCGCACCGTGCCCAAAACAACGTTGCAAGCTAGCGGTAAATACTCTCTTACTCTATTATTTCCATCTGTTTTCAGCCATGTCGGGTCGTAATCACCCGGATACGACTTTTAGAAGCCACATCCCACCCCCGCCCAAAGACCAGCGGCAGTTGCCCGTTAATCGCAAGGTAAAAGACTCCAGCAGCCTTTTGCCGACTGAGAAAATGTGGTTTCCGGGGAGCCGGGCAGCGAAGCTTGAACGGAGTAACCCGGGCTCGGTAATGTTTAATCACACGACATCTATCGTCCCTGGGTGCGTCGTTCAGCTTCGCAACGAGCTTGCCCCTAGTCAGCCTTTTTTCCTAGAAGTTGCGAAGATAGTGCCCGCGGACGCGATTCTAGATCCGTCGTCTGGAGCAGCGGCCAATATCGACCCCACAGACAGGTGGGTGCTCGTCGGCTATTGGGTATACCGTGACAAGGAGCTTCCTCACGAGGTAGCTACCTTGTTGCGGTGGCCGGAGACCACCATAACCCTGGTGGCTAGCGACCACAAGGCAGCGGTCCCCATCACGTCGGTGACGGACGTGGTGTCCGTGCTCCCGTTCTGGGAAGTCGGCCGGGACGAGCTCTTCGCCGACTACGCGATTGAGGTATGTGAAACTTGCGTGATGCCTTGAGTATGTGCGGCGTTTCAGTCCCATGCTCTGATTTGTACAATATTGGATGTTTTTTCGGATTGGTGGCGAGTTATGGCCGACCTACCTTCAGCTCCGGCAGAGCGCAGGGGGAAGCTGGTATGCTGGAGGGGTGCGGTCATCCACGTTGTTTGCAAGCCCTGGCAAGCCCCTCCTGCCACCTCAGTCTAGGGAATATATAACAGTAGTGTAGATTACTCAGGCTTAGCCTAGCATGTGGCCCTCGCGCATGTGCGCCCATAATGGCCCCCATGGATGATGCCTTCAGAATTTAGCCAAGCCATGCCTATAATGGGACCTCCCATGGATGTTGCATTGAGAATTTAGCCATGCTATGCCTATGCAGAGAGACGCTCTCTGTTGAGAAGCCATGCCCTAGCTCTTGTATAGCCATGATGATCTTCCCCCCATGCCCGGCACCCCTTAGTTGGGTTGAGCTCCGAGACAACATGGTGGTGCAGGTGCCCTTGGTGCACCTAGAGCAAGTGTCGCTTACATTCCCACCCTTGCAGGAAGTAGCCCAGAATGTATTAAAAGCCATATGCACCTTCTCAGGGATATGTGCTGCATGTACTCCAACGGAGTTATGTTCCTAATTAATTAATTGATTACGGATAATGATGGCTAAGTTTTGCGATATTAATGGCATCCCGTCATTATTGATCTTGGAATGATGGCTACTCCGCCGCTTCAAATGCTAGCCCTTCCTTGCATCTTGTACTTGCGTTATTGTCTTTACCGCATTTTTCAAACCCGGTTGCCGTGCCATGGTTTCAGCATTACTAATTATTTCTATGGTGTCAGGTAAGCTCCACAATGTCATGGCATTCTCCTTGAGCGTGCCACGTGCCTACACCCTTGCGTGCGTGATATGGATGGATGGATGGAGGGATGGAGGGAGGGAGGGAGGGAGGGAGGGAGGGAGGGAGGGAGGGAGGGAGGGAGGAGGGAGGGAGGGAGGGATGGATGGATGGATGGAGGGAGGGAGGGAGGGAGGGAGGGATGATGTGTAATCGGTTACCATGATTAGTTGCCATCTATGGGGTGAGTGGCCGTGTGAAGAGCGACGGAACTTATGGAAGGCTGCCCGGGTCCGGAAGCTAAGGGGGGCGGGGTGGTGGTGGGCGGGGGGGGTTGGGGCATTTGAAACGAGAAATACCGTACCTCGCATCGCCCACTGCCATGCCATGTCGCCGAGGATGAAGACCCGGAACTTGATCATGATCTCCACACCATCGAGCACCACGGGGATCTCATGCCCGGCCAGGTACTTGATGACCTCCAGCCACGCTGCTGCATTCTTGAGCAGGTTCGCTCGCTTGTCACCCCCGGGGGATTCTAGGTTGACTGACACCCAGTCTGGCCTCTGCCATAGGTCTGGGAATGCTGGGTCGACTGGGCGTATCGACATCGCTAGCATGTTCATCGTGCCGGCGCCTAAGCGGGTTCGATGACCATCGCCGCCGCAGCCGATGTCCAGCTTAGCCCGTTTCGTGACCTTCATGTCCCGCCACACTGGTGAATCGGGGTTTTCCAGGAAAAGCCTCATCACCATCAACTGCACACAGCACATGCGGGCGCGCAAGTCACAATTTATAACTCCAAGGCAGATTTAGGTAACCGTGACAGCACATACATGCTAGGACGATGTAAGGAAAATTCCAGTTAATGAACACGCGGGGGGAAAAAATGTGCAATTCAGATTGACACTAGCTTTCCACTGACCTGAGCTGAGTTGGTGGGGTGATTTTGCCAGCCGTAGACGCCTGTCTCGAAGTCCGGCATCGCGGTGACATCCTCAGCGATGTTCGTGCGATATAGTGGTACGATGCTGTCCACTCTCTCGGTCTGGTCCTTGCGGGCTTGTTGGATTAACTGCTCGCAGGGGACTACAGGCCCAAGGATTTTCTTGGCCCCGGCTGTGACCCTCACGGAGCATCCGCCTGGGATTGTATCGCGCAGCTTCACCCACAAGCGTGCGTCTCTCACGTCCCTGCTGTGCTTGGCTATGGCGCGCTCGTCAAACCTGCGCTTGTCGCGCGCGGGGAGGGACAAGAGGACCCCTTGAGATGACAACCTGGTCTCCCCCGTCCCGATGTGCTTCTTCAGGATCTCCTGGTCAGGCCACGCGACGGGTGCAGGGGGCCGCTTGTGCTGCAGCGTAGCGATGCGCGTTCTCATAATCCTCAGCATCGGCAGTGACTTTTTTGCCATGCCGATGCTAAAGGACATGAGGCTGTCCCGCGCACCCAGCAGAGCATCTCGCCTCGTTACCAAGGTCTTCTTGTTGCGCCTGTGGACCACATCAGCCAGTTCACCATCTGCATTCATGGTGAGACACCTGCGGGAGCGATCCAGCTCCCTCTGCAGCTCAAAAACTGGCCACTTCTCCATTTCCTTGAGCTTCTCCTTCTTGCGGTCCACCTCGGCGTCCAGCTGGGCGCACTCCGCCGTAACCTCCTCCAGCTTCCTCTTCAGGGCTGCCCTCGGCTCCCGGGCATCCTCCTCTTGCAAGGTCTTGATCTCATCTTGCAGCTCCAGGTAGTCTTTGATGCTGGTGTTAAGCACGCCTTGTCTAAAGGCCAAGTCAGCCTGGAGCTGCGCGATGGATGCGAGGAGCTGTTGCTCTCTCGCTGCCCACTGTCCTCGCTCTTCCAATAGAGCGCCATCTGCATCGGAGAGGGGCAGTAGGAACCCTTTCAATATTGCCCGAATCAAGTCTGGGATGCTTCCATCCATCCCAGCTGGCAGAGCATTTACAAATCCCAAATGGCGAGCGAGGCCCTTGAAGGCCATGACTTCACCATCGGTGAGGCCAGCTATTTCTATCTTATTGTGCTTGCCCGTATTGCTCAAATGGTCTTCCAGCAGGACTTGGTGAACACGTAACGCTGCATGGAACAAGGTAGTGGTGGACACAAATCAATATGAGGGTTTCAGGGGACCGTAGTGGGTAGATTTTTTTTGAGTGAGTAAAAATTCAGCTTTTATTTCATATCATTCCTATGTCAATTGGGAAGTCTCTGTGTTGATTGGAACCTGTAACTATAGCGACTAATTGTTGATGACACCACTAGTTGAGGGTACTACCCCGCCCCCACCATACACCAATGGTGAGCTACAAATGCATGCACCAAGCAAGAAAAAATAAACCCAAGACTGCAAAAATATGAGAAACAAGACCCCCTATTATTAACAAAGGAATTTGCCATCATAACGAGCTGAAATTTTGCAGCAGTGCGGTTCAGCCCCCTCGGCCCTCGGCCAGTTTTGAATACAAGTACGTGGTGTTGATCATTTTACAATGTGATTGGTCTGATTTCACTAATTAAGAGGGAAAAAAGACGCGACTTTGGGAGAGAAACTGATTAACTATGAGGAATACTCATTCTTTTACTGAGCTGAATAGCCACAATGTTTCACCAAGGGGGCAGCTACATGGGAGTACGTGGTTTGCATAAGAACGGTTTGCCCATTCTCCTAAATGATAATATTCGTCCTAAATAGCGTCGTTTTCTTTAGCTCACCACCGGTGCGTGGTTGGGGGTAACCCCCAATAACCCCCAACAAAAAAGTACCCCCAACAAGTGCAGTGGGATAAATGCCCAACAAACATCATCTTCACGGTCCCCAAGCATTATTGGATATGCTTCAAATGCATTACATTTATAAAAGGTATTTTTGGTGGGGTGCTAGGGATGTCCCCTCCCCTTCAGATGAATCGCAGAGTTCTAAGCAAAGAAACAATTCCAAAGCAAAGAACCAACTCCATTATTAACATACAGCTACCAATGCACTCGGTGCACTAAATTACATGCAAGAGGCCTACCTCCATTTGCTCAATTGCACAAGTAAAACAGTCACGTCATTGCTAATATCCTAGGCACACAACTGCTCACAACACAAGACCGTTTTTCCCAATGCTGTGAGAATATATTATTTCAAAGCCTGTGAGAATCTCAGCTGGGCTAGTGAATATCTGAAGGATGAGCTGTGAGGGAGAACGAGGAATGTAAACTGAAAAGGAAGTTTATGTTGGAACACAAGGTTTTTTCCAGTTCAGAACCAGTAATGGCTTCAATTGTAAATTAAAGCACGCCAGCAGTATCAAAATGCATGGAGCCACTTAAAGCTGTAAAGTCTTCAACCTAGAAGGAGGCCTAAAATGCATGGAAAGGATGTCCACGTGGGTTTGTTGCCATGTACGTACCTTCCACGAGGGTGGCCAACGTTGCCACTGGCTGTTGCCTTTGGGAGATTTTATCAGGCATCTGCATGCAGCAAACGGGTACATTTTGCATTGCAGAAACGATACTACGCATGTTCATAGCGTCAGGCGAGTGCGGGACACAAGTTCACTGCGATAAATTGCGACGGCAGTGCAGGGCGCGTATACGAACGTGATGCACCAATACTGCGTGCACCGAGACGTGGCATCGCAGGCGTGGCAGTGCTGCACATTGTTTCTAAACGACAGTGCAGCACATTGCACCACGGCACGTGACTAATTAAACCAAAGCCTGGCCTTAAAGCCTAGAAAAAGCCGACACGGTGTTGCCTGCAAGGGGCAGCGCTTGTTGTGGCCGGCAAAGGAACTTGAAATGCCAGGAACTTGACAAAGATTAACCTGGCATGCGCCAGCAATCTTAAGCAGTCTAATCAGCATCCACGCTTCAACAAAAAAACCCACCTTATTTCGTCATTCGGAATGTCGTCGGCAGTTAGGTCGCGCCAGTTCCCGGGTCGCCTGGGCACTCGCAAGGCCTGCACACAGAGTAACTGCGCCGAAATGCACAGGTGCTTTACGACAAACTGCAGGAAACCAAAATTACCTTATAGCACCTTTTCCGAAGCTCGGGCATACGGTCGCATCCCGCTGCGAGTTTTCAAAAGCAATATAATGCAACGTCCTGACCCTCGAGCCCGTTTTCCCAGTTTCTGCGCACCCATTGGACAAGAAATTCAAATTTCGCGGCGACCGGCGCAACGCCACAACACGCACGACTTAAAATCAGGTCTAAAACTTGCAAAACAATCATATTTCTCCCTACATTTATCCTCCTCGACCACTCTGGCTGGCAGCCATGACCTCCAAGTGCCGTTCAACGTCCCTAACGTCTAAAACAACGTAATTTACGTTGCTATGCATCGTCCAGCCAAAAATACAGTACAGTAATGTCAACGATGCGGGTCAGACTGGGTCGACAGGGAGTCGTGCTTGAACTTCCCAAGTTTTATGGGGGAATCTCGCGAAACCTTAGAAACATTTTTGCCCAGCATTTGTGCGTGACAGTACGGTACGTGCGCTGGTTGGTCCTCTGACAGTTCCCTGTGCCAGGGCCAACCGGCTGCCCGTCAGTTGCCCCCGTTCAGAAAGTTTCGTCGAACTTTACTTCAGATTTGGAAATCATGAACGTGCGGTTGGAGTTTCGCGGGGGAACCCAAGTTCGCAAGTAATCCGCCAATGATGCGCTTCGAACACTTGCCCGCTAAAAATTCAACAGCCGCTCCGGCTGGCCACTTAAACGAAACTTGATGCGCCCCCCCATCCACCTTGGCCAGCACCGCCGCGCTGACCCGCGCGTCGTGCTCCTTCTTGGCGGCCTTGAGAGCCCGTCGCGCCGCCTTCGTCCGCTGGCTGCCGCTCTCCACCACCGGCAGCACGAAGGCGGCCTGGGCGACCCACGCGCCCTGGCCCCGCTCGCTCTCCACCACCATGAGTGACTCCACGATGCGTGCAAAGTACTCCATGCACGCGAGCTCGGTCACCGCCGTGACTCCCAGCTCCTTCACCGCCACGTCCAGGGCGTGGCACAGGTTGACCGCGATGTCCATGTGCTCGCGACTCTGCCACCCGCTGGTCTGGCCTGGCCCACGGATGAACATGGGCTTCAGGCCCTCCAGCCGGGCCCGCAGACTGCCCCCGTACCGGTCCTTGGCCGTTTGCAGGTACTCGGGCAGCACCCGCAGCTTGTACCGGTAGTACTCCACCTCCCAAGGGATGCTGGTGGCAGTCCCCGGCAGGGCGACCCCCTTGGTCATGGGCACAGCCAACACCTGGCCGCTCGCTGGGTCGGCGCGACCCGGTAGGCGGTCCCTGCGGCGCCGGCTGCTGCTGCGCCGGCCCGAGTCGCTGCTGCTGTCGCTGCTGCTGCTGCCGCTGCTGCTGCTGCTGCAACGGCACGTGCGATGGCGGCACTTGGGACACTTGGCTGTCTTGGCTCGCGCCGGTGCTGGGGCCACTGGTTTGGCGCCGGGCAGGATTGTCCCACCCCCCCGCGCCCCTTGCTGGGCCGCTGGGTGTGAGCTGTGCAAGGGATACCCCTCTGCAGGCTCCTCGTCCCCCGCCACGGACGCGGGGGCCATCACCCCATAGCAATACCCCACCACACTCATCGAAAATGGCTGTGTTTGAGGGTATATTTTTCGCGACCGGTTCAGTCCTTTTCGGTCCCCAAGTACCGTCGAACCACAGCGCGGTACCTAAAATCGCGTAACGGAAACTAAAAGAACTGAAACTGTAGGATGTTGTCATGGACCGTATGAAGGAATTTTGTCGCCCGTACGAGGGATTTCACGCACCGTACGAGTTGTCATGGACCGTATCCGTAACCGTACAATGGAACCGCGAGTTATAGTGACCACCTGCCTCCGTGGCAGGGCAGGCAGGAAGGTGGAGACTAATAAGGCGAACTCGTTTTAATATTAATCCAAGGGGAAATTTCGCCAAACGTGCAACGAGCGTGCTCACATACGACTTTCGGTGGGTACCTAAAAGGAGTATAATACTTGCCTCATGGCTTGTTCAAAGCCGACAGGGCGTACTGTGGGTGTACTGTATTCCTAAGGTGCAAATACTTAGGAGGCGCTGGGAGGCGTGCAAAATTTGATGGCCCTTGCCTCGGACATGGTCAGATATGGACACTAGTTAACAGGAAGGTGAGCGTTAACTGAAAGGTGAGCAAACTTATGGGAATATTGAAATTTGAAGCGGCAGGCACTCTAAAATTTCATCAAGAATCGCAGCCTTGGTTGGTTATGACGATGATGCGCAGTTTAAGAAGCGTCAGAAAATGGGGCAGGCTTTCATTTGCACCTTTAGTGGTACGGATTGAGGCCAGCTGTAGGGCTCTCAGGTCTTTGTTAGTATTAGTGTAGGCTTGCAGACTGTATGGCTTCTGGTGTCTATTCTTTATCGTGTACTCACGAATCCGAGGCTTCGAATATTTTACAACTGCAAAGCGTCACGACGGCCGCGGTTCCAGTGGTCCGTCAAGGTTTGGTTGTTATATACATAAAGAGGGCCGCTCGTGTAACCATTCGCCACGATAGTTTGTGGATTACCTTGGCTGCTCAGGCAGTCTTCAGGATAGCTCGTATGAGCCAAGTTGATGCCGATTTATCAATGCACCGTGACTGCTGCACATACCGGACCTGTGCTGTGAGAATTGCGGACATCATTGCTGCAGCTTTCTTTGTTTACTTGATGGTAGCAAAGCTGTGCAAACCTTCTGGAAGTCAGGTATTGGCATGGTGGTTGTGCAGCATTGTAGAAGCTCGATTTGTTCCCCAGTTTCTTGGCCCTTCTTTTTCTATCAAAAAGTAGGTATAGAAATATGGTATGGCTAACCGGCATGCAGGGGTCAGGCAGAGCCGGTATGCTTTCACTGCAAAGGGCAGCAACTTGCACGATGCACAGCTGGCTCATACATTATTTGCCTATATATTGCATGAATGAGTATTTCTTTGCATGGTAAGTGTCTTCAACGTGCATGTGTGCGATGTTTTATCGTGGGTCTAGGGACACTAGACTCCATGCGGCATGCGTGTATGATTACTTTGTTGAACGACAGTAAAATCATATGTTCCTTGTAGGGCAGTGAGCCAGTGAGCCAGTGAGCCAACTGTGTATTCTATGCTTATTAGTGTCACAAACATGTCAGTGAGTGAGAAATGGTTGAAACAGCCCTGAAAACCATCAAATCTAGTGGTCACGTACGATCGTGTACTATACCGTATTATACCGTATTATACTTTATACGGACCCTGCGCGTATAACCGCGTATTACGTATAATGGAACTCTGACCCCGATGGATGGATGGGTGGGGACACACAATCCTACCGGTCTAATCTATCTACGACATCAAGCCAACTCTAGTCTAAGCATAATTAATTAATTAATTAGACTCGTGCTCCCGTTGGGGAGTCACGGAGCATTAACCCCGATGGATGGATGGATGGATGGATGGGTGCAAACATTCCTACCGGTCTAATCTACATTGGCTACATACTACATCTATCTAACAGCATTCTAACTACAACATCTATCTAGGCAACCGCCCGCTGCCCTAGGGGTAGCTATCTGGCGTGCCTCCCGCGGGATTGCACACGCGGGCGCTTCCCCACTGGGGGGGCTCGTTGTCCTCTATGACCTGGGCCCACTTGGCCTTGTCCATCATCTTCTTCCAAATCACGGAGAGGCCTAGGCCCCCCATGTCCTCCACTAGCTGTTCCTTGAAGGTGCGGGCCTTGCGGCGTCTAACATCACTGGGCCCAGCCCACGTCAGGAGGTGCCGGCCAGGCTGGGCTGGTCGCAGTCCTGCGGGGGCGCCACGTCTAAGCATAACAAGACTTGTTGTCTCCTTGATAACAAGACGCGGTGGCAGAAGATTGTCAAGGCTCACACGCCCGACCCTGTGGGCAAGCCACCTCCCCCCAAGAGGAGGAGGCGTTTTGATGAGTAGGGTAGTTAGGATTTTTCTAGACTAGGTAGATTAGCGTTAGGTTAGTTAGATTACGCGGCTCTCTCCACTCCACCATCCATCATGGAATATGTGCTACATGATCTCCCAACGGAGGCATGTTATAATTTAATTTTAATTTAATTTAGTCTAAGCTCTCTACCCTAGCTCTCTTCATGTATTATTTAGTTAGTTAGCTAGGTGGTATGCAGTGATTGTGGAAATGTTAGGCCATTCATGGTTGACTAGCAGAACTTCCATGCCATTCGTAAAACCGTCATGGTTGGCCATTAGTGGTTGAGTAGCGGACAGCTAGCATTACCATGCATTGGTACAACCGTTCATTCTCAATTCATGTTGGCTTTCAAAATATGCCGTGTCATTGATATTAAAATTAAAAAATTAAATTAGGAACATATCTCCGCTCATTCATGAAGTGAGACAACTATGCCTGGACATTCATTTATATTTATTCATTTTTTTTTTATTCATGGACATTGGCTATTCCGATTTAATGATGTTATGGGTGGTAGCATGCAGGACAAGAGGAGGTGGAAGACCATTGTCCAGGCTCATACGCCCGCCCCTGTGGGCAAGCCCCCTCCCCCCAAGCGGAAGGGGCGCTTTGCTGAGTAGAATAGGTAGGGTTTTCTAGATTAGATTAGCTTAGAGTTAGATTAGTTCGGTTTCGCGGCTTTGTCCCCCCCTCCATCCATCCACGGGAATATGTGCTACATGATCTCCCAATGGAGTCATGTTATAATTTAATTTCATTTCATTTAATGGGTGGTAGCAGTATTAGTTAGCATCTTTGACACAGGAGTGTAACTCGTGACTCACACTAACTACAACTTGGAATCATGTATATCAATTCAGATTAGTAATTGAGCTTAGATTGCATGCAGGCCTTATATCAAGGAGACAACCAGATATATCAAGGAGACAACCAGACTACTATTATCAAGGAGACAACCAGATTACTATTATCAAGGAGACAACCAGCGCAGGCCAGAAATCATATCAAGGAGACAACCAGCACACTATTGTTATTATCAAGGAGACAACCAGCGCAGGCCAGAAATCGGGCGTATGCTCACATGATACGGCATTGGAATATCCCATGTCTCCATCACTTGCACTTTGTGCGCACTGAGCCACCCATGCAGTCGCCCACCCATGCAGCCACCTGGCCACCCACCCACACAACTACTCACACACTCGCGTGCCCGTACACCTAGACACCCACCCGTCCACCCACCCAGTGACCCACCCACCCAGCCAGCTGCGCACGTGCTAACCCACCTTTTATAACCACGCGTGCACCTAGACACCCAACCACCTACCAACCCACTTGGACATCCACCCACCCACCAAGGCACCTGCGCAACCCACATACCAATCAGGTAATAAGGAGGCATTCACCCATCCAATGAGCCAACCACCCAATCACCCAACCGCCTAAACACCCAGCCAGCTGGCCCCACATGCACCCATGCGGCCGCCCACCCTTGACCCACCCACGCACCTACAAGTACCCACTCAACCACTCACTGCCCCCACACCCTTATACCCACTGACCCACCCACTGACCCACCCACACATGCATTTTCTCAGCCACCCACCCACCTACCTCACCCCCAACGTGCACAGCCCTTCACTCGCGATAGGTGAGACGGTCCCAACCATAAACCCATCCACGCATCCATATCTGTGCGCGCACCCGTCCATCTACCCGTCCCTTCGCCCACCCACCCACATAGTCATCTACGCATCCACCAGCCACCAACCACCAATGGCCTACCCACCAACCCACCCACACACACGCATCCCTAACCAACCAACCACCAACCCACCACCCTCAATACCGTGCCATTGTTTCACTCACGAATCCAACAACCCACCCACTTCGCAGTCCCCAAAGCCTATCAATCACCCAGCCACCTGGACATCTACCTATGACCGACCACCCTTGTACTTATCCACCCACCATGACCAGCCAGCCAGCCAGCCACCCTCTCCAGCTGCCTGTGCTCCTAGCTACTCGGCCAGCCATTACAGGGGTCACCCGCAGTATCGCAACAAGAATCGCAACTACGCAACTTTCCAGGAGGACCAAAAAACACTTTTGTTGCGATTCTTGCGAGGACCGATTTGGACGAAAAGTTGCGAAACGGCAAACGCGTGGTATCGCAACTAAAGATACACCCCGACGTGAAGTATGTCACTCCTTGGCTGACCGGCGCGAAGAATCAACCGAACTGAAATGAGCGGCGTCAGAAAAATGCTATAGCCGCAGTCGCGCAACATCTAATGATGCGCACATTATCTCAGGCTGGTTTTTACTGCGTCTACACGCGTTAATCATCACGGGGGTGACGATGAAAGGCAGCACTTGTTATTAGCTTCTGTATCATTGAATTTTTCGCAACCAGTTGTTTTCGTATGATGTATTTCGCGTATTTCATCATCGTTCAGGGCCAGGAAAGTCTCGACGCCGTGATGAGATTGCCTTTCTGTCATGAGATTGCTAGCTTTCCGCTAGCCTTCTTTTTGCGGTTTCGGCATGGCGCAGTTTAGTGTACCTGCGGATACCGTCAACAAGGTAAAGTCGTTATATCATTCGGTAAGTAATCTCGGACACGTTGTTGAAGGTTTGTGGTGTTAAGTTCGCTAACTTACTACTCCTGTGTACTAGTTTGTGGTTGTGGTTTTGTACAACCGTCGTCGTAAGATTTTCATCAGTTTTGTTCATGATTAGCTGCGTCTGTACCTAATTTTCTAGAATGACGATTGATTTAACATCTAAAGGAGTTGTAGATGGTAGCACGATGGTTTCTATTGCCTAAATTCTTCAGGAAAGATGGTATCATGGCCAGTTTTTTGTCAGCCTTTTGGCTTTGCTAGTAAAGGACGCCTGTGCAGTTGTGCAGTCCGTGCAACATCTATGGAGGCCCCAGTGCCTTGCTGACGTAGAAAAGAAGTTCGATGCAGTGTTTGTATATTTTCATCCTAGGCATGCAAATGGAGGTCATTTCTCATGTTCTGGATGCATGGGTAACACCGCCCCTTGCACCCCCTTGCTACGTGTGCATTTGGGCCTTGGTTTGTGAAGACGTCCAATATTGCATTATCACTTAACATTGCATTGCAAGTGTCTTTTTTATCGCACCCGTGCACCCCCCTGAGATTAGTGCTGTATTTAGCACCCATAGGACATATAGGACATTGCAACATGACTAATGACATGACCCCGAAGTAACTCCCTATATGCGTGTGCTTTGGTCCCAGTATGGACACTAGATTGTTATCAGGCTGGTTTCTGGACATTATCATGCAAGGTGCAACCAGCCATAATTAGGGGTAGAGTTACACACTGGTCATCCAAGGGCTAAGTGCAGGCCAGCACGCGGTAAAATGGTGACTGTGCATTAATATTAAAAAATTAAATTACGACACGCAGACGCTACGCGTTGATCAGGCGTCGCGTGACCGCCATGCGAACATTAATAGTTGTCGCGTATATTACATCCTCAATGATGTGGAGGCGGAGATGGAATGAGTATCTATAATGTAACCTTGAGTGACAGGGTTGCTGACACCACGGCCCGAATCACTGTTATTACACTTGTACTGAATTGGGTCACATGCATACCCCCACCGACTTGGGGTTGGTATCCTTTATATATCCTGCCATGGACTGGAATCGTTGTCTCCTTGAATACATGTATAACTCACATGGGTCAGGGGGCCTGCCCATATTCACCACTATATTAATCCCTAAAAGGTGCTTACACTGTCCTCGGTCGCATTCATGCATGCATTCGCGTATCCATGCATGCAATCACTTCCATCCCTGCAAGCATTCACGCATCCATGCATGCAAACACCATCCATCCACGCAAGCATTCACGTATCCATGCATGCAAACACCATCCACCCCAAGCATTCACACATTCATGCATGCAAACACCATCCATCCATGCTAGCATTCACGAATCCATGCATGCAAACACCACCCATCCGTGCAAGCATTCACGTATCCATGCATGCAAACACCATCCACCCAGGCAAGCATTCACGTATCCATGCATGCAAACACCACCCATCCGTGCAAGCATTCACGCATCCATGCATGCAAACACCATCCACCCATGCAAGCATTCACGTATCCATGCATGCAAACACCATCCACCCCAAGCTTTCAGGTATCCATGCATGCAAACACCACCCATCCATGCATGCAAACACCAACCACCAATGCAAGCATTCACACATTCATGCATGCAAACACCATCCATCCCTGCAAGCATTTACGTATCCATGCATGCAAACACCACCCATCCCTGCAAGCATTCACGTATCCACGCATGCAAACACCATCCATCCCTGCAAGCATTAATGCAATATCGATTCGTGTAATTAGCACCCATCCTGCGAGCATCCATGCAATTACCACCCATCCTGCGAACATTCACGTGCAATCCATGCATGCAGACACCGCCATCCATTCGATGCAAGCATTCACGTTTCCATGCAGCCACCCATCCTCGGCCCGCAGCATCATGGTGAACACAGCATTTCCCTTGCCCGGCCTGCGGCCGGACTGTAACACTGGACTGTCTCACCGCTTTAACAAAGACGGTTCAGGGCGATATATGTAGTCGCCTCAAAGTTGCACCCGCACGGCCAGCAAATGCTGGGCCGCTGCCATCCCCACTTCACAAACACACCCTCTTTCAGAATCTGTCCAGTATTGTTGCCTAATGCATCCCCGTTCGAAAGAGCGACATAATGAAACCACACTGTGAATGAAACAACGCAGTTTGTTTAACATGCCACGGCGCCGACTATACCTCAAGACCATAGCTGTGTAATGTCGGCGGGACAATGACGGGGTAATGACGCGCAATGACGAGACGATGACGCGCGTGATGATTAGGGAACTGTTTGATAACGAAAGGTTAGTGGTTGTAGACTAATTATAGGTCGTTGATTATTCAATGAAGAGGCGGCACACTTATGTTTTTGTTCATTATTGCACTGAATTCCGCGCGATGAATCCCACTGAACTGAACTGAACACCGCGCGGCCAATCAATCGTCAACGGCGGTAACTATTGCAAGTACATATCGGATCCTGCACGCCGATTGGCGACAATTTATTCCTTCCGGCGCACGTGTACGGCGTACTTTTGGTATACTTGCCAGGTTTGTTGCGATTGTGTTGCATTGCGGAACTCTAGAATTGGTGGGTTTTCAGTTGCGGAACTAGGTGTTGCGATACTCGAGCACGCTCCCATTTTTCATCCAAACATCACTTTTGAAAAGTGAAGGTGCCATGGTGTGCCCATACCTGCCCTTAATCGAAGTGGATGATAAAATATTTTTTTTTGAGTTGCGATTCTTGTTGCGATACTGCGGGTGACCCCTGTAACCAAGGCATTCACCTTTCAGCCAGCCACCTGCCATTGAACCCACCTACGCCTAGGCATCCCTTGAAGCATCTATAGCCTAAGCCTCCCACACAAGACTTCCTGGGCAACCAACCAACCAACCAACCAACCAACCAACCAGTCACCCAGCAACACAACCACCTAACCACTCGACAACCCAATTACCGAACCACCTAACTACCCAACACCCAAACCAGCTAGGCATGAGCCCGCCCATTTGCCCTCGCATGTCCGCACCATCGCAACCCCCCATAAACGCCCCGCTCACCTAGCCAGCCACACGCCCAGCCAGCCACCTGCTCAACTCACGCATGAAGGCAATATCAGCCATGCATGGCCTCACCTTGCATCACTTGCATTGCCTGGCTAATTTGCGTGAGGCAGCTTCCATCTCGTTGTAAGCAATTGCAAAGGCATTTTCTTCATAGTAATGAATGAGAAACAACGTCGCAAACGTTCTCCTTTCCCTCTTTGAAACAGTATATAAATCAGAAAGACAAGGGCAAATATCTGGACAAGGTGGCAATAACCACTGCATAATGCCCTTGAGAAAGTCTTATTAATCCAGCTCTCTACCCTTTGAGAAGCTGCCTTGCCTTAGCAACGACTCTGGGGCCTCTAGCTCGCTCACCTCGCTTAATCTGCGCTTCTTTATGGCTGCCGGGAGATGCGAAGCGTGAGCCCAGCGGGTCGTGGCGTGGTCGTCTGCCCGACCCATCACATCTCGAAACCGCATTGCCGACTAATAAAAAATGACGACCCCCTTTGCCTTTTGTATCTAGCGTCAAAGGAACAATGAACTCGCTTGGAAAACACGGTCGCAAAGAGCTTTCTACTGCCATAATAAGCAATTTTCGCAGCTTTTACCGCACTTACTGCACATTCGGAAGACCATTAGCGACGTTTGCGCGGAATCTTGGGCACGCCATATGTCCTGCTGGCTTATTGCCGCAGGCTGGGCAGTACAGGAAGGTCGGGCATAGCCTAAAGAGCTAATGATCTGACGACAAAGACATGTATTGTACGAAGCAAGAAACAGACGGATTTCGCACCCCATATTTATTCAGGCGAACGCCGGATAATAAAAAGCGAAACTCAGAAAACGAAAACACTAACGTTTTCGGGGATATTGTAACGCATAATATGAGCTATCGTGCCGGGATTTTCATCTCCTCTCGTAACCAGGACTTTTAGGCACGTACCACCGAGAAATCTGGTTTTCGCGAAAAAAATGGTGCGCTGCAAAAAACAATTTGTCCCGTTCTATTCCCTCGTCGCAATCACAGCTCTTATCATTCCAAAATTATTCCATGGATTAACCGTGATGTAAGCTTCGTTTTGACACCTCGAGCGGCTGCAGTGACGCAAGTTTCAAAACGCTAGCTGATACTCGACCGCCATGGGTGTTTTCGTCGTTTTCGTCTGTGGTGTCGCGGGAAAAATCGAGATGACGACCTCCGAGTCTCGGTCACTGTAATGCCCAGCTCGTAACCGGCAGTGACCGTCGCGTGTCCGCCCCTGTAACCCCCGGTCTGTCGGTCAGTTCGTCCCGGTCACGTTTCCGTTTCGATCCGTTGGTTTCCGTTTTTCTACCCTTTTTAACCGTTTTCCCTCCCGTTTTGATCCGAGGTAATTAAGTCCGGATCTGAAGTAGGTTCGAAGTAAGGTTTGAACTCGAAGCCAGGTGCGTCGATGGAAAAAACGGCCGAAATCGGACGAACAAAGTTAATGTACCTTGATGGAACCGGTGTTTTTCGGGGGGTCTCAAACACAGCCATTTTCGATGAGTGTGGTGGGGTATTGCTATGATCCCCCCTGGCCGCCCCGGGGCTCTTCCCCAGTGCCTGGGCCTCGAGCCCCCGGCCACCCGGCTCCCCAGTACCCCGGGGGGGGGGCAGGCACCCAGTAACCGCCCCCTGGCACTGCTCCTTCCCCTGCCCCACTGGTGTACCCCCATGGAGGGGCTACCCCCGTGGCGTGCAGGCCACCAGCCCACAGTGGGGCTATCCCGGGGTGGGTTTGAGGGGTGTGCCCACCCGGCACTCGCAGTGCAGGGCCCAATGGGGGGTGCCCTCCTCCCTGCAAGCCGGCAGGGCCCCCCCCCACCCCCCCCGCACCCATCACCCCCTGTCCTCCCATGACGGCGCCCATGCGGGCCATCATGGAGGGGTCCATGGCCAACAGGTGGGCCCCCGCAGCCCCTCCCTTGCCACCGCTGCGCCCCCCCCCCACAGTTGGGGCCGTGCCCCCTACCCCCTTTCCCCTGGCCCCTCCAGCCACCAGGGGGTGCCTCCCACCACCTTCCCTCGCCCAGCAAATGGCGTGGCACCTCTGCCAACAGTCTCCCCACCCCCTGGGAGACCTGTGCCAGTCTCCTGAGCCGATCCTAGGGCTTCTATGCTCATGTTGCCCATGGTTGCCGCAAATTTTGCCAAATCATTGGAAAAATTCGCAGCTTGAGGCGCCCCATCATTCTGCTCATCTCCAGAGGCCCCAGACATGTCCCCCAACATATCTTCGGCCTCCTCAGAGCCTACGAAGCCCTCCTCGGCCCCCATTTCGGCCAGGAACCCCTCTGGCAGTTTGTGCTCCAAGGAAAACGCGATATTCTTTCCCAGTTGTGCTGGCTCGCTGCTAGCTTCTATTTCATATCCCACACTCACCAAATACCGTCCTAATGAGTCTAAGGGACTTTTTGAAGAAGCTGCAAGTCTTGCCTTGTAGGCAGGACCGAGGGAACCCACTATCAAAGTGGCCAACGAAGTGCTATCCTTATTTGCTGCAAAATAAAGATTTCGTGCAGTTTGCGCGAAACCTCTCGGAATGGGCTCATTCGACCCCATTTTTTGCTGCGAAATCACTTAATATGACGTGGAAATTATCGAGCTTTAAAGAGCGCAAAAAGAACGAGTGATTTTGACCAAGAAACGGCAAAGAAAACTGATAAAGCATGCGCCGCCATGTCTTCCTCAATAAATTGGCTGCATTGCATGCGCACGGTGACGGATGCAAGTCCGGTACAGTACTGGCGCGGCGCCCAGGTGCCACTGAACAGTTGTACTACAAAGAACCCATTTGTACTGATTCTTTCGACATTGTACTACGTTTAGTCACTGTCTACTTCAACCCAGGAGGTCATACCACCTCCTAGGCAGGTTGTGCTACACCTGAACGAATCTTTACTAGCCTGAGCTAGTTTGAACTAGTTTGAAGTAGATTGTACTACCCTGTAGTACCAATGAAATACTTTGAACTACATCCAAGTACTTGGAAGCAGTCCAGAGGTCATTTGCAGGGACTTTCACCCTTTCCATGAGCATTTCTCGCAGATCAGCCATGAGGCAGCGGCACCGACTCGCACTCCGCTCCCCTTAGTCGCAAATCAGGGAATCCAGATCGTAAGATCAACCATCCTCAATCCTCTGACGAAGTCTGATTGATCTTACGATCGGGATTCCCTGATTTTGCCTGGGGGAGCGGAGGGATGGAGGTGCGCCGCTACCTTGGAGGCGCTACACCGTTGCCCAGTGGTGCAAGTCGACATGCGGGAGCCAAACGGGGTGGCCACGCCCTCTCTGGAGGGTCTGACAGCCTTGGATGGGCCTCAAATGTAGTTCAAACTAGTTCAAAATTAGTACAGGTAGTACAAACTAGTTCAAACGAGTTCAATCTACTTCAACTAGTATCCAGGGACCCTCAAGATATGCCAGGTGGTTGCTGAAGGGTTCTGGCATGACAGAACATGTGTGACATCATAAAAATGTAGTACAATGTTGAAAAAAGTAGTATCAGGGTCCTAGATCTAGTACAGTAGTATTCTGAGGTCATTCTTACATGGAGCGCCGCGCCAGCGGGGCGCCGCACTTGCGTGTGTCACGGATGCAACGTTGATGCGATGTATTTCAAGGTGGTGATGGCTGCCAAGCCAGCTTATCAGTTTTCAACACAACTAGAGCAATACTTCACCGTTTTTGACAAAGTTGGTGTCAAACTAATCGTGAGACAATAGCCGACATCATTTTGACGGTTTTCGCACCAAGTTTTGACGGGTTTGCGCAACGGGAGTAAAAGTCCGCAAGGTAGAACTGAGTGACAAATTTTCAGTCCGAAATTTTTCTCAGTCTCCAAGATTGCGGAATATTGAGCCTAGTTGTGAGAAATTTCTTCATCTTTGAATTCTATAATGGCTAGTGATCACGAAGACACCACCCTTGAGGCAGTAGACCGAGATTTCTTATTAAATGTGAAAAAATCGTATTTTCAGGGGGGCAAGGAGTTGTTAACGACTTTGAAGTTCTTGACTGAGTATCTCGGTCCAAACTGGGCCCAAAGGCTTACTACTATGTCTGAGGGTCGTTTGACATCCTTGGGACAGTTTCTCAAGACTGCAGGGCTCCAGATTAGTGAGGGGTCAAGTGATTCCGACATGGGTTCCATGTTGTGCAAGGCCATTACTCTAGAGATGAAGAAGCCCCCAGTGGCCACTGGGGGCAAGGGGAAGACTGGTCCAGCCAGGGGCGAAAGGACCCGAAAGGATCCTCCCAGCAACGGCACCGACGAGGAAGAGGAGGACGCGACGAGCTCTGAGGATTTTTTGGACGCGCGCGAGCAGCTGGCCCCTGCTGCTGCTCGCGCCAAGGGAAAGAAGTCTCAGGGCAGGAACCGAAAGCTGGCAGAGAATGCTGCCCTTCTGGCGGGCGTCCGCGAGCTCATCGGAGCGGAGTTGCAAGCCCTGGCGCGGGGGAAGAGGAGGGACGCGAGGAAAGGGAAGAGCCAGCGCGAGGACAAGGGGGGCAAGGGCCATCCGAAGAGCAAGCGCCAGGAGAAGAGACGCGCGCGGCGCGGGAGCAGCCCAGGCTCGACAGACACCAGCAGTGGGAGCGACGAGAGTCGCGGCAGCAGCAGCAGCAGCAGCAGCAGCAGCAGCAGCAGCAGCAGCAGCAGCAGCAGCAGCAGACAGCTCCGACAGCGAGAGCAGAGGCCGTGGCAGGGGCAGGGGTGGCGCTCGGTCGCGCCGCGACAAGTCCCGGGAGCGACGTGGGCATGGCAGGGGCCGTTCTGCGGAGCCCAAGGGGCGTCGGGATCGCTCCCGCGAGCGTCGCAAGGAGCGGCAGCGGTCCAGCAGCCGGAGCACGAGTCGGGACTCCTCCCAGCGGAGCTCGCGTCGATCGCGGGAGCGTGTGAGGGAGAGAGACCTGCGCCGAACCACCAAGGGGGTGCGTCTCCCCCGGCGAGCTTTCAAAGTGGCCTGGCGCCTGTTGGTCAAGGACCGCGACGACAGGGTGCTGCCGCTGCAGGTGCTGGATGCGCGCCAGGTCGCGCACGGGAGCCTGCAGGCCCGCTTGGCCCTTCGCAAGGAGCAGGAGGGCGTTGGGGCTGCACCGGGAGCCCCCCGCGGGTGGAAGAACAGCACGCACCATCTGGTGTGCAACAACCTGACCTACATTCTGGATGTGGCCATCCAAGAGCTGGGGGAGGATGTGGTGACGGAGCTGGCCTGCTTCGAGTACCTGGCGCGTGTGGTCGAGGCGTTCCTCATGGTGGAGAAGACCAGCGGCTGGAACAACGGGGCGATGCACCTGCTGCCACTGGTGGAGGGCAGTACTATTGGAAGCGCAGCAGCCCGGGCAGCGCGGAAGGCGGCTCGCCAGGAGGCGGAGCTGGCATCGGCGGCGGCGGCGGCGGCCAAAAAGGACAAGTGAGGGGCAGGGGTGTGCTCCCGCTGCCAGTGAAGATGGTCCCCCGCTCGACCGCAGCCGCCTGCGATCCAACCGCAGGCTGCAGCGCGCTCTGCGTGCCAGAGCAAGGCTGCGGTGTCAAGAGCGGGCCACAAGGGGCCTGAACTGGCTGTGGGGCAGGACCCGGGAACGGTCCGGTGGACCGGCGGTGCAGCAGCAGGCTATTACTGCGAGCCCCTGCACCGTCGCCCAAAGGGCCGCCCTACAAGGGATGGAGGATGCTGCCCGCGTCTACAACCGCCGGCTTACCGCCGTAGCGGAGGCGACAGACACGGGGGACGCAGAGCCCGCGCCATACGGGCCGGGCGGTCAATACGAAATTATTGACCCGGAGAGGCTGGCACTGCCAAAAGGAGGAGCTGCAGGTAGTGTCAAGCTGCTGGACTGCCTGCCGGAGGCATGGCAGAGGACGTATGAGGACATAAACAACATTCTACAAAGATGCGACGCGGAGGCGGGGGCGTGGATGCGGCGGGGCCGGGTGTCTCATGGTTGTGCAAGCGATGCGGCGTACGCACGACTGAGCATCAGGCTGGCGGAGACGCGGATGATCGAGTACAGTGAGGAGGCGCCCCTGTGGTGAACGGCTGTTTTGCCGTCCCCAAGAAAGACCCCGGGGTTGTGGAGCCCAGCGAACGACGGCAGCGGTTTATAGGGAATATGGTGCCGTGCAACCGGCGCTTCCTCAAGCCGCCTACCTGTTACCTGCCTAACTTGGGCGAGGTCGCTGAGCTGAGTGTGGGGGCGCCATGCTATTCGGGCAAGACAGACCTTGACACCTACTATTACCGGTTCGAGGTACCTGAGAGCTGGCGCCCCTATTTCTCGCTGCCCCCCGTGTGGTCCGATGAGGTCGGCCAGCTGGGACGACGGCGAAAGTTGTACCCCAGGTTCCGGGTCCTTGTCATGGGCTGGAGCCACTCGGTGGTCCTTGCACAGGTTGCCCACCTGCACTGTCTCTACGGGGCGGGGTGCTCGATGCCAAGAGAGGGCTGTCATATCCCATGCACTTGATGGGGGTGCGCACAGTGCGCGGGGATGGACCGGCTGGAGTTGGTGGAGAGCGCAGCCAGTGCAGCGTGGCGGCTGCTGCCGGAGGATCCCCCACATCCCGCTCAGCTGGTCATGATCGATGATCTGGGGGTCACCCATGGGCGGAGCGCGGAGGAGACCAACGCCGTGCTCACCAAGGCGTGCGAGGAGAGCTACGGTCCCAAGGGGTTGGTGGTCAACGAGAAGAAGGTGGAGAGAGCTGAGGAGGGGCGCCCGGTGGAAATCTTGGGGATTGAGTTCTGCCAGGACGGGTCCATGCGGCCGAGCGCGGCCCGGATGGCGGCCTTGGTGCGCGACACGCAGGCAATGCTGGGGCGTGGACGGGCCACTTACCACCAACTGGCCTCGTTGCTGGGACGGTGGGTGTGGGTCCACTTGCTGCGTCGGGGTCTACTGTCCATCTGGTTTCACGCCTACCGCTTGCTGCAGCAAGTCCTGGTGCACAAGCGGGGCTGGAGCTATCGGCTGTGGGGTAGTGTAAGGGAAGAGCTCCAGGCTGCAATGGACTTGGCCCCGCTGGTGCATGCGCAGCGCGACCAGCCCCTGAGCTGCACCGTGGTGGCCACTGATGCGTCAACCCACGGTTCTGGGGTGGTGTACAGCCGGTGGGAGGCGCCTGCGGTGCGTGGCCTGTCCAACTGTCGGGAGCGGAAGGGCTGGAAGACGCTCTGTGTGGACTCTGAGACGGCCAGCGTGGAGCGCACAGGGGAGATTGAGCACCGAGCCATGGCAGCGGCGCAGTGGCGCACCGCTCTTGCCCACCGGTGGCTCGATCCCTCGGCCCACATCAACGAGAAGGAGATTCGTGCGGCTGTGCAAGGGATCGAGTGGGGCCTGCGCTCACAGGTTCACTGGCAGCAACGTCACGTGCGGCTGGTGGACAATTCGGCAGTTGTCGGTGCGCTCGTCAAAGGGCGTTCGTCGTCCTACCGGCTGAACGCCTGGTGCCGCCGGGCGATCGCGCTAGGGCTGGCCAGCAACACCCGCTACCACTGGGTGTATGTGAGGTCGGAGCGCAACCCGGCCGACGCGCCCAGTCGTGGTCGATGGGTGCGCAACCTCACTGCGGATGGCGACGTGGAGAGCAATCCGGGGCCACATGGGCGGCAGGAATTGCTGGAGGCCACTGTGCAGCCCAGCACGCTAGCTGCATATCACCGAGCGCTGAGGGCGTACGTGGAGTATGGTCAACCCCTCGCTCCCGTGGCCAAGACGGAGGCGGAAGGCGTCTTTTGTGAGTGGCTGGTCAGCGTGTATGAGGAAGGGGGAAGCCGGACCATGGTTGTGCGCGCATTATGCGGGCTGCAGCTGTACTTCCCCAACGAGATTAAGGGGTGGTACGAGGCGCGTCGCTTGCTGGCCGGCTGGGCGCGACGAGTTCCCGTGCAGAGCCCTCACCCCGTCCCGTGGCAGCTACTGTACCTCGTGGCAAACATTCTTCGTGCACAAGGCTCGATATTAGCTGCCTGCTGCTGCATCATTGTTTTTCAGCAATACTTGCGCATCGGAGAAGCGTTCAAGCTTCGCGTGGGGGACGTGGCTCTGCGCGGGGACTTCCGCCTGGGGCCCAGTAACCAGGGTGCGCTGCTGCTACGCGACCCCAAGACAGCCAAGGGCCAGGCCCAGGCAGTGGTGGTTGTTGAGCCCCTTTCACTCACGTTGCTTGGCGCCCTGTGTGCTGGGCGGGCGCACGAGGAGCTGCTCTTTGGCGCACTCAGCTACAGCCGTTTCTTGCGGCGGTGGCACGCCGCCTGGGACCTCCTTGGCTTGCGGGGGATGTTTTCACCCTACAGCATGCGCCACGGGGGGGCCACCCATGACTACCTGCGCGGGGTACCAATCGCGGACATCCAAAAGCGTGGCCGGTGGCGCCAGTTTTCGTCCGTGGACCATTACGTGGGGCTCCACCGCGCCCTGCAGGTGCGGGTGCCCCAGGTGGTGTGGGACCTCGCGGGCAGACTGCCCCCCGTGACTGGCGTCGTCACTTTGGGCCGTAGATTTCGGCCATACTTCGGTGAGGCGCACTCTAGCGGACACGCTAGGGCTTCACCAGCTGGAGGGTAAGGATGTGCCCTCCCATGGCTCCTGACGCGGTTTCCAGATGTACGGCCTGCGGCCAGGTTGGAGATGCGGGTCAAGTGGAAGCGGCGGCCAGGGACTGCCAAAAAATATTTTATGTCTCTCTGTCTACTAAGTCCGGTCGGCTTCAACATATAGTGTAATAAACAAGTTCTGGTGCCCTTCAACCAGAAGTGGACCTAGGCAATGCACAGTGGATGATTGATCTTACGATCGGGATTCCCTGATTTTGCCTGGGGGAGCGGAGGGATGGAGGTGCGCCGCTACCTTGGAGGCGCTACACCGTTGCCCAGTGGTGCAAGTCGACATGCGGGAGCCAAACGGGGTGGCCACGCCCTCTCTGGAGGGTCTGACAGCCTTGGATGGGCCTCAGATGTAGTTCGAACTAGTTCAAAATTAGTACAGGTAGTACAAACTAGTTCAAACGAGTTCAATCTACTTCAACTAGTATCCAGGGACCCTCAAGATATGCCAGGTGGTTGCTGAACGGTTCTGGCATGACAGAACATGTGTGACATCATAAAAATGTAGTACAATGTTGAAAAAAGTAGTATCAGGGTCCTAGATCTAGTACAGTAGTATTCTGAGGTCATTCTTACATGGAGCGCCGCGCCAGCGGGGCGCCGCACTTGCGTGTGTCACGGATGCAACGTTGATGCGATGTATTTCAAGGTGGTGATGGCTGCCAAGCCAGCTTATCAGTTTTCCCATCCTCAATCCTCTGACGAAGTCTTCCCACATCCTGTTCCACCTCCTCCACCATCTTTCTATACATCGCTGCGTGTTGTTCATCTCGCTCTAGTTTGATCTTTGGTGCTGAGAGACGATCCGCTGCTAATCAGGCCCCTTCTCGTCCTGGCGTGGTGTCAACAGGAAAAAGAAAGGATGAAGATGCACTAGGCACTAGAGTTCGCTTGCCCGGAATCCTAGGCGACAGCGATCCTCCTCCTTGACCCACGCCAGTTAGAGATGGCTCGCCTGGTTGGATGCCAGACGCGATGACAGAAAACTTTGGCCCGACGGACACCGAGGCCTACCTCACTTCAGACATAGAAGTACGATCAAAATCAAGTTGACGCCGTGGAGTACGAGTAGTTCGCGCACCACCTTCCCTAGAGAGAGGTGAATGAGATGAAGCCATCTCCTTCACCTGGATCCGTAGGGGGCAAAGGTGAAATCTTGTGTCTTTGAACTACTCATACCACCACATGGGGTCGGGATCGTCTACTACTAGTAGAAACAACGGTTACGGCTGACTTCCGGTCAGAAAGAGCAAGACAGTCACGTAAGGATATGTCTCTCTCTTTATTACCTGAAGTTTTCCGCAACTCCATGATTCTTCCCGGATGGTAGACATCTTTTCAACATTGTACTGCCCGGAAGGTTACGACTCAAGAGAAACACCGAAGTAGAGATCCTCCGATACCAATGTAACGACTAAAAATTATCATCCACATCATCCATAGTCCACGTATGAAAGATCTTTACCTGGGTTGCCTTCCTGAGTCACAGATCTTCAAGTATCCAGGCGACGTTGAGATGGAGATTCCACAGCACATTATGAACCACACCCCTTGTAGACACAAAGACAAGCTTGTGCCCTAGACGTCTTCTGTGGAACTGAAAGCAGTCTAGTATCAAAGGGCTCTTATGAATGGACAACAAAGACAAGCTTTATTATACCATGATGGATCAAAACCAACGTGTCAACAATGGCGACCCCACGTCCTTGATATCGAAGTGCTTGTCGAGCTTGCATCAACCTTAGCATGAAGAGAACCAATCAAAATCATGGGATTCCAAACGAGATATTCGTATCCATCCTAGTCACACGAAACAGAACAACACCACACACAGCCTGGTAGAATCCAGAGATGAGATCCTGAATCTGTAGTAAGCACTGAAGTCCTAAAGGAACATTTAATGTTAGCGCTCCCACGGTCCTAAATTTAGGACTTTGTCCTAATTTGTCCTAGAGGTCACTATAACCGAGGTACCGGGTAGGGGGGGTCACTATATGGTCCGAACCCCATGTGGACGGTACCCGCCGTGATGTACCCGATCTGTGGTACCGGCACATGGCACCCGGATTCCGTACCCGGGTACTACCGGGTAGATGCGCGGGAAAGTAGGTACCTCGACCAAAAATATAACCGATTTTGGAGCGAAAAAGTGGGTGCGGGAATGATGTGAGGTGGATATGGCGACCTGACAATCGTGGCCGGCGTTTTCACGTGCGTTTATAATTTCGGGCGCCCAGTATCAAAAACGAAAGGTTGTTAGTTATGCTTAAAGGCTGTGAAAATTTTCTGCGCAAGTTGTTATGTGTAGCGCTGTAGCACAGCGGCACAACACAAATGGGTCGCAGATCGCCTTCTCGCGGAGGGTCGATTTTGGCACAAACATGTTAGTGTATTAGCAATGGTGGTAGGAACCAAGCCAGGAAATTTTTGTGGACGATTTAAATTATAGTCTGAGTTGCAATAACATCCTCCCGTACAAGGAAGTTCTGACCAAGGATTGGTGGACCACTATACCCTTCCACCACGCAAAACTCAACTAGCACCCCCAGCACATTGACATCAATGACACCATGTGAAACAAAAAAAAGAGGGTGGGTGGGTGGGGAAAACTGATAAAGCATGCGCCGCCATGTCTTCCTCAATAAATTGGCTGCATTGCATGCGCACGGTGACGGATGCAAGTCCGGTACAGTACTGGCGCGGCGCCCAGGTGCCACTGAACAGTTGTACTACAAAGAACCCACTTGTACTGATTCTTTCGACATTGTACTACGTTTAGTCACTGTCTACTTCAACCCAGGTGGTCATACCACCTCCTAGGCAGGTTGTGCTACACCTGAACGAATCTTTACTAGCCTGAGCTAGTTTGAACTAGTTTGAAGTAGATTGTACTACCCTGTAGTACCAATGAAGTACTTTGAACTACATCCAAGTACTTGGAAACAGTCCAGAGGTCATTTTCAGGGACTTTCACCCTTTCCAGGAGCATTTCTCGCAGATCAGCCATGAGGCAGCGGCACCGACTCGCACTCCGCTCCCCTTAGTCGCAAATCAGGGAATCCAGATCGTAAGATCAACCATCCTCTGTGCATGCTTTCAGGTTCACTTTGTTTGAGAAGGCACCAGAACTTGTTTATTGCAAAATTATATGCTTAAGCCGCTTGCAGGCCTTGGTAGACCGAGAGACTGGCAAATTGTGCGCAAGTCCCAGGCGGCTGCCACCATATAACACCCGCATCTCCAACCTGGCCGTCCCCGGCCGCATCTGGAGTGGTTGTAGAGGGGGAAGCCCTAGCGTGGCTGCTAGAGTGCGCCTCCCCTGCACCTGTCAACGCAGGTACCCGCAGAGCCCTAGTGTATCCACTAGAGTGCGCCCCGCCGGCTCTGTCCAAGGCAGGATACGGTCGAAGGTGAGCCAAACCGGAAATCAGGATGATGGCGCGACGCCCAAAACCAGCAGGGCCCCAGCGTGTCCACTGGAGTGCGCCCTGCCGACTCCTCCAACGGAGCTGCATCGTTTTATACTGCGCCCCCCCGGCCTAGACCGGGGCAGGCGCATCCCCACACTGGCTACTGCCAGTGTGAACTCCACTGAGCGGGGGGGAACTCCTCAGCCAGCAACCACACCCACCGCGGCACTTGCACCGCTAGAGCACGGTGCAGGCCCACGTAGTGGTCCACCGACTTGAACTGGCGCCAACGCCCGCGCTTCTGGATGTCTGGGAGTGAAACGCCCTGCAGGTAGTCGTACGTTGCCCCACCATGTCGCATGGAGTAGGGCGGAAACATCCCCCGCAGGCCCAGAACATCCCACGCCGCGTGCCACCGACGAGAGAACTGGCTGTAGTTGAGGCTCCCAAACAAGGGCTCCTCGGGCTCCCGCCCAGCGCACAGGCGCTCGAGCACGTACAGCGAGAGGGGATCCTGCACCACCACCGCCTGTGCACCCCCCTTGGCTGTCTTGGGATCCCGCAGAAGAAGCGCGCCCAGGCCTCGCTGCCCCAGGCGACGGTCGCCGCGCAGCGCCACGTCCCCCACTCGGAGCTTGAAGGCCTCCCCGATGCGCAGGTATTGCTGGAAAGTGATGACGCACACGGCTGCTGCCATGGGCGCCCCCTGCCAGCGGAGGATCTGCACCACCAGGTAGAGCAGCTCCCACGGCACCGGATTGGGGCTATGCGTTTGCACGCGTCGCTGCCACCCGTAGAGGAGCCGGCGGGCCTCGCGCCACCCCTGCACTTGGCTGGGGTAGTACAGTTGCAGCCCACACAGCGCCCTCATGCACATGGAACGCCCTGCTCCCCCTCCATCCTCGTAGACAGACACGAGCCACTCGCAGAACACGCTCTCCGCTTCCTCCGGCGGTACAGCACCATAGGGCTCAGCCCACAGGAGGTACGCGATCACTGCGCGATGGTAGCTGCGCAGGGTCGCGGGCAGCACGGTGCTCTCCAGTAGCTCCTGCCGCCCTCCAGGCCCCGGGTTACTCTCCACATCGCCATCGGCGGTAAGGTCCCGCACCCACCGGCCCCGGCTGGGCGCGTCCGCGGGGTTTCGCTCCGAGCGGATGTACACCCAGTGGTACCTGGTGTTGCTGGCACAGCCCAGGGCGGCAGCGCGGCGGCACCACGTGTTGAGGCGGTAAGATGATGACCGCCCCTTCACCACTGCGCCCAGAACGGCGGAGCTATCCACCAGCCGTACGTGCCGTCGCCCCCACCGCGCCCGCGTGCGCAGCCCCCACCCCAGGCTCTGCACGGCTGCGCGCGCCTCTTTCTCATTGATGTGCGCCCCCGCGTCCCTCCACCGGTGTTTCACCGCCACACGCCAGCGGGCGGTCGCCACCGCCCGATGTTCCCTCTCCCCCGTTCGCTCCACACCGACCTCTTCCGACCCGACACACAGAGTCTTCCACCCCTTCATCTCACGGCAGTTGGACAAAGCTTTCACGTCTGCCTCTGCCAGACGGGCGTACACCACACCGGAGCCCCGGCTCGACGCGTCACTGGCCACGACGGTGGTGTCTAGCGGCTGGTTGCGCTGCGCATGCACCAGGGGAGCCAGGCAGACAGCCGCCCAGAGCTCCCGGCGCACACTTGCCCAGAGTTGGAAGCGTCCTCCCTTGCGGAGGGCCAGCACTTGGTGGAGCATCCTGTAGGCATGGAACCAGATGCTTAGCAGACTCCTGCGAAGCAGTTGGATCCATACCCAGCGTCCCAGTAGGGAGGCCAGCTCATGGTAGCTTGCTCGTCCCCGGGCCAGCACCGCCTCAGTGTCATGGACGAGGAGGGCTAGTCGCTTCGCTGACGGCCACAAGCTCCCATCTTGGTGAAACTCGATGCCCAGGATCTCCACAGCTTGGCCCTCTCGCGCCCGCTCGACCTTTTTCTCATTCACCACCAGGCCAGCTGGCGCGTAGCACTCGGTGCATGCGCGGTCCAGCAGCGCGTTCGCCTCCGCTGCGCTGCGCGCGTGTGTGGTGCCCAGATCGTCGATCATGACCAACTGCGCCGGCCGAGGAGGGTCCTCGGGCAGCAGCTGCCAGTCAAGCTCGGCGGCCCCCACCAACTCCATCCACTCCCGTCCTCCCTCACGCACTGTGCGCACCCCGAGCTGATGCATCGGGACGCTCACACTCAGCCCGGGGTTCAGCTTCCCCGGCCCGAACAGGGTCTGCATGTGCGCCACCTGCGCCAGCAGGACCGAGTGGGACCACCCCATCACCAGAACACGGAACCTGGGATAGAGCCGGCGGCGCTCCCCTGGTTGGCCGACCTCGTCTGACCAGACTGGGGGCAGCGCGAACCACTTCCGCCACTCCGTTGGCACAGAGAAGCGGTAGTAGTACGTCTCCAGGTCCGTTTTACTCGAGTAGCTGGGCGCGCCCCCTGCCATCTCGGCCACCGCCCCCACATCTGGCAGGTAACAGCTGCCAGGGGTGAGGAACTTGTCGTTGCTCTGCACCATGTTGCAGATGAGTCGCTGGCGCTGGGCTGACGGGTCCACCACCCCTGGATCGCGCTTGGGCACGCCGAACAGGCCGTTGGTGACCGGTGGTTCCTCCTCGCTATACTCTGTCATCCCCGTCTCCGCCAGCCGCACGCTCAGGCGCGCGTACTCCGTGTCGCTCGCACAGCCATGCGTTACTCGCCGTCGACGCCCTGGCTGCGCTGCCTCTTCCCTCAAAATATTTTTTATATTGCCATATACCTCCCTCCACTGGGGGGGAGGCAGTCCATCAGCGGCACGTTGCCCGCCACTCCGCCCGCGGGCAGCGCAAGTCTCTCCGGGGCAATTATTTCATATTGCCCGTCGGGCCCATAGGGCCCAGACTCAACGTCATGCACCAGGTCCTCTGCCGCTACGGCTCTCAGCCGGCGCTCATGGACCTGGGCGGCAATCTCCAGCCCTTGTAGGGCCGCCTGCTGGGCCGCAGTGCAGGGGGTCACTAAGGACACCCCGCTGGTACCGCAACCCGCGGGCTCCTGGGCAACAGGTGCGGGCAAAGCCATCCGCATGCCACCGACAGGACCCGTTTCAGGCGGTTCCTGTGCTCCCCTCCACAACCAGTTGAGGCCATCCACGATTCGCGCGCTGCGCAGGAGCAGGGCCCGCCGCCGCATGGCCCGCTGATACCTACGTCGGGACCGTAGGCGCGCGCGGTCGAGGGGCTTGATGGCCACCTCTGGGAGGGGGAATACACCTCGCCCTCTCACTTCTTCTGGGAAGAGCCCGCCACTCCTCCCTCCGCCTTGTCCTCCTAAACTGATAAAGCATGCGCCGCCATGTCTTCCTCAATAAATTGGCTGCATTGCATGCGCACGGTGACGGATGCAAGTCCGGTACAGTACTGGCGCGGCGCCCAGGTGCCACTGAACAGTTGTACTACAAAGAACCCACTTGTACTGATTCTTTCGACATTGTACTACGTTTAGTCACTGTCTACTTCAACCCAGGTGGTCATACCACCTCCTAGGCAGGTTGTGCTACACCTGAACGAATCTTTACCAGCCTGAGCTAGTTTGAACTAGTTTGAAGTAGATTGTACTACCCTGTAGTACCAATGAAGTACTTTGAACTACATCCAAGTACTTGGAAACAGTCCAGAGGTCATTTTCAGGGACTTTCACCCTTTCCAGGAGCATTTCTCGCAGATCAGCCATGAGGCAGCGGCACCGACTCGCACTCCGCTCCCCTTAGTCGCAAATCAGGGAATCCAGATCGTAAGATCAACCAGGGAACTTCGTTGAGCCAGCAAAATCAGTCACACACTCCCAGTGCACTGAGGGTCTCACAGGATTGTAGTGCAGGGATTCTATGGAGGTTCTCGCCTGCGTATCTACCAACATCCTCATACCATGCTGATCACCCAAGGTACCAAATGCGGATACCATCGCTGCCTTGACGGGATTTTGCAAAGCCTCTGTAGGAGGTTTACACATCAACCTTTCTACAGCAAGGGTGAGAAAGCCCTTACGGCTTGGGCGCTCAAGACACGAACTGCCCTGAGTACTATCGATCCCTACCAACGCAGGGATCCTCCCGACCAACGCCAGAAGGGGGGAGGTTAGGCAAGCTGTCGCGCAAGCTCTCTGCCTGTTCTACCCCTAGGGTGTGTAAGTGGTGTGCTACCACAGCAACATCGTCATCATAGTCCCCACTCTGCAACTCCAACTCAGCTGCCCCACTAGGCGCGCCAGTACCGCTGTCCCCTGCATTGCCACATACAGGAGCCGAAGAGGAAGGAGGAGTCACAGTGCTAGAGAGCCTGCTAGGTTCGGAGTACAACTCCAACACTCTAGACCAAGCCTCCACATCACGCATGTAGGGCTTCACCCTATTCCAAGCCATAGTGACCTCAGTGCCCTCATAGTCCACCACGCATTTACGCATAGCAGCATCACAAGAAATGACCTTGGCTGGACCAAGCCACCTGCCAGGCTTACCCAGGGCACCTTCCTTGTGCAGCCAAACATCATGCCCCACATTGGGCTCATAAGCCCCACGTCACCTATCCAACTGGACAAGGCGCTGAAAACGGGATGCTACTTGGTCTTTGTACACATCCACCACCACTCCTCTGTGCATGCTTTCAGGTTCACTTTGTTTGAGAAGGCACCAGAACTTGTTTATTGCAAAATTATATGCTTAAGCCGCTTGCAGGCCTTGGTAGACCGAGAGACTGGCAAATGGTGCGCAAGTCCCAGGCGGCTGCCACCATATAACACCCCCAGAGACAACAAACGAACAAACAAACAAAAGAGGGTGGGTGGGTGGGGAAAACTGATAAAGCATGCGCCGCCATGTCTTCCTCAATAAATTGGCTGCATTGCATGCGCACGGTGACGGATGCAAGTCCAGTACAATACTGGCGCGGCGCCCAGGTGCCACTGAACAGTTGTACTACAAAGAACCCATTTGTACTGATTCTTTCGACATTGTACTACGTTTAGTCACTGTCTACTTCAACCCAGGTGGTCATACCACCTCCTAGGCAGGTTGTGCTACACCTGAACGAATCTTTACTAGCCTGAGCTAGTTTGAACTAGTTTGAAGTAGATTGTACTACCCTGTAGTACCAATGAAGTACTTTGAACTACATCCAAGTACTTGGAAGCAGTCCAGAGGTCATTTGCAGGGACTTTCACCCTTTCCAGGAGCATTTCTCGCAGATCAGCCATGAGGCAGCGGCACCGACTCGCACTCCGCTCCCCTTAGTCGCAAATCAGGGAATCCAGATCGTAAGATCAACCATCCTCTGTGCATGCTTTCAGGTTCACTTTGTTTGAGAAGGCACCAGAACTTGTTTATTGCAAAATTATATGCTTAAGCCGCTTGCAGGCCTTGGTAGACCGAGAGACTGGCAAATTGTGCGCAAGTCCCAGGCGGCTGCCACCATATAACACCCGCATCTCCAACCTGGCCGTCCCCGGCCGCATCTGGAGTGGTTGTAGAGGGGGAAGCCCTAGCGTGGCTGCTAGAGTGCGCCTCCCCTGCACCTGTCAACGCAGGTACCCGCAGAGCCCTAGTGTATCCACTAGAGTGCGCCCCGCCGGCTCTGTCCAAGGCAGGATACGGTCGAAGTTGAGCCAAACCGGAAATCAGGATGATGGCGCGACGCCCAAAACCAGCAGGGCCCCAGCGTGTCCGCTGGAGTGCGCCCTGCCGACTCCTCCAACGGAGCTGCATCGTTTTATACTGCGCCCCCCGGCCTAGACCGGGGCAGGCGCATCCCCACACTGGCTACTGCCAGTGTGAACTCCACTGAGCGGGGGGGAACTCCTCAGCCAGCAACCACACCCACCGCGGCACTTGCACCGCTAGAGCACGGTGCAGGCCCACGTAGTGGTCCACCGACTTGAACTGGCGCCAACGCCCGCGCTTCTGGATGTCTGGGAGTGAAACGCCCTGCAGGTAGTCGTACGTTGCCCCACCATGTCGCATGGAGTAGGGCGGAAACATCCCCCGCAGGCCCAGAACATCCCACGCCGCGTGCCACCGACGAGAGAACTGGCTGTAGTTGAGGCTCCCAAACAAGGGCTCCTCGGGCTCCCGCCCAGCGCACAGGCGCTCGAGCACGTACAGCGAGAGGGGATCCTGCACCACCACCGCCTGTGCACCCCCCTTGGCTGTCTTGGGATCCCGCAGAAGAAGCGCGCCCAGTCCCCGCTGCCCCAGGCGACGGTCGCCACGCAGTGCCACGTCCCCCACTCGGAGCTTGAAGGCCTCCCCGATGCGCAGGTATTGCTGGAAAGTGATGACGCACACGGCTGCTGCCATGGGCGCCCCCTGCCAGCGGAGGATCTGCACCACCAGGTAGAGCAGCTCCCACGGCACCGGATTGGGGCTATGCGTTTGCACGCGTCGCTGCCACCCGTACAGGAGCCGGCGGGCCTCGCGCCACCCCTGCACTTGGCTGGGGTAGTACAGTTGCAGCCCACACAGCGCCCTCATGCACATGGAACGCCCTGCTCCCCCTCCATCCTCGTAGACAGACACGAGCCACTCGCAGAACACGCTCTCCGCTTCCTCCGGCGGTACAGCACCATAGGGCTCAGCCCACAGGAGGTACGCGATCACTGCGCGATGGTAGCTGCGCAGGGTCGCGGGCAGCACGGTGCTCTCCAGCAGTTCCTGCCGCCCTCCCGGCCCCGGGTTACTCTCCACATCGCCATCGGCGGTAAGGTCCCGCACCCACCGGCCCCGGCTGGGCGCGTCAGCGGGGTTTCGCTCCGAGCGGATGTACACCCAGTGGTACCTGGTGTTGCTGGCACAGCCCAGGGCGGCAGCGCGGCGGCACCACGTGTTGAGGCGGTAAGATGATGACCGCCCCTTCACCACTGCGCCCAGAACGGCGGTGTTATCCACCAGCCGTACGTGCCGTCGCCCCCACCGCGCCCGCGTGCGCAGCCCCCACTCCAGGCTCTGCACGGCTGCGCGCGCCTCTTTCTCATTGATGTGCGCCCCCGCGTCCCTCCACCGGTGTTTCACCGCCACACGCCAGCGGGCGGTCGCCACCGCCCGATGTTCCCTCTCCCCCGTTCGCTCCACACCGACCTCTTCCGACCCGACACACAGAGTCTTCCACCCCTTCATTTCGCGGCAGTTGGACAAAGCCTTCACGTCTGCCTCTGCCAGACGGGCGTACACCACACCGGAGCCCCGGCTCGACGCGTCACTGGCCACGACGGTGGTGTCCAGTGGCTGGTTGCGCTGCGCATGCACCAGGGGAGCCAGGCAGACAGCCGCCCAGAGCTCCCGGCGCACACTTGCCCAGAGTTGGAAGCGTCCTCCCTTGCGGAGGGCCAGCACTTGGTGGAGCATCCTGTAGGCGTGGAACCAGGTGCTTAGCAGACTCCTGCGCAGCAGCTGGATCCATACCCAGCGTCCCAGTAGGGAGGCCAACTCATGGTAGCTTGCACGTCCCCGGGCCAGCACCGCCTCGGTGTCGTGGACCAGGAGGGCCAGTCGCTTCGCCGACGGCCACAAGCTCCCATCTTGGTGAAACTCGATGCCCAGGATCTCCACAGCTTGACCTCCCGCGCCCGCTCGACCTTTTTCTCATTCACCACCAGGCCAGCTGGCGCGTAGCACTCGGTGCATGCGCGGTCCAGCAGCGCGTTCGCCTCCGCTGCGCTGCGCGCGTGTGTGGTGCCCAGGTCGTCGATCATGACCAACTGCGCCGGCCGAGGAGGGTCCTCGGGCAGCAGCTGCCAGTCAAGTTCGGCGGCCCCCACCAACTCCATCCACTCCCGTCCTCCCTCACGCACTGTGCGCACCCCGAGCTGATGCATCGGGACGCTCACACTCAGCCCGGGGTTCAGCTTCCCCGGCCCGAACAGGGTCTGCATGTGCGCCACCTGCGCCAGCAGGACCGAGTGAGACCACCCCATCACCAGAACACGGAACCTGGGATAGAGCCGGCGGCGCTCCCCGGGCTGGCCGACCTCGTCCGACCAGACTGGGGGCAGCGCGAACCACTCCCGCCACTCCGTTGGCACGGAGAAGCGGTAGTAGTACGTCTCCAGGTCCGTTTTGCTCGAGTAGCTGGGCGCGCCCCCTGCCATCTCGGCCACCGCCCCCACATCTGGCAGGTAACAGCCGCCAGGGGTGAGGAACTTGTCGTTGCTCTGCACCATGTTGCAGATGAGTCGCTGGCGCTGGGCTGACGGGTCCACCACCCCTGGATCGCGCTTGGGCACGCCGAACAGGCCGTTGGTGACCGGGGGCTCCTCCTCGCTGTACTCTGTCATCCCGGTCTCCGCCAGCCGCACGCTCAGGCGCGCGTACTCTGTGTCGCTCGCACAGCCATGCGTCACTCGCCGTCGACGCCCTGGCTGCACTACCTCCTCCTCCCTCAAAATATTTTTTATGTTGCCATATACCTCCCTCCACTGGGGGGGAGGCAGTCCATCAGCGGCACGCTGCCCGCCACTCCGCCCGCGGGCAGCGCAAGTCTCTCTGGGACAATCATTTCATATTGCCCGTCGGGCCCATAGGGCCCAGACTCAACGTCATGCACCAGGTCCTCTGCCGCTACGGCTCTCAGCCGGCGCTCATGGACCTGGGCGGCAATCTCCAGCCCTTGTAGGGCCGCCTGCTGGGCAGCGGTGCAGGGAGCCGTTGCCGTCGCCCCGCTAGTGCCGCGCCCTGGGGGCCCGCCGGCAGGCGTGGCCATTGCTGGCCCCGCCCCACACCCGGCCGCCCCCACAGGCGGTTCCCGTGTCCCCCCCACATCCAGTTCAGGCCTTCCACGAGCCGGACCATGAGCAGCAAGCGTGCCCGCCGCCGCGTGGCTCGCTGCAGCCTGCGTCGTGAGCGCAGGCGGGACCGGTCGAGGGGCTGGACGGCCGGAACTGGGAGGGGGAACACGCCGCGCCCCCTCACTTCTGCTTGTTGCTGGCGGAGGAGGAGGCCACCGCCCCCCCATCCACCTTGGCCAGCACCGCCGCGCTGACCCGCGCGTCGTGCTCCTTCTTGGCGGCCTTGAGAGCCCGTCGCGCCGCCTTCGTCCGCTGGCTGCCGCTCTCCACCACCGGCAGCACGAAGGCGGCCTGGGCGACCCACGCGCCCTGGCCCCGCTCGCTCTCCACCACCATGAGTGACTCCACGATGCGTGCAAAGTACTCCATGCACGCGAGCTCGGTCACCGCCGTGACTCCCAGCTCCTTCACCGCCACGTCCAGGGCGTGGCACAGGTTGACCGCGATGTCCATGTGCTCGCGACTCTGCCACCCGCTGGTCTGGCCTGGCCCACGGATGAACATGGGCTTCAGGCCCTCCAGCCGGGCCCGCAGACTGCCCCCGTACCGGTCCTTGGCCGTTTGCAGGTACTCGGGCAGCACCCGCAGCTTGTACCGGTAGTACTCCACCTCCCAAGGGATGCTGGTGGCAGTCCCCGGCAGGGCGACCCCCTTGGTCATGGGCACAGCCAACACCTGGCCGCTCGCTGGGTCGGCGCGACCCGGTAGGCGGTCCCTGCGGCGCCGGCTGCTGCTGCGCCGGCCCGAGTCGCTGCTGCTGTCGCTGCTGCTGCTGCCGCTGCTGCTGCTGCTGCAACGGCACGTGCGATGGCGGCACTTGGGACACTTGGCTGTCTTGGCTCGCGCCGGTGCTGGGGCCACTGGTTTGGCGCCGGGCAGGATTGTCCCACCCCCCCGCGCCCCTTGCTGGGCCGCTGGGTGTGAGCTGTGCAAGGGATACCCCTCTGCAGGCTCCTCGTCCCCCGCCACGGACGCGGGGGCCATCACCCCATAGCAATACCCCACCACACTCATCGAAAATGGCTGTGTTTGAGGGTATATTTTTCGCGACCGGTTCAGTCCTTTTCGGTCCCCAAGTACCGTCGAACCACAGCGCGGTACCTAAAATCGCGTAACGGAAACTAAAAGAACCGAAACTGTAGGATGTTGTCATGGACCGTATGAAGGAATTTTGTCGCCCGTACGAGGGATTTCACGCACCGTACGAGTTGTCATGGACCGTATCCGTAACCGTACAATGGAACCGCGAGTTATAGTGACCACCTGCCTCCGTGGCAGGGCAGGCAGGAAGGTGGAGACTAATAAGGCGAACTCGTTTTAATATTAATCCAAGGGGAAATTTCGCCAAACGTGCAACGAGCGTGCTCACATACGACTTTCGGTGGGTACCTAAAAGGAGTATAATACTTGCCTCATGGCTTGTTCAAAGCCGACAGGGCGTACTGTGGGTGTACTGTATTCCTAAGGTGCAAATACTTAGGAGGCGCTGGGAGGCGTGCAAAATTTGATGGCCCTTGCCTCGGACATGGTCAGATATGGACACTAGTTAACAGGAAGGTGAGCGTTAACTGAAAGGTGAGCAAACTTATGGGAATATTGAAATTTGAAGCGGCAGGCACTCTAAAATTTCATCAAGAATCGCAGCCTTGGTTGGTCATGACGATGATGCGCAGTTTAAGAAGCGTCAGAAAATGGGGCAGGCTTTCATTTGCACCTTTAGTGGTACGGATTGAGGCCAGCTGTAGGGCTCTCAGGTCTTTGTTAGTATTAGTGTAGGCTTGCAGACTGTATGGCTTCTGGTGTCTATTCTTTATCGTGTACTCACGAATCCGAGGCTTCGAATATTTTACAACTGCAAAGCGTCACGACGGCCGCGGTTCCAGTGGTCCGTCAAGGTTTGGTTGTTATATACATAAAGAGGGCCGCTCGTGTAACCATTCGCCACGATAGTTTGTGGATTACCTTGGCTGCTCAGGCAGTCTTCAGGATAGCTCGTATGAGCCAAGTTGATGCCGATTTATCAATGCACCGTGACTGCTGCACATACCGGACCTGTGCTGTGAGAATTGCGGACATCATTGCTGCAGCTTTCTTTGTTTACTTGATGGTAGCAAAGCTGTGCAAACCTTCTGGAAGTCAGGTATTGGCATGGTGGTTGTGCAGCATTGTAGAAGCTCGATTTGTTCCCCAGTTTCTTGGCCCTTCTTTTTCTATCAAAAAGTAGGTATAGAAATATGGTATGGCTAACCGGCATGCAGGGGTCAGGCAGAGCCGGTATGCTTTCACTGCAAAGGGCAGCAACTTGCACGATGCACAGCTGGCTCATACATTATTTGCCTATATATTGCATGAATGAGTATTTCTTTGCATGGTAAGTGTCTTCAACGTGCATGTGTGCGATGTTTTATCGTGGGTCTAGGGACACTAGACTCCATGCGGCATGCGTGTATGATTACTTTGTTGAACGACAGTAAAATCATATGTTCCTTGTAGGGCAGTGAGCCAGTGAGCCAGTGAGCCAACTGTGTATTCTATGCTTATTAGTGTCACAAACATGTCAGTGAGTGAGAAATGGTTGAAACAGCCCTGAAAACCATCAAATCTAGTGGTCACGTACGATCGTGTACTATACCGTATTATACCGTATTATACTTTATACGGACCCTGCGCGTATAACCGCGTATTACGTATAATGGAACTCTGACCCCGATGGATGGATGGGTGGGGACACACAATCCTACCGGTCTAATCTATCTACGACATCAAGCCAACTCTAGTCTAAGCATAATTAATTAATTAATTAGACTCGTGCTCCCGTTGGGGAGTCACGGAGCATTAACCCCGATGGATGGATGGATGGATGGATGGGTGCAAACATTCCTACCGGTCTAATCTACATTGGCTACATACTACATCTATCTAACAGCATTCTAACTACAACATCTATCTAGGCAACCGCCCGCTGCCCTAGGGGTAGCTATCTGGCGTGCCTCCCGCGGGATTGCACACGCGGGCGCTTCCCCACTGGGGGGGCTCGTTGTCCTCTATGACCTGGGCCCACTTGGCCTTGTCCATCATCTTCTTCCAAATCACGGAGAGGCCTAGGCCCCCCATGTCCTCCACTAGCTGTTCCTTGAAGGTGCGGGCCTTGCGGCGTCTAACATCACTGGGCCCAGCCCACGTCAGGAGGTGCCGGCCAGGCTGGGCTGGTCGCAGTCCTGCGGGGGCGCCACGTCTAAGCATAACAAGACTTGTTGTCTCCTTGATAACAAGACGCGGTGGCAGAAGATTGTCAAGGCTCACACGCCCGACCCTGTGGGCAAGCCACCTCCCCCCAAGAGGAGGAGGCGTTTTGATGAGTAGGGTAGTTAGGATTTTTCTAGACTAGGTAGATTAGCGTTAGGTTAGTTAGATTACGCGGCTCTCTCCACTCCACCATCCATCATGGAATATGTGCTACATGATCTCCCAACGGAGGCATGTTATAATTTAATTTTAATTTAATTTAGTCTAAGCTCTCTACCCTAGCTCTCTTCATGTATTATTTAGTTAGTTAGCTAGGTGGTATGCAGTGATTGTGGAAATGTTAGGCCATTCATGGTTGACTAGCAGAACTTCCATGCCATTCGTAAAACCGTCATGGTTGGCCATTAGTGGTTGAGTAGCGGACAGCTAGCATTACCATGCATTGGTACAACCGTTCATTCTCAATTCATGTTGGCTTTCAAAATATGCCGTGTCATTGATATTAAAATTAAAAAATTAAATTAGGAACATATCTCCGCTCATTCATGAAGTGAGACAACTATGCCTGGACATTCATTTATATTTATTCATTTTTTTTTTATTCATGGACATTGGCTATTCCGATTTAATGATGTTATGGGTGGTAGCATGCAGGACAAGAGGAGGTGGAAGACCATTGTCCAGGCTCATACGCCCGCCCCTGTGGGCAAGCCCCCTCCCCCCAAGCGGAAGGGGCGCTTTGCTGAGTAGAATAGGTAGGGTTTTCTAGATTAGATTAGCTTAGAGTTAGATTAGTTCGGTTTCGCGGCTTTGTCCCCCCCTCCATCCATCCACGGGAATATGTGCTACATGATCTCCCAATGGAGTCATGTTATAATTTAATTTCATTTCATTTAATGGGTGGTAGCAGTATTAGTTAGCATCTTTGACACAGGAGTGTAACTCGTGACTCACACTAACTACAACTTGGAATCATGTATATCAATTCAGATTAGTAATTGAGCTTAGATTGCATGCAGGCCTTATATCAAGGAGACAACCAGATATATCAAGGAGACAACCAGACTACTATTATCAAGGAGACAACCAGATTACTATTATCAAGGAGACAACCAGCGCAGGCCAGAAATCATATCAAGGAGACAACCAGCACACTATTGTTATTATCAAGGAGACAACCAGCGCAGGCCAGAAATCGGGCGTATGCTCACATGATACGGCATTGGAATATCCCATGTCTCCATCACTTGCACTTTGTGCGCACTGAGCCACCCATGCAGTCGCCCACCCATGCAGCCACCTGGCCACCCACCCACACAACTACTCACACACTCGCGTGCCCGTACACCTAGACACCCACCCGTCCACCCACCCAGTGACCCACCCACCCAGCCAGCTGCGCACGTGCTAACCCACCTTTTATAACCACGCGTGCACCTAGACACCCAACCACCTACCAACCCACTTGGACATCCACCCACCCACCAAGGCACCTGCGCAACCCACATACCAATCAGGTAATAAGGAGGCATTCACCCATCCAATGAGCCAACCACCCAATCACCCAACCGCCTAAACACCCAGCCAGCTGGCCCCACATGCACCCATGCGGCCGCCCACCCTTGACCCACCCACGCACCTACAAGTACCCACTCAACCACTCACTGCCCCCACACCCTTATACCCACTGACCCACCCACTGACCCACCCACACATGCATTTTCTCAGCCACCCACCCACCTACCTCACCCCCAACGTGCACAGCCCTTCACTCGCGATAGGTGAGACGGTCCCAACCATAAACCCATCCACGCATCCATATCTGTGCGCGCACCCGTCCATCTACCCGTCCCTTCGCCCACCCACCCACATAGTCATCTACGCATCCACCAGCCACCAACCACCAATGGCCTACCCACCAACCCACCCACACACACGCATCCCTAACCAACCAACCACCAACCCACCACCCTCAATACCGTGCCATTGTTTCACTCACGAATCCAACAACCCACCCACTTCGCAGTCCCCAAAGCCTATCAATCACCCAGCCACCTGGACATCTACCTATGACCGACCACCCTTGTACTTATCCACCCACCATGACCAGCCAGCCAGCCAGCCACCCTCTCCAGCTGCCTGTGCTCCTAGCTACTCGGCCAGCCATTACAGGGGTCACCCGCAGTATCGCAACAAGAATCGCAACTACGCAACTTTCCAGGAGGACCAAAAAACACTTTTGTTGCGATTCTTGCGAGGACCGATTTGGACGAAAAGTTGCGAAACGGCAAACGCGTGGTATCGCAACTAAAGATAAACCCCGACGTGAAGTATGTCACTCCTTGGCTGACCGGCGCGAAGAATCAACCGAACTGAAATGAGCGGCGTCAGAAAAATGCTATAGCCGCAGTCGCGCAACATCTAATGATGCGCACATTATCTCAGGCTGGTTTTTACTGCGTCTACACGCGTTAATCATCACGGGGGTGACGATGAAAGGCAGCACTTGTTATTAGCTTCTGTATCATTGAATTTTTCGCAACCAGTTGTTTTCGTATGATGTATTTCGCGTATTTCATCATCGTTCAGGGCCAGGAAAGTCTCGACGCCGTGATGAGATTGCCTTTCTGTCATGAGATTGCTAGCTTTCCGCTAGCCTTCTTTTTGCGGTTTCGGCATGGCGCAGTTTAGTGTACCTGCGGATACCGTCAACAAGGTAAAGTCGTTATATCATTCGGTAAGTAATCTCGGACACGTTGTTGAAGGTTTGTGGTGTTAAGTTCGCTAACTTACTACTCCTGTGTACTAGTTTGTGGTTGTGGTTTTGTACAACCGTCGTCGTAAGATTTTCATCAGTTTTGTTCATGATTAGCTGCGTCTGTACCTAATTTTCTAGAATGACGATTGATTTAACATCTAAAGGAGTTGTAGATGGTAGCACGATGGTTTCTATTGCCTAAATTCTTCAGGAAAGATGGTATCATGGCCAGTTTTTTGTCAGCCTTTTGGCTTTGCTAGTAAAGGACGCCTGTGCAGTTGTGCAGTCCGTGCAACATCTATGGAGGCCCCAGTGCCTTGCTGACGTAGAAAAGAAGTTCGATGCAGTGTTTGTATATTTTCATCCTAGGCATGCAAATGGAGGTCATTTCTCATGTTCTGGATGCATGGGTAACACCGCCCCTTGCACCCCCTTGCTACGTGTGCATTTGGGCCTTGGTTTGTGAAGACGTCCAATATTGCATTATCACTTAACATTGCATTGCAAGTGTCTTTTTTATCGCACCCGTGCACCCCCCTGAGATTAGTGCTGTATTTAGCACCCATAGGACATATAGGACATTGCAACATGACTAATGACATGACCCCGAAGTAACTCCCTATATGCGTGTGCTTTGGTCCCAGTATGGACACTAGATTGTTATCAGGCTGGTTTCTGGACATTATCATGCAAGGTGCAACCAGCCATAATTAGGGGTAGAGTTACACACTGGTCATCCAAGGGCTAAGTGCAGGCCAGCACGCGGTAAAATGGTGACTGTGCATTAATATTAAAAAATTAAATTACGACACGCAGACGCTACGCGTTGATCAGGCGTCGCGTGACCGCCATGCGAACATTAATAGTTGTCGCGTATATTACATCCTCAATGATGTGGAGGCGGAGATGGAATGAGTATCTATAATGTAACCTTGAGTGACAGGGTTGCTGACACCACGGCCCGAATCACTGTTATTACACTTGTACTGAATTGGGTCACATGCATACCCCCACCGACTTGGGGTTGGTATCCTTTATATATCCTGCCATGGACTGGAATCGTTGTCTCCTTGAATACATGTATAACTCACATGGGTCAGGGGGCCTGCCCATATTCACCACTATATTAATCCCTAAAAGGTGCTTACACTGTCCTCGGTCGCATTCATGCATGCATTCGCGTATCCATGCATGCAATCACTTCCATCCCTGCAAGCATTCACGCATCCATGCATGCAAACACCATCCATCCACGCAAGCATTCACGTATCCATGCATGCAAACACCATCCACCCCAAGCATTCACACATTCATGCATGCAAACACCATCCATCCATGCTAGCATTCACGAATCCATGCATGCAAACACCACCCATCCGTGCAAGCATTCACGTATCCATGCATGCAAACACCATCCACCCAGGCAAGCATTCACGTATCCATGCATGCAAACACCACCCATCCGTGCAAGCATTCACGCATCCATGCATGCAAACACCATCCACCCATGCAAGCATTCACGTATCCATGCATGCAAACACCATCCACCCCAAGCTTTCAGGTATCCATGCATGCAAACACCACCCATCCATGCATGCAAACACCAACCACCAATGCAAGCATTCACACATTCATGCATGCAAACACCATCCATCCCTGCAAGCATTTACGTATCCATGCATGCAAACACCACCCATCCCTGCAAGCATTCACGTATCCACGCATGCAAACACCATCCATCCCTGCAAGCATTAATGCAATATCGATTCGTGTAATTAGCACCCATCCTGCGAGCATCCATGCAATTACCACCCATCCTGCGAACATTCACGTGCAATCCATGCATGCAGACACCGCCATCCATTCGATGCAAGCATTCACGTTTCCATGCAGCCACCCATCCTCGGCCCGCAGCATCATGGTGAACACAGCATTTCCCTTGCCCGGCCTGCGGCCGGACTGTAACACTGGACTGTCTCACCGCTTTAACAAAGACGGTTCAGGGCGATATATGTAGTCGCCTCAAAGTTGCACCCGCACGGCCAGCAAATGCTGGGCCGCTGCCATCCCCACTTCACAAACACACCCTCTTTCAGAATCTGTCCAGTATTGTTGCCTAATGCATCCCCGTTCGAAAGAGCGACATAATGAAACCACACTGTGAATGAAACAACGCAGTTTGTTTAACATGCCACGGCGCCGACTATACCTCAAGACCATAGCTGTGTAATGTCGGCGGGACAATGACGGGGTAATGACGCGCAATGACGAGACGATGACGCGCGTGATGATTAGGGAACTGTTTGATAACGAAAGGTTAGTGGTTGTAGACTAATTATAGGTCGTTGATTATTCAATGAAGAGGCGGCACACTTATGTTTTTGTTCATTATTGCACTGAATTCCGCGCGATGAATCCCACTGAACTGAACTGAACACCGCGCGGCCAATCAATCGTCAACGGCGGTAACTATTGCAAGTACATATCGGATCCTGCACGCCGATTGGCGACAATTTATTCCTTCCGGCGCACGTGTACGGCGTACTTTTGGTATACTTGCCAGGTTTGTTGCGATTGTGTTGCATTGCGGAACTCTAGAATTGGTGGGTTTTCAGTTGCGGAACTAGGTGTTGCGATACTCGAGCACGCTCCCATTTTTCATCCAAACATCACTTTTGAAAAGTGAAGGTGCCATGGTGTGCCCATACCTGCCCTTAATCGAAGTGGATGATAAAATATTTTTTTTTGAGTTGCGATTCTTGTTGCGATACTGCGGGTGACCCCTGTAACCAAGGCATTCACCTTTCAGCCAGCCACCTGCCATTGAACCCACCTACGCCTAGGCATCCCTTGAAGCATCTATAGCCTAAGCCTCCCACACAAGACTTCCTGGGCAACCAACCAACCAACCAACCAACCAACCAACCAGTCACCCAGCAACACAACCACCTAACCACTCGACAACCCAATTACCGAACCACCTAACTACCCAACACCCAAACCAGCTAGGCATGAGCCCGCCCATTTGCCCTCGCATGTCCGCACCATCGCAACCCCCCATAAACGCCCCGCTCACCTAGCCAGCCACACGCCCAGCCAGCCACCTGCTCAACTCACGCATGAAGGCAATATCAGCCATGCATGGCCTCACCTTGCATCACTTGCATTGCCTGGCTAATTTGCGTGAGGCAGCTTCCATCTCGTTGTAAGCAATTGCAAAGGCATTTTCTTCATAGTAATGAATGAGAAACAACGTCGCAAACGTTCTCCTTTCCCTCTTTGAAACAGTATATAAATCAGAAAGACAAGGGCAAATATCTGGACAAGGTGGCAATAACCACTGCATAATGCCCTTGAGAAAGTCTTATTAATCCAGCTCTCTACCCTTTGAGAAGCTGCCTTGCCTTAGCAACGACTCTGGGGCCTCTAGCTCGCTCACCTCGCTTAATCTGCGCTTCTTTATGGCTGCCGGGAGATGCGAAGCGTGAGCCCAGCGGGTCGTGGCGTGGTCGTCTGCCCGACCCATCACATCTCGAAACCGCATTGCCGACTAATAAAAAATGACGACCCCCTTTGCCTTTTGTATCTAGCGTCAAAGGAACAATGAACTCGCTTGGAAAACACGGTCGCAAAGAGCTTTCTACTGCCATAATAAGCAATTTTCGCAGCTTTTACCGCACTTACTGCACATTCGGAAGACCATTAGCGACGTTTGCGCGGAATCTTGGGCACGCCATATGTCCTGCTGGCTTATTGCCGCAGGCTGGGCAGTACAGGAAGGTCGGGCATAGCCTAAAGAGCTAATGATCTGACGACAAAGACATGTATTGTACGAAGCAAGAAACAGACGGATTTCGCACCCCATATTTATTCAGGCGAACGCCGGATAATAAAAAGCGAAACTCAGAAAACGAAAACACTAACGTTTTCGGGGATATTGTAACGCATAATATGAGCTATCGTGCCGGGATTTTCATCTCCTCTCGTAACCAGGACTTTTAGGCACGTACCACCGAGAAATCTGGTTTTCGCGAAAAAAATGGTGCGCTGCAAAAAACAATTTGTCCCGTTCTATTCCCTCGTCGCAATCACAGCTCTTATCATTCCAAAATTATTCCATGGATTAACCGTGATGTAAGCTTCGTTTTGACACCTCGAGCGGCTGCAGTGACGCAAGTTTCAAAACGCTAGCTGATACTCGACCGCCATGGGTGTTTTCGTCGTTTTCGTCTGTGGTGTCGCGGGAAAAATCGAGATGACGACCTCCGAGTCTCGGTCACTGTAATGCCCAGCTCGTAACCGGCAGTGACCGTCGCGTGTCCGCCCCTGTAACCCCCGGTCTGTCGGTCAGTTCGTCCCGGTCACGTTTCCGTTTCGATCCGTTGGTTTCCGTTTTTCTACCCTTTTTAACCGTTTTCCCTCCCGTTTTGATCCGAGGTAATTAAGTCCGGATCTGAAGTAGGTTCGAAGTAAGGTTTGAACTCGAAGCCAGGTGCGTCGATGGAAAAAACGGCCGAAATCGGACGAACAAAGTTAATGTACCTTGATGGAACCGGTGTTTTTCGGGGGGTCTCAAACACAGCCATTTTCGATGAGTGTGGTGGGGTATTGCTATGATCCCCCCTGGCCGCCCCGGGGCTCTTCCCCAGTGCCTGGGCCTCCAGCCCCCGGCCACCCGGCTCCCCAGTACCCCGGGGGGGGTGCAGGCACCCAGTAACCGCCCCCTGGCACTGCTCCTTCCCCTGCCCCACTGGTGTACCCCCATGGAGGGGCTACCCCCGTGGCGTGCAGGCCACCAGCCCACAGTGGGGCTATCCCGGGGTGGGTTTGAGGGGTGTGCCCACCCGGCACTCGCAGTGCAGGGCCCAATGGGGGGTGCCCTCCTCCCTGCAAGCCGGCAGGGCCCCCCCCCACCCCCCCCGCACCCATCACCCCCTGTCCACCCATGACGGCGCCCATGCGGGCCATCATGGAGGGGTCCATGGCCAACAGGTGGGCCCCCGCAGCCCCTCCCTTGCCACCGCTGCGCCCCCCCACCACAGTTGGGGCCGTGCCCCCTACCCCCTTTCCCCTGGCCCCTCCAGCCACCAAGGGGGTGCCTCCCACCACCTTCCCTCGCCCAGCAAATGGCGTGGCACCTCTGCCAACAGTCTCCCCACCCCCTGGGAGACCTGCGCCAGTCTCCTGAGCCGATCCTAGGGCTTCTATGCTCATGTTGCCCATGGTTGCCGCAGTTTTTGCCAAATCATTGGAAAAATTCGCAGCTTGAGGCGCCCCATCATTCTGCTCATCTCCAGAGGCCCCAGACATGTCCCCCAACATATCTTCGGCCTCCTCAGAGCCTACGAAGCCCTCCTCGGCCCCCATTTCGGCCAGGAACCCCTCTTGCAGTTTGTGCTCCAAGGAAAACGCGATATTCTTTCCCAGTTGTGCTGGCTCGCTGCTAGCTTCTATTTCATATCCCACACTCACCAAATACCGTCCTAATGAGTCTAAGGGACTTTTTGAAGAAGCTGCAAGTCTTGCCTTGTAGGCAGGACCGAGGGAACCCACTATCAAAGTGGCCAACGAAGTGCTATCCTTATTTGCTGCAAAATAAAGATTTCGTGCAGTTTGCGCGAAACCTCTCGGAATGGGCTCATTCGACCCCATTTTTTGCTGCGAAATCACTTAATATGACGTGGAAATTATCGAGCTTTAAAGAGCGCAAAAAGAACGAGTGATTTTTACCAAGAAACGGCAAAGAAAACTGATAAAGCATGCGCCGCCATGTCTTCCTCAATAAATTGGCTGCATTGCATGCGCACGGTGACGGATGCAAGTCCGGTACAGTACTGGCGCGGCGCCCAGGTGCCACTGAACTACAAAGAACCCATTTGTACTGATTCTTTCGACATTGTTCTACGTTTAGTCACTGTCTACTTCAACCCAGGTGGTCATACCACCTCCTAGGCAGGTTGTGCTACACCTGATCGAATCTTTACTAGCCTGAGCTAGTTTGAACTAGTTTGAAGTAGATTGTACTACCCTGTAGTACCAATGAAGTACTTTGAACTACATCCAAGTACTTGGAAGCAGTCCAGAGGTCATTTGCAGGGACTTTCACCCTTTGCAGGAGCATTTCTCGCAGATCAGCCATGAGGCAGCGGCACCGACTCGCACTCCGCTCCCCTTAGTCGCAAATCAGGGAATCCAGATCGTAAGATCAACCAAAACACCATTTTTAGATGCTTCCCTCAGTCAGTAGACCTGCCACAGTGTGATGGTGATAAGTTTTAGTGAGAGGCTGTATGGTTTGAATACCTCCACCATATATGCATGTTATACATTTCCCACACGCATATTGCATGAGTGTCACTGAGGCAGTTGGCCGGTCTCTGTGGCATCATCAAGAATGTAAATGATGAGTAAAAGCTTTCCATTGTCAGCATGTGCCACCAGGTGCATGTGCTGGCCATCACCTGGCAAGCTATAGCAGCTTAGTTAGGCCTAGTTTATCCTTGCTAGGGCAAGCTCAAATAGGCTGGAATCACTAGTTTGTTGGTGCCTGCCTCCTAGAATGCATGCCTTGTGTAGGGTATCCGTACCACGTTACCTACGTGCATGGACAAGGTGGTACCTGCACATACGTGCCATGTTAAAGGGCAGTGTGATGATGCAGTTATGTTTCCCCATCATTGTGGAAGGGAAATGTATGGCATGGTGGGTGGCCATATAAGTACTGAGGTAGTATGCCCGCCCCTACCCTCTTGGTTGCTTTTTACCAACGGTACCCCTATTGGCTGTACTGGGTGTAAGTGCTGGTATACCCAACCAAATGATGACCCCAATCACTTGGCTCAAACTGTTCAGCAACTAGTTGTTTTTCATCCCTGAAGTGATAGGTGCCTAGGTCTTATAACATAATTCAAAATGCACATTCTACCAAAAATGAATGTGCGCGACTTGACCCCCCTGACTTTGACGGTAGTTATACATGGCCTACCCTGCAGATGTGTAAGGTTGTGATATGTCAACCTGAAGGGCAACTCATGGACATGCTTGGCCCCCAAGGACAGCCATTGGATTATTATGGGTATAGGTTGGATGGCATCTGGTTTGCAAAATTGTGAAGTTACAGCCGATGCATCGGCAGTATTTGTGCCCATTTAGGGGTTACATAAGGATGCCATCAGCCGACTTGGTTATCTCATCATGTCTTATGTTAGAGTTTCAATGTATTATAAATGAGACAACGACATCGGCTGAAATGTGAGAATCAGGACATATTGGTTGATAACTGCTTTGTTCTATGCTTAAACCTTAAATGGTACTGCTACCTATTTCTAGTTTTACTGGTAACTACAAATCGTAACCAGTTTTAGAACCGAGCTGGCGCGAATGCCAGAAGTAGTATCCATGATATTATTAGATCTGCTGCTAGATCTAGATGTGTACTACCAGCTTGCAACCGGACATCACTATATTTGGACCAGTGTACAGGGAGGCATGAAGTACCAAAGTACAGGGGGTACCCAGTAAAATGGGACGAAACGTGGATGTAAAATATTGACGCGCATGCAACTTTGAGGCTATGGCGGTGCAGAAAATTGATTGGTGTAGGAGCAGCGATGCATGGATCCGTTACACATTTTGTAGGCATAATTTATACGTTATAAAAATGCTATAGCCGTGCAGTCACGCGCAGTTATCTCGGGCTGGATTTTATTGCAGCAGGACGCGTGTTTTGTCTGGGCGGTGATGATGGAGCTAGATCTTGTTGTTTGACGTATAAATTATGTTTGACGTACGTCGTATCATGCATGGGATGTTTCGCCACGAATAGTTTTTATATATTGTGTCTCGCATATTCCATTAGCTCTCATCATTGGGCCGGGAAAGTCGCGAGGCACCTTCTTGCCTCCGGCGTGCTAACTCCCGCAAGACCCATAATTTGCGGTTTCGACCTGGCGCAGTTTAGTATCCCAGTGTCGGCCATTGACAAGGTAAAGCTGTTCTATCGTTCGGTAAGTATTCTTGGACCTGTAATCGAAAATTTGATAGGCTAAAAGTCACTATTTTACTACTCTATGGATTGGTCAAATGTGGTTGTTGCACACAACCACTGCGATCAGTTTTTCATCCGTTTTCTTCATGATTAGCCGTGTTTACACCAAATATACTAAAATAATGATTGATATAACATTTAGAAAAGTGTTTTATGGTATCACGATGGTTTTTACTGCCTAAGAACTTCAAGACAATTGGTATTCGGACCTGTTTTAGGTTGGCCTTTTTGCTTTCCTGGTATGGGAAGCGTGCGCCATTGTGCAGTCACTCCATGTAACAAGCATGGAAGCCCCAGTGCCTTGCTGGCATAAAACACCATGTCAGCGCATTGTCTCTATATTCTTTCACTTTGGCCATGCACGTGGAGATCGTTTCTCATGTTTTGGATGCATGTATAACACAGCCCCTTGCACCCCCTTGCGACGTGTGCACTTGGGCCTTGGCAGACTAAGTGTCATACTTACTATTAGCCCTTGCTAGCTACCCTATGGTTTTATTTCTTCACACCAACATGAAATATAGTTGAAGCCGCACGTTAGTGATGATTTTGAGCTTTACACGGCAACATGTAAAGCTCAAAGATCACCACTACCGTGACAATGCCTCTTGTTGCTGTGTTGTTGCTTCGTATGATTAGCGCGCTAATATTGCCGGCTAATATTGCAAGCCCAGCATAAAATGAGCTGCAACTAGTATTGTCACCATGCTAGGCCTTTTGGAACACCCTTATTAGAGCATCGCCATGTGAGAAAAAATGAGCATAAGGTAGTTAGTGTGTTGGCTATAGTCTTCACCCTTGTACCATGCCATGATACGTAGGAGTGCAGCTGTGCATTGGCGTTGTTATCTATGTTTGGGTGCTATAGTGCATGTTCTGTAGGCTGGGATTGATGAAACTACGCATGCCTTGCCATCTATGATGCTTTTCGACAATATGGACTAGGAAACTTGTCTTGTAATGACAGCAATTGTACCAAGGAAACTGGTCCCTATTTTTAGTGACCAGCTATTTTTAGATCTGCCTGATGGGTCCCTAGCTGGGACAACCTAGCTCCGGTGTCAGTGTTCAGTATAGCCATGCCCAGCTACCTGTGCAACTGCCTTTACGAGGCCAGGGTCAACTTCACCGTCTAAACGTCCAATAATGCATGATACTGAGTGTGTCATGTCTCGCACCCAGCGCCCCGCCCTGGGGGGGGGGTCCTTAAATATGTACCCATAGGACAGTGCAACATGACCAATGGCATGACCCCCAAGTAACTACATGTATGTGTGTGCTTTGGTCCCAATATGGATGGTAAAACTGTTATTAGGTTGGTTTGTGGACCTTATAATGCAAAGTGCAACTGGTAACTACTTTTAGGAACCAGTTGGACACCATCCAAGGGTTAACCCATAATCAGGAAACAGTTCGATATATTGAAGTGTTTGACCCCCAGTGGCGTGGCGCTTAGTTCCAGGAGCCCCGCGCCACCCGTGACGGAGGGAAGTTGTCCGGTGGGTCTGGGAACACTTAGGGGCGAAGGTGATGCATAGGTTTGGGGGTAATATTCGCCATAGCCTGGTAATTACAATGTGTATAGAGAAAGCATCACGTGACTTTGGCGGGAAAATTTCACCGATCGCGCGCGCGTAACTAGATATGGTTGCCAGCGTGCCGTTATCAAGGAAATTTGCGTCTCGCGGCTTGTAACGGTTCAGAATGTTGCTCAGAATGATGATGCGTGATTTTTGTAGGTCAGGGGTGGCCAGATGTATAGCATTGGGAAAATACAGGTACTAAATTACTGATTTCTTGGTCACCAGCACCAGATGAGTAATTGCATTTCATATTTCGATTTTCTTCTTATGGCAGCCGGGCATTCTGCGCCAGCCCGAGCACCCAGTTTTGGTACGGGACATCTGCAGCAGCGTCCCTGTGAATTCGTATGCGTTTATAGGTAATCTTTGCACAGAACATAAAACTGGTAATCATGGCTGATGCATGCATTAATTATTATACGGCTATGGCGGCCTACGCCTGGAAAGCATTAGCCCGTGTGAGATATGAGGGTCCTGTCCAGCAGAACCCCGAAAGGTCGTGATCGAGCCAGGTACGGCAACGTGTTTGCATGTCGTTTGCACGGGAATCTGTCGTTTATACATCGTTGTTTCACGAGTGTATCAGTGACATCAGTGCCTCTTGCAGCAATTTTCCATGCCTGCTGTATGAATGCTTTTAGCCCCAAATCTGCTCTGTTTAACTGTGCCGTTGTTGCTGCGCCAGGGTCAAGTCGTCGTCCAGGGTGAAGTGAGTCTTCTCGAGCCGCTTGCGGCGTCTGAGAAAAGAAATCTTGTCCGCCGGGTTCTTATAAATGTGAGAAGAAGCGGGGGCGCCCCTGCCTTACCCCACGAGCGGGGAAGGCGGTGGGCGACCAGCTTGATCTCACCAAGAAGGCCCATGCGACCAAGGATTTCTCTCTCAAACGCCTGTGCAAGCGTCACGGAATTCTCACCTTCCACCAGGTCGAAGTTCTTGACGATGACGTTGAGGCTGCCCTCGGCGATCTCGGCCTCCTCGCGGAGGTCGAGCGTCTGCTGCTGTAGTTGTGCTGCGACGGCGGAGGTGGTGGAGGTGGTGGAGGTGGTGTGTTGCTTGAGCATGTCCGCCCAGGTCTGGGTGGGAGGGGCATTGCCAGCCGGGCCAGCGGGGGCTGGCTTGGCGGCAATGTCCTTCACCGCCTGGGCGGTGAGGCCTGCGGTGTTTTGCAGGCACTCGATGGCGATGGCGTTGTCCTGGAGGCGCTTGTCGATGTCGCGGAGCTGGGCGGTGATGGCGTCGGTGGAGGCGGTGGGGGGGTGGGGTGGAGGTGAGGAGGGTGGAGGTGGCGGTGGAAATGGCGGGGAGCTCAGCAGCCAGCGTGCGGCCCACAGCTGCCACATCTGCAGCGAGGGGCGTTACGTGAGCATAAGCCTGGATGCATAGTCCATGGCAGTTTCTTATCCTTCATTCTTGCATCTTGAAGGCAGTCGCGCTTGCAAGCTGCACTTTGGCAGGGGGGGGGGGGGGGCACGTATTTAATGCAGTATGAATGACACATGAATGAGGCCAAACGTATGATTGACGTATGAATAGTCAGACGTATGATACTCGCGTACCCTACATAACAGCACGGGGCAAACTTACGCGCGCCCCGTACCGATGCGGCGCAACCCGGACCTATGCGACACAACTGCTTGAGAATGCAGGGCTTCTGGGACTATCTGTATACTCGGCGCCCGCATGATAGACAAGGAGAAACGGGCTGCCGTCTGCAATAAGCACCTTCCTGAGGGGCATGCTCCCGTTTTATCCCCACGGGCCCCGCGGCCCACTGCTAGTATGCAGGATAGAAGGCCGCAGGTGCAGGTTATTGCCTCTGAGGATAGCCGCTACACTACCGCCTCGTCTGCCGTTACAGTAGAGGACAGCTCAGATAAGGAATATATCCCCCTCTAGTGACTACATGCGCTGGTTGTCTCCTTAATTAATTGGTTGTCTCCTTGATATGGTTGGGGCATGATGCAGAAGTGATGAAGGAGACCAGTAGTGATGAAGGAGACCACCCCCAAGTCTGTGGGGGCTCCGCGTGTGACCGCGTATGGCATTCATAGCGATTCGGGCCGCGGTGCCCACACCCCTGCAACTAGGCCCTAGATAGCTTACACCATCCATTCCATCCCATGCATGTTCCCCTCCCACTGAGGACTTATGCTCATGTGACGCAGTCACGTGTCTATTAATTAATTAATTAATGATGCAGACGATTTTTGTAACTTTCGTGTAATTATTTTCTAATAAGATTAGCATAGTACTCCGTGGCATGCCAATGACACGCAAGTACTTACTTATACTTACGGAGGCCTTTTGGATGTGCTCCACTCATTGTCTGGTTACCCTGGAGTTCCACGGTCAATATAGAACTGTGGTTTTGTGAACGTAGTTTCTTTATAGTGATATAGAAGGGTGGCTACAACTGCTAGGTCATAGTGTTCACGTGACATACCTTTTGAGGCTGGTGCGGCCTGACCCGGATCGGCAGCGGCAAAAGATTTGGCCAGTTTGCTGGCCAGGTGGCGAGAGCTACCTTGAGATACAAACCTGCCACCGTCTAGGATTCGTAGTAATTACCATGCCTATTGGCCAATTTGCATAATCTGTCAGGCGCAAAATTTGTGTGGTGAGAAAATGCTGGCCTGGCCAAGGCCGCGTGACACGCAAAAAAGACAAAAACAAACCCATCTAGCCAAGGTCTGCCTCTATTCTTTTCCCGCCCACCCTCCCTGCGCTTTTTGGGGGTAAGGCTACTGTAGCTTGACAAGCAGTAAGTGTTTCCCATGAGCATTGGTGGCCGGGATTAAAAAAATTAAATTAAATTATAACATGCCTCCGTGGGGGGGTCATGTAGCACATATTCCATGATGTATGGGGTGCCAGGAGGAAGCCGCGTGATCGAACTATCCTAACTCTATCTAGAAAAGCCTAACTACACTACTCATCAAAACGCCTCCTCCGCTTGGGGGGAGGTGGCTTGCCCACAGGGTCGGGCGTGTGCGCCTTGACAATCTTCTTCCACCGCGTCTTGTCCTGCATGGCAGTCCAAAGACGGGAGAGAGAGTGGATGCGGTGCTCAAACTGGGCTGGGACCACTAGGTCGTCCAGCAACATCTGAACGTAGTTGGTGACAGGTTTCCCTACCCTTTGGGGAATGTCCGCGGGGCCAGGCCAGGTCAGAATATGCCGCCCTGGCTGTCCAAGCCGCTGGGGGCCGGCCAGACCAAGGGTGGTGTCGACCTGGCTGGTGTGGGCAAGGTGTCCTACAAATGCTATCCTACGCTGCCTAATCTCGTCCGAAACACGGGGCATGCCATGATACAAAGACTCTGATGACGGACGCTCGGAAAAACCTACGTTAAGGACCTGCCGGAGCATCCTGTAAACTGTGCCGTCGAGCCGAGCTGCCAGTTTGGGTGGGAGGGTCCACGCCTCGGCGCCATACGTGAGCACCGTGAGGACGAGGACCTTGAAGAGCATGCGTTTGCGGTGCCCGTCCAGGCCCTTCGAGCGCCAGTAAGGTGTGAGCGAACGGAGCTTGGCCCAGGCGAGGGCGATGCGGGTGTCCACATCGTCGGCGGTGTCAGGAAGCCAGCTCCCCAACAGCTTGAAGCGGTCGCGGAACGGGACCTCCGTCCCGTCGAGCAGGCGCGGCAGCGGTGGTTTACTGGATGCCCCGATCACCATCGCCTCAGTCTTGACACTAATCTCCAACCCCACCGCCCGCGCCTCCAGGCCCAGGCAGTCCAGCCAGGTCTGAATGTGCTCGGGGCTCTCGATGAGGGTGGTATCATCCGCATAAATCAGGTCGGCAAGGCGGTACCCAGGTCTAACCCCGCCGTGCTCTTTCACGTTAAGGATGTCCAAGCCTGGCTCGAACCCCTTAAGAGCAGTAAAGCGCGCACGTGCCCGGCGCATGACGTGATCCACGACAATAATGAACAGGTATGGGGACAGGACACAACCTTGCCACACCCCGTGGTGAAGGGGGAATGGTGGAGTGGTGCCCTCCGCAGTCCGCACTACTGCCTGTGAGCCCTCATACAGTCGGCGAATGGCAGCAATAAACGCAGGTGGTACCCGATCCAGAGCTAGGATGGCCCAAAGAGCCTCCCAGAGAACCGTGTCAAAGGCCTTGATATAGTCAACAAAAATGAAGACCAATGGCAAACTGTCAGGGGGAAGTCGACGCACCTCCTCCATCAACCGGCGCGCGACAAACACAGCCATGACAGTGTTACGACCACGACGGAAACCCATCTGAGACTCACCCAGGTGTGGGTCCAGCGCGGCGCGGAGCCTGTGCAGCATCATGCGCATGAAGACCTTCAGCGCGGCGCTCTGGAGGCAGACACCCCGGTAGTTGCCGGGGTCAGCAGCAGAGCCCTTCTTGTACAGCATGACGCGGATGGCCGTCTGCCACTCAGCAGGCGGAGGCTCGTCAGAGAGCAGGACACGGTTGCAGAACGCCAGCAGAAGATCCCTAACCGCCAGATCAGGGGTCTTCAGCAGCTCAGCAGAAAGGTGGTCGGCACCGACCGCTGCGTCGTACCGCAGGCGAGCAAGGGCGCCGTCCAATTCCTTCAAAGTGAAGGGGGGTACGACGTCGTCAGTGGCAAGGCAGCCCTCCTGCAAGGCGGGGACTTGGTAGTCCGCGGCCGAGGAGGGGGGCGCTGGCGGCGGCGGGGGTCCGGCGACCCCGAGGCGGGCGGCCGTCTCGGGGTGCAGCGGCGGGGGGGGGGCGCGAGCCCCACCGGTCAAGGAAACATTGTGGGCCAACCAGCGGTCAAGGCTGACCGGCGCCGTGCCGTCCCCCGTGTGCTCCACCGGGGTGCGCTGCCGCCGGCCTCCGAGCCGGTCGAGGTGGTACCACATGTCCTTGCCCTGGTTGCGGGCCTGGCAGGCCTTGGCATCCGCGATGCACTGGGCCGCCTCCGCGTCCTGAGCGTGCTCGTAGGCCTCCACAAGGGCGGCCTTGAGCAATCATTGGTTTCTGCAGCGGGTCCCGGTTACGCTTGAGGCGGTGCCGGGCGGCCAAGACCTTGGGGTCCTGGCGGTAGAGCGGGCCGGGGCGGCGGCGGGGCATGACCGGCAGGTGCCGGGCCGCCAGCAACGGGGCACGGGCCGCAAAGCCCGCAAAAATGGCTGCGTTGGGGGCACCCTGGTCCAGCTCGTCGACGTCCGCCCGGGCGTCCAGGGCCATCCCGTTTCGTTTAAGTGGCCAGCCGGAGCGGCTGCTTAGGTTTTAGCGGGCAAGTGTTCGAAGCGCGTCATTGGTGAATTACTCGGGAACTTGGGTTTCCCCGCGAAACTCCAACCGCACGTTCAGATTTCCAAATCTCAAGTAAAGTTCGGCGCAACTTTCTGAACGGGGGCAGTTGACGAGCAGCATTCCTCCGGACGAATGAATTGCGTTCCATACTTGCGCAAAATTTTGAAAGGTAGCTTGCGTGCAGCCCTACTAAAATTTGCGCGCACGTTCAGATTTCCAAATCTCAAGTAAATTTCGGCGGAACATTCTGAACGGGGGTAGTTGGCGGGCAGCGTTCCTCCAGACGAATGAAATGCGTTCCATACTAGCGCAAAATTTTGAAAGGTAGCTTGCGTGCAGCCCTACTAAAATTTGCGCAAAGTGTGGGACTGAAAATTCGTAACGGAAACTTTTTGGTAGTTGCCGTCACTTCCTCTTGTGCAAACGTGTGGGAGTGAAAATTCGTAACGGAAACTTTTTGGTAGTTGCCGTCACTTCATTTTGCGCGAGTGTTGGGCTGAAAATTCGTAACGGAAACTTTTTGGTAGTTGCCGTCACTTCCTTTGGTTCGACTGAAAATTCGCTGAAATTCGCTGAATTCGTACCGTAGCCTAATTTTTAGTACCTCGAAGTGACGGGGCACCTAAAAATTTGCCCACAAGTACACTTGGCAGCGCGCTCACTGGGAAAAATTGTACAGCCGCTCCGGCGGGCCACTTGAACGAATTGTAATGCGACAGGTACTCCCGTCGGCACCGGTTCCGCTCGTGCTCGGCGTCCGTCCAGTCCTCAGGATCTCCCTTGACCGGACGTAGAGCAGACCAGTCAGGGCGGACCAGTGCTGCGCGGCGCGCGGGGACGTGGAACCGGAGCCGAAGGGTCGCGCGCACCAACCGGTGGTCAGAGCACACCGTGGGCGTGTCAAACACTCGGGCGTCCAGAACCGAGGTGCACCTGGGCTGCCGTACCACCACGTAGTCCAGACAGGCCTGACGGCCGTTAGGGCCACGAAAAGTGACCAAGTCCTGTGAGGGACGTTGGAATTGGCAGTTGACAGCAACCATCCCGCTATCCCGCAAAAAGGCAGAGAAAAGGGGAGTGTTGGTGTTAGCTTCCGTGTCAGCAGGCGCAAAGCGACTGCCAGCAGTGCCCACAGGGAGCGTAGCATTGGCGTCGAGCAGCATAACCAAAAAGTGGCGGGCCGGAGTGACCCTCTCAAGGTCATGCAAAGATTCGAAGAACTCCTCACGGGCCGACTCAGGTAGACCACTGTGGGGTGCGTAGCCCACCCCCACCGTGAAGTGGTGTTTAGACCGCCCCTCGACAGAGGTGAAATGTGCTACCATCAGGCGTGGGGTGAGGAACTTAAGCGTGCTGAGGCTAGCAACTGCTAGCGGCGAACACAAAAGACCAACACCACCTTGGCCAGGCGTACCGCTGCCAGCGAAGTAAAACCGCCAGCCACCCGCCAAGCGAGCAGTGCTCACCAGGCCAAGTGGCACCGTGCGACGGTGTTCCTGGACACCTAATATAGATACACGATGCTCAATGCAAAAAGCGACTAGCTCCTCAATCCGGCAGCTATGGTCGTCATCTAGCAATGTGCGGGTGTTAAAAGTGGCAAGGGCCAAGGATGCCTGCTGGCCCACCAGGGGAGAACGACGATGGGTGGTGGGGGTGGGTGCGGCGGGGAATGGAGGTGGGGGTGGAACGGAGGGGGGAAGGGAAGCGGTGGAAAGAGTGCTTTTCATCGCATTTATTTTGTCCTGCAGGCGTAGGATGCGAGCCTGCCGCCTGCTCTGGGTATTCGGGGATGCTTGCGCAACGCAGAGGCGTAGGAAATCTAGCATGCGTTGGGTGTTGCTAATCTTGCTGCTGAGAGCTGTCGTTCTAGCCCGAGATACCGGCACCGCCATGTGTCTCAGTCGACTGTTAGGTCGATGCATGGTAGTGGAACGGGACTGTTTAGAGGCTGTCTCCGAAGCCTGTTAGCCGCGAGCCGACGAGGAAGGTTGTCTACCTACGGACACCACCGGAGGCAGCACGCTTCGCACCACGAGGCTCACTACGAGGCTCACTACGAGACTCTGCATCCGTGGTGTTAATCTCAACACCGTCAAGGGAGGCAACCCAGCGACCATCCGACTTCAAACGCATCTGCACACGCTTCCCCCCTGGTACGTACCCCTCCCGGATGGCCACGACCTTCGCGTGATTCCAGAGCTTGCTCCTTGCCGCCAGCTGTGCAGGGGTGTAGTCCTCGTCCATGCTGATGGGGCTGCCCTTGAGCAGGCGACGGGCGCCCATGACCCGTTTCTGGTCATTCACGTGGGCCATGGTGACCAAAACCAGGCCAGCTGGGCCTGGCAGGCGAATGGCCCTTTCAATGGTCACGTGATCCTGCAGCTGCAGCAACCCCAAGAACGCGGGTCCCCGCAAGGCCTCGGTAAGTGCGCGTGCGGTGTCATGCTTGTCCTTGTCAAAATCCTTGAGAATGATATTGCGTTGGCGGAGCTGAGCCACATTCTGTGACGCGACTGCGGTGGCAGCTGACTTAGCCGCCTGGGCGACTATGGCATCCAGGTTCTTCCCCGCCGCATCCGCGAACGTGACCCGCTTGGGGGGGGAGGTGGCCATGGCCGCCTTTAATTCCAGCAATGTGGCTTGGGTGACAGCAGAGTTAGCAGCCAAAGACTTGAGCGCACCTTGCACAGACTTGAGCTCAGAGGTGAGCGCCTGCAGCTCAGTGGAGTCGGCTGCGCCGGCAGGGGTGTCGGCATCGGCCGAGGTGTCGGATGCGGCCGCGATGGGCGCCAGCGGTTTGCAGAGTTCAGGGCAGCATGTAAAGAGGCAGGAGGTGCGTACGTAGCTGGTCGTCGCCCCAGTGCTGCCACCCCTCGGGGGGGTCATCCACAACTGCGCCGGTGTTGGGGTGGCGGATGGGGATGGGCTCGTCGGCGGCGTATCGAAGTTTGAGGATTTGCAGCACGTTGCCGACCGGCATGGTGAAAATTGCCGCAATGTCGGCCGGTTGCAGGCGATCGAGGCTTGTATATTTGGTTAAATCAGACGGTGAGGGCGGTGAAGTTTCAGGCGTGGGGGTAGCCTCGGCGGCCATGGAAGTGATTTCCGTGGTACGCGGCTTCTTGGGAGCGGCGGGAGCGGTGCCGACGAGGGGGCTGGCTGCGGCAAGAACGTCTTCCAGCGAGCGGGGTTCTCGGGCGGCAGGTGTCCTAGCAGTCTCCATAGCTACGGGGAAGATGTCGAATGCTGGGCGGGGGGCGCAGGCGTGCTGTTCACGAAGAGAATGCCGCCATATCGAGTCGAAAATAGCGATATCTGCTGGGCAGGCCGAGGTCGAGAACGTACGAAATCGGGGACGATAGCTGCCGGAAATTATACCAGCATGTTCGTCGTCAAAAAACGAGTCGAATGCAACAAACCCGACTAAATTTCATGGCCTGAGTCGAAAGTTATGAGCATTCTCGGCAGCCATAGCTCGGCATAATTTTCGCGCCTATTTTGATCAGCAGCCTTGATCAGCAGCCTACAAAACACCATACAAAATCGTAAAATACTAGCGTTATGGTGCCATCGTGTCACGGTGTCACGGTGTCACGGTGTCACGGTGTCACGGTGGCCGGGATGTGGCCTGCCTTTTGTGTGCGCTCCACTCATTGCTTTAATAAAGAGTGGTTACCCTGGAGTTCCAACAAACATTGGTCTCACAACTTAAGTAAATTCGACACGACACACTTCTGGCCTTCAGAGCCAGCCAGCAGGACAACGGGCCAGTGCGTCCTACATGCGGCCGTCTTGTTATAACAGTCTTGTCATATGCAGGAGTGTAAATCCTTGGACAGCGTCAAGCTCATTCCAAGGGAGTAAAAACTGCCAGCCTTTTCAAACTAGATACAACACCGCATTGTTTCCAACCAATGGCTGCATAACTCTCACCCATCCAGGGCATGGTAGTCCGATCTGAAGGCAGGAGCACCCCGCATGCCTATTACGGGTGACCGTGACCCTAGACTACCGAGTGACCCGCTTGTCTCTATCACACACGCTGTCAAATGCTTAGCCGCCCAGCTCAGGGTGCTCCACAGATGGCAGCACTGGCCTTATCCACGCTTTATGAGCCAGCCGGCAAGTACGCACTCTGGGTAACCACGCAAGCAGGTGATTGCAGGTGGGGCTCCGTGCCCTGCTTGTGTGGCTGCGTGGCCGACACAATCATGTGCATGGCCTTTGCCTACACGTACGGCTCGTACGGCTCGATGCGGCCGCGTTGGTCACGCAGCACTGTCATCCACAGCAGCGGGTGTGACGTGTTCACCGTCACCTCGTCTGCAACAATCTCGTTGGATGTGCTGACCAGCTTGCCAAACTCGAGGGGCGCATTGTCTGCGCGCTCAACCCAGCAGGGCAAACAGAATGCAGCATCACAAGCCAAAGATTGATGGAAACATCAGCCGCATGAACGACACGTGTCTAAGCTTGCGGATGGTGGGAAGGCAATCGTCTACAGGCCATGATGCGCAGGTGAGGGATCTGCATGGAGCATCATTGCACAGGTGAGAAATCCGCATGGAGCAAGGGATGGCGTGGCATGCAGCCATGGGGACGAACAGAAGGCAGCAACAAAGGAGCACGGGTCACCTGCTGCCCTTGACCTTGCGGACCAAGTTGGCCACCATAATACCGACGGAGCACGTATCATGTGCTGCAGCAACGGGACAGCTGCAGTTTGCGGTGGCTGGCCCGACCACGCGACCCAGCAGGCGGCTGTACTGCCAGCTGCCCAAGTGCTTGCGATGGTAGCATGCGCACAAGCGTGGGTGGTGCCAAACACATGCTACAACAACATTTTCCTGGCTGCCCGCACAATTTCCGACGCAAACGCCCATTGCATTCTGCTTGATATCTTCACAGATGCGATCCCAGGGGATACCCCGTCTCAAATGTCGACGACCACAGCTAGGTGTGCTGTGGCTGGGCAGGCAGCTCCCCCTGGCAACCGCAAGCAAGCAGCCACCAGCCACGCGGCCACCAGGGACCCGCATGGGCAGGCATCTCCCGTACCAAGGTTCCATCGCAGGCCGGTGGTGGTCAGCGCCGCGCACGCGGAGCCGAGCGGGACCAGGCCACAGGTGGGGCCCTCCACGTGCCGGTTGGGCCGGATGAGGTGGGAGCCTGCATGGACAGCGAGTGCGCAGGATGACAGCAGAAGGGACAGGGATGAGGACGTCAGAGCATGCCGCGGCATGCCATGTCATAACATATGAACGGAAGAGCAAATTACTCTTCCCTTGGAGAGTATATATATTCATTTAATAAATTTATTATCTAACTAACTAAGTTACAGTTTAAGCACTGGCATGTGGCGGAGGCAAGCACAAAGCATACCACTCTTTCCACTAACGCAGAGCATATCACATCACATCATGCCATGCCCTGCCCTGCCCTGTTCTGCCCTGTCCTACCATGCCCTGCTCTGCCCTGTCCTGCCCTGCCCTGCTCTGCCCTGTTGTGCCCTGCCCTGCCCTGCCCTGCCCTGCCCTGCCCTGCCCTGCCCTGCCCTGCCCTGCCCTGCCCTGCCCTGCCCTGCCCTGCCCTGTCCTGTTCTGCCCTGCCCTGCCCTGCCCTGGCCTATCCTGTCCTTCCCTGTTCTGCGCTGCCCTGCCCTGTGGGTCGTGGGTCGTGGGTCGTGGGTCCTGATTCCTGATTCCTGATTCCTGGGTCCTGGGTCCTGGGTCCTGGGTCCTGGGTCCTGGGTCCTGAGTCCTGAGTCCTGAGTCCCGAGTCCTGAGTCCTGAGTCCCGAGTCCCGAGTCCCGAGTCCTGAGTCCTGAGTCCTGTGTCCTGAGGCATGAGGCATACACATCAATTACTACACCTGCGACTTGGGCCACGGGGCATGGTCCAACGGCTATGGAGGTTTAAAAGAACACTACGCCATGAGCCAAGAAACCTAGACAGTGGCAGGTTTATATCTCAACGTTAGCTCCTGCCACCTGGCCAAGAAAAACTGGCCAAAGTTTTGGCCACGAATGATCCGGATCAGGCCGCACCGGCCTCAAAAGGTATGTCATGTGAACCCAATAACCTAGCTATAGCGGCTACCCTTCCATCTCACTATAAAGAAACTATGTTCAGAGAACCACGATTCTATTAACCGTGGAACTCCAGGGTAACCAGACTCTTTATTAAAACAATGAGTGGAGCACATACAAAAGGCAGGCCACATCCCGGCCGCCGATGCTCATGGGAACACTTATTGCTTGGCAAAGGCTAGCCTTACCCTTATATCCCTCCCTGGCGATCCATGCCAGGGGCAAAGAACCTAGCATAATGACAGAGAAATGAACAACCAAATTAGGTGGAGGGCAATTTCAAAATAGCCCGCCAGGCCCGAGGGGGGCAGGCGGCCATGGCCCGAAGAATAACCTCAGGCAGCTGCACCTCCAAACTGCGGTGCAAGCCCACATAATGGGCAACCGTGGAGCTGCTAAGCCAGCGCCCCCGGCCCTGGATGTCCCCCATGCTGCGACCCGCGAGGAAATCGTGAGTGGCACCTCCATGCCGCAGCCCGTGAATGGTGAAAATCTGGGCGACCCCCAAGGCCTGACTCGCAGCCTGCCAAATGCGCCGGAATTGCGGGTAGGTGAAAGGGAACACGGCCTCCCAAGCGTGCTTACCCGCGATGCAGTGACGGAGGATGGTTTCAGACATCACATCTTCTACCACCACTGACTGAGTCTTGCCCTTAGAGGTCTTGGTAGACCTCAGCAGTAGGGCGCCCCGTTGAGCCGGCCCAAGCCGAACGTCAGGCTGGAGGCGCACATGGCCAACACGGAGGTTCAGCGCCTCCGAGATTCGCAGGTAATGGCGGAACACGATGACAACCAGCAGGCCCGCAAGGCGCTGACCTTGCATGACCATCGTGCTGGCAAGTGCAAACGCCGCCTCCCATGGAATGGGAGGAGGGGCACGGGGGGGCACAAGTGTTTTCCACCCAGCGAGGACGCCACGGGCCAAGTCCCACCGCTTCACCATACCGGGATAATAAAGTTGCAACCCCATCAAGGCATTGACACACACTTGGCGGCTGTACCCCCGAAAATGAGCCCAGGCGACATACGCACAAAATGTCTCCTCAAGGGTGTCAGCTCGTGACGATGACCCGTCCGCCCGCCCACCAGCCTCCCACCAAGTCAAGAGGGAATCAAGACCACGACGGTAGGCCAGCAAAGTAGCCGGCTTTACTTTCCCCTCTAGCAATGGAAGGTAGCTAACAGGTGCAGGGGGCCCCGGGTTAGGATGGATGCCTTCCGCGGTCAGGTCGCGCACCCAGCCTGCCAAGAAAGTCGCCATGGATTGGCCGCGAGAAACGCCATCGGCTGGTTGAAGTGCACTCGGCGTCCACACCCACTGGGAACGACTCCCGTGGCGAGGGTCAGCGCGCACAAGCGGCGGCACTGCTTGTTGAGCTTGTGGGATGAGGACCGCCCCTTAGCCAAGCAGCCCAACGCCGCGGTGGAGTCCACCAACCTCACCACCCGCTTGCCTCGGTTTGCCAAGCTGCGCGCACTCCTCTCCACGCCCTTCACTGCAGCCCGCACCTCCTTCTCGTTGATGTGCATCCCCGGATCCCGCCAACGACTCCGGACCCCAACCCGCCATTGCTGGCTAGTGATTGCTTGTTGCGCCCGCGCGCTCAGTGGCCTAGGGCCAGCGTAGGCCACCTCACTTGGTATGAGCAAAGTCGGGTACCCCCGCACCTCTCGTGCCCTCGCCAGCTCCGTCACATCGCCCGGCTCCATGGTTGCGTACACGACACCTTGCCCGTAGGTGGACGCGTCAGATGCAACCACCTCACGGGCCAAAGGTGCGCTTCGGTCAACCCTTAGCATGGGAGCCAAGGCCAGGGCACACTCTAACTCCTCCCGCACCCCGGCCCACAGCACCCAGGATCGCTGCCCCCACCCTTGCAGGCTGATGAATTTGAAACATTGCTGCCAAATGGACAAGCAGCTGCGGCTTAACATCTGCAGCCACAACCACCGCCCCAAGACGGCAGCCAGCCCCTCGGCCGTAGCTCGGCCTCGAGTGAGTATAGCCTGCGTGTGGGCGATCACAAGGTTGAGCTGCTTGACCGTTGGTTCCAGCACGCCGTTCCGTCGGTGCACCACCCCTAGGGCTTCTAGCTCGTCCCCTTCCAGGCTCGCCATCTTAGTCTTCTCCTTAGACGGCACAAGGTTGTTAGGGAGGTAGCCTTCCTCAATAGCGCGCGTGATGAGCTGGTTCACCGCCTCGCAGGTCCGCCCGTTGCTGGCCACCAAGTCATCAATGGTGATGGACAGCATGGGGGCAGGGGGGTTTTCCAGGTCAATCTGAAGCTCCCCGGCGCGCTCCTCCTTGTACTCGATGGCCAAGCGCAGTGGCTGGCCACACTCGTCGCGCACCAAGGTGAGCTCACCTGCGCTTGAGAGGTAGTTGACCTGGCGCCTCGGATCCAGGGCACCGGTCATGTAGAGCACCATCTCATGGATGGCCTCCCCCAGCGCCACCGCATGGGAATGTCCCATGGCCAGCACCTTGAGCACGGGCCACACCTTCCGCCTGGGCCCTGCCAGACCTACGCTAGTCGACCACACACTAGGAAGCCCTTGGTAGTCCCACCACCACTCGGGCACCTCGATGGAATAGTAGTATGACACGAGGTCGCTCTTGGCGCAGTAGCACCAGCCTTTGATGTAGACCTCCACGAGGATGCCCAGGTGGGGTAGCAGGATCTTGGGGGGTCCACCCACAGCAGGTTGCCCAGCTTCCTGTTGACGATGAACCGAAGCTCACCCACCCCCTTGGCCACTCCAAAGCAGCCATCCACCCACTTGGGCCGCCTCTCCCGGAACGCCACCATGCCCACGCCCGCTGCCCGGCTCATGAGCTTGCCCCATTCAGCCATGGAGCATCCCCGGCTGGGCTTGGGCACATTCCAATACTTTGCGCTCGCCACGACCGCTGGCTTGATGCAGTTCTCTTCGCTGGCATATATCTCCCGCCAGCTCGGCCGCATAGCCAACAGGTCGAGCAGCCGTGCCTTCCCCGCCACCTCCGCCTTTGGTAGACTCACCGCGTCCGCGCGCAGTTGTTCATACTTATTCTGCTTCCCATATATTGCATCAGCACCTTCTTGCTCCTGGCCTGTCGCAACGCCCCCTACGCGGCGACTGTGCCAGGTGCAGTGCCTCTTGACCCTCGCAAGGGCCTCCTCCCTCCCCTTAGAGCACGCCCCTCTAGGGTTAGGAGGAGGGTCTTGCCCCCCCCCCACAGCCAATTAAGCCAACGCACTACCTTGCATTGCAGTGTGTACTCGCGGTGGCGGCGCGTGGCACGCTGTCGCCGGCGTGCCGATCTCACCCTGCCCCACGCGGTGTACGCTGGCCTAAGTGGGTATGGCAGCGGGAAAAGGGAGCGGTCCCGCTGGGATTCTATTTCCCTACTTGTTGAGCCTTGCTGAGCTTGTCCAAGAGGATGGCAGTTTGGAGAGCTGCCTTGACAGCCGGGGTGGCTGACAGTGCAGCCTCCTCCCCCAATGGCAGGAGGTGGCTGGCCACCTTCCACCCCCCCCTCCTTGCCCTCCACCTGCAGCAAGGCCGCCACCACCCTCATTAGGTACTCCATGCCCACAAGCTCCCCGGCTGCTGAGCCCAGCTCCTTGAGAAGGGTGTCCATGGCCAATGCAATGTTCATGACAATTTTCCTGTTCTCCATGTTCCGCCAATTTCCAGGCTTTACCGTCATGACCCACGACCGGATTCCCATCCCATTGTCGCTGGCGTCCTCCAACACCCCCGGCAGCACCCGCTCCGAAACCCGATATTTCACGCTCTTGGCTCGGCTTGGCAGCGCCACCCCTTTCGAGGCCTTGAAGTGGCTTCCCGCCCCCTCCATTCCTCCCAGCGCTGCCTTCAAACCTTGCATGAATTTCTCGGCTGCGACCTCCCCCTCCTCGTCCTCCTCGTCGTCCTGATTTTCGGTTTCCGGAGGTGCCCCAACGAATGTCGCCAACCTCGCCCTCATTTCCTTTCCGACAGCCCCCCCACCTGCCGAAACCTTGGCCGCGCCTTTCGGCTTGGCCATTTTTCGCTGCGCAGGTGTCGTTGGTGGCAGCGCCTGATCCTCCTCCTCGTCCGCCGCGAGATCTGCCACGGCCAGCAGTTTTGCCACCAACGTTCCGTTTGGGTCACGTGCGTCCAACACGTCGCCAACATCAACGTGATCGGCCAGCAACTGCACGACAGACTTCAGCTGGCTCGAGCTCCACGAGCTGGCGTCCGTCACCCAGTCCTCGGCACCGAAGACCTGCTCGACTGCCCCCACCGCCTCTGCGGGGCTGATGCACTTGGCGAGCAGAGTGGCGAGCTGCTTCTTTTTGGCGCTGAAGGCGACTGGCGCGTGACTGGCGGCAGCAGCCCGCGGTGTGGGCGTCCCGTCCTCCCCGCGCGCTGCCTGCCCTCCTGTAGCTTTGCGCCCCTTCGGCATTGCTGCTCAGGGCCAAAAATGGCTCCGACAGTACAGGTTCGTCAAACCAGAGGTTCGTTTCCCCTGGCTTGCTGTCGCCGCCCTCGTGAAAAGAAAAGAGGCCGACCTTAGCTAGGTGGGTTTGTTTTTGTCCTTTTTTGCGTGTCATGCGGCCTTGGCCCGGACGGCATTTTTTTGCCACGCAAATGTTGCGTCTGAACAAATGACGCAATGTGGCGTTCTAATTGCCGGCAGCTTACGTAAGGCTGCCGGGGCTATTAGGTCACATATTGCGCGAGAGAAAGAATCTAGATCTAGTTAATCACTATGCCATGAGCCAAGAAACCTAGACAGTGGCAGGTTTATATCTCAACGTAGCTCCTGCCACCTGGCCAAGAAAAACTGGCCAAAGTTTTGGCCACGACTGATCCGGATCAGGCTGCACCGGCCTCAAAAGGTATGTCACGTGAACCCAATAACCTAGCTATAGCGGCTACCCTTCCATCTCACTAAAAAGAAACTATGTTCAGAGAACCACGATCCTACCTGCTTGACTGAAAATGCTACATAAAACAATAGCATACATCCTTCACTGTGGTTGTCTCACTTAATAGACACTTGGCATCTTCTTGCATAGGCTTAAGGCCATCACGGCGCCCAAATGCCACATCTTCCACAAGATTGTGGGTAAGAAAAATCAAAGGAGCAATGGGTCAGAAGAGGAGTCATGGCCACTCGCCCCAGACCTTTTACACCTGTTCGTCTCGTTAGATTCCAAACAGCGACTAGCTCCGACACTATCGCATTCCTAGGTGGCTGCAAGTTGCCTGACGATGGTGCCGAATCAGGCCTTGCTTCAGGCATGGTGTCGTCAGGAGGGCTGCGGCCAGCTGTGCCTGATGAATTTCGTGGAATGAGCCACGATACCAAACATAAGCCCTTAGCTCTGCCCGAGGCCGAGGCCACTCCTAAACCCGGTTTTCTCTGAATATAGTTTAATTAACGCATGCGGGAAAGATAGGGCCGCTATGCCTTGGCCTGCATGTGGAAGGCTGTCTGCGACATGGGCTGACTAATTCGATCTGTACAAAGGGTTTCATGTTCGCCTGAATTTGCCTTGGATGACCTGGTTGTTTATAAGGGTCGGTGGCTATTAATTAGTGGTCCGAGAAAATTAATTGTAGGTTTTATACGACTTGCTTGCAAAGATTCGTATTTGGTTGCACCGGCTGAGATTAGCTGGCGTCCTGTAGGGTCGGCTGGTTGCTTAACGAATCTTTGACTGATTTGGGTTCTTTAGTGAGTCGTGATTAATTATTGTATAGTGGATTCGGACCGGCCCAAGGGGTCGATGGGCGAGATTTATGTTTGTCAGTCTTGGGAACCTTGTACAACCACCTGTACGGTTAATTCACTAGCCTGGGGGTGCGTGGCCACATTGCTTGTAGTGGCGTTTTCAGCACTGTTCAGGCCGGCGTGTGACGCATGCCGGTGTTACTTAATTTAGGATGATGTCAGCTTGTGTGTCGGCAGACTATGCCTTAAGCAAGCTAGGCAGGCAATGATCTGCAATTGTTTCTTTCCCCTCCCTCCCACCCTGGAGGCTTCTTGCTTCCGCGTGCGGATTGAGAAACCTTAAGGCCACTGTTAAATGCTGCATTTGCGGCAGGGCTCCACTTATTTTATTCAATCAAATGCTGGTCTTCTTGGGAGCTTAGTGATTTTAATAGACGTTTTTTAATTCTTGCTGGCCATGTTCGATTTGTCTGTACCCGACATGTTCGTATTTAATGCTAGGGCAAGCTTAGTCCCCACCCATTATAGCAGCGCTACCTAGACATAAAGATTGTTATTTTGTTCCGTTTTTTATAGCGATTATCACGCTGCTAATCCCCGGGGTCGATCTAGAGAACGAGCATAATGTTCTCGATGTCGTCAGCCACCAATGACTTCCCGCGCTGTCAAGAACGCAGGGAATTCATTTATATGAGGTATTTTGAAACGCGGAAGCCCTAAGATAGGTAGGTCCTCAACGTCGCTGCTGTCTAGACCTGAAAACAGACTAGAGCCGAATTTCTAACTGACATCTTTTTAGTGGTAACTACGAAATACCTACCTACCATGTCGAGTAAACCCGATTCCAAAATCTGATTCTGACAAAACCTTTACAGCTCCCGAGAAGTTACCTGACAGACCACTGACCGGCCGATGGACCCACAACCTGCTGCCAGACGTGGCTACGGTCACAAGACCAGACCTGTGACCGCAGCCTGCCTGCGACCGCGGTCACCGAAATCCCGCGGTCATGTGTGACCGCAGCCACCAAATTCCGGCGGTCATGTGTGACCGCGGGCTCCAAAATCCGGCCGTCGGCGGTCACACACGACCGCACGCGGTTCGTTAGCAAAAAACATGGAGCGAAGCCTGCCGATGCTGCATGATGGGGATTTAAACGAACAAGTAACAAAACATATAACAATGTATATATATGTAACAACATACTGAAACTATCAGATAATATGATTGCCTCCCAAAAGGCACGAAGGTCACTGTCAACCAGGTGCGTAGAGCGGCTGGGGGTGCCACATGAGCGTCCCTGAAACCAGATGACAACGTGAAGACACACGCGCCCCCTTGATGCCAAACAGGGCCTTGTGGTTCATAAGGGCACAAGCATGACCGGTGGCATGCGACAGAAGTGTCCCAGGCACATGCATCTGGCCCCCCCATGTGGTGTGAACAACACCAGGGACGGCAACCTCAGGCCCCCACATTCGCGATATCCCACAGTGAATGAAGCCACCGTGTGCTTAACAAGAGAAATGCACTAATGCCGTGGCAACCTTGGAATAAACGTGCAGTCATCGACAGTGGCGACATCCACTGCCCATGACCCCGCAACCACAGAAGGGACCAGCGGCGGTGGTCCAACACACGCGGGGCCAGGGGATGGCAGAGGCGGCAGGGCAGTTTCTGTTAGGGGCGGTCAGGGCCTGTTAAGATCATGTGTGTGTGTGTGTGTGTGTGCGCGCGCGCGTGCGTGCACGTGCGCCTACCTGGCATGAGCAGGGTGACCAGGTTGAGGTCGTCAAGCAGCACGACGCGCAGGTGGGGGAACTGGAAGAGCACGTGCAGGTTGCCCATCTCGTGGTCCAGCCGGCCGCCCAGAGCGCCCACCACCAGCACCGTCACCTGCATGCGACACCAGCACACACACCAGCACAAGCACCAGCCGAAGAACAAGCGCAAGCACCATCAGAGAGCAGCGACGCTCAGCAGCACGCACGACAAGGGCAGGCGTCCCTCTGAGGAGTGGGGATGGTCGCCGCCTGCAACAGAGGAAGCTAGGGCTCACGGTACCCGGCTGCTGGGGCATTGGTCTGTTGGTAGGGCCTGCACTCGCGTCCGGCACTCATGCACATGCAACGCAACAATTTATTCAGGTATCCATGGCAACCACGCCGTTGACCAGCTTTCTTACCGTCTTTCAACCATTTTGAGCGCACTCTTTTTGTAGAATACATTGCACAATTAATGCCTGAATCGTACCCTGACACGGCATTGCATCCCGTGTCAGAAGGTGGAGGTGGTCCACATGCGTAAACCATTAGTTCTGCTTCGTTCAATAGCGGAAGAGTGAAGCGCCTGTGGCACTATGGATCACGCAAAAAATAGGCGACAATGTTAGGGCTAGGTTTCGAGCTAGCTCGGAGAACAGAATAGAACAGCTCACGCCATTCTTGCATGATGCCGGCGCCCACCGTGCGAGCTATAACAGTGTTGACAAACTTGCCCAGAGCATTGCACGTATCGCAACTAGTGCTCAGCGCGCACGTATCGCAACCAGTGCTCAGCGCGCACGTATCGCAACTAGTGCTCAGCGCGCACGTATCGCAACTAGTGCTCAGCGCGCACGTATCGCAACTAGTGCTCAGCGCGCACGTATCGCAACTAGTGCTCAGCGCGCACGTATCGCAACTAGTGCTCAGCGCGCACGTATCGCAACTAGTGCTCAGCGCGCACGTATCGCAACCAGTGCTCAGCGCGCACGTATCGCAACTAGTGCTCAGCGCGCACGTATCGCAACTAGTGCTCAGCGCGCACGTATCGCAACCAGTGCTCAGCGCGCACGTATCGCAACTAGTGCTCAGCGCGCACGTATCGCAACTAGTGCTCAGCGCGCACGTATCGCAACTAGTGCTCAGCGCGCACGTATCGCAACTAGTGCTCAGCGCGCACGTATCGCAACTAGTGCTCAGCGCGCACGTATCGCAACTAGTGCTCAGCGCGCACGTATCGCAACTAGCGCTCAGCGCGCACGTATCGCAACTAGTGCTCAGCGCGCACGTATCGCAACTAGTGCTCAGCGCGCACGTATCGCAACTAGTGCTCAGCGCGCACGTATCGCAACTAGTGCTCAGCGCGCACGTATCGCAACCAGTGCTCAGCGCGCACGTATCGCAACTAGTGCTCAGCGCACGTATCGCAACTAGTGCTCAGCGCGCACGTATCGCAACCAGTGCTCAGCGCACGTATCGCAACCAGTGCTCAGCGCGCACGTATCGCAACCAGTGCTCAGCGCACGTATCGCAACTAGTGCTCAGCGCGCACGTATCGCAACTAGTGCTCAGCGCGCACGTATCGCAACTAGCGCTCAGCGCGCACGTATCGCAACCAGTGCTCAGCGCACGTATCGCAACCAGTGCTCAGCGCGCACGTATCGCAACTAGTGCTCAGCGCGCACGTATCGCAACTAGTGCTCAGCGCGCACGTATCGCAACTAGTGCTCAGCGCGCACGTATCGCAACTAGTGCTCAGCGCGCACGTATCGCAACTAGTGCTCAGCGCGCACGTATCGCAACTAGTGCTCAGCGCGCACGTATCGCAACTAGTGCTCAGCGCGCACGTATCGCAACTAGTGCTCAGCGCGCACGTATCGCAACTAGTGCTCAGCGCGCACGTATCGCAACTAGTGCTCAGCGCACGTATCGCAACCAGCGCTCAGCGCGCACGTATCGCAACCAGTGCTCAGCGCGCACGTATCGCAACTAGTGCTCAGCGCACGTATCGCAACTAGTGCTCAGCGCGCACGTATCGCAACTAGTGCTCAGCGCACGTATCGCAACTAGTGCTCAGCGCGCACGTATCGCAACTAGTGCTCAGCGCGCACGTATCGCAACTAGTGCTCAGCGCGCACGTATCGCAACCAGTGCTCAGCGCGCACGTATCGCAACCAGTGCTCAGCGCGCACGTATCGCAACCAGTGCTCAGCGCACGTATCGCAACCAGTGCTCAGCGCGCACGTATCGCAACTAGTGCTCAGCGCGCACGTATCGCAACCAGTGCTCAGCGCGCACGTATCGCAACTAGTGCTCAGCGCGCACGTATCGCAACCAGTGCTCAGCGCGCACGTATCGCAACTAGTGCTCAGCGCGCACGTATCGCAACCAGTGCTCAGCGCGCACGTATCGCAACTAGTGCTCAGCGCACGTATCGCAACTAGTGCTCAGCGCACGTATCGCAACCAGTGCTCAGCGCGCACGTATCGCAACCAGTGCTCAGCGCGCACGTATCGCAACTAGTGCTCAGCGCGCACGTATCGCAACCAGTGCTCAGCGCGCACGTATCGCAACTAGTGCTCAGCGCGCACGTATCGCAACTAGTGCTCAGCGCACACGTATCGCAACTAGTGCTCAGCGCGCACGTATCGCAACTAGTGCTCAGCGCGCACGTATCGCAACCAGTGCTCAGCGCGCACGTATCGCAACCAGTGCTCAGCGCGCACGTATCGCAACCAGTGCTCAGCGCACGTATCGCAACCAGTGCTCAGCGCGCACGTATCGCAACTAGTGCTCAGCGCGCACGTATCGCAACCAGTGCTCAGCGCGCACGTATCGCAACTAGTGCTCAGCGCGCACGTATCGCAACCAGTGCTCAGCGCGCACGTATCGCAACTAGTGCTCAGCGCGCACGTATCGCAACCAGTGCTCAGCGCACGTATCGCAACTAGTGCTCAGCGCGCACGTATCGCAACTAGTGCTCAGCGCGCACGTATCGCAACCAGTGCTCAGCGCGCACGTATCGCAACTAGTGCTCAGCGCGCACGTATCGCAACCAGTGCTCAGCGCGCACGTATCGCAACTAGTGCTCAGCGCGCATCGCAACTAGTGCTCAGCGCACACGTATCGCAACTAGTGCTCAGCGCGCACGTATCGCAACTAGTGCTCAGCGCGCACGTATCGCAACTAGTGCTCAGCGCGCACGTATCGCAACCAGTGCTCAGCGCGCACGTATCGCAACTAGTGCTCAGCGCACGTATCGCAACTAGTGCTCAGCGCGCACGTATCGCAACTAGTGCTCAGCGCGCACGTATCGCAACCAGTGCTCAGCGCGCACGTATCGCAACCAGTGCTCAGCGCGCACGTATCGCAACTAGTGCTCAGCGCGCACGTATCGCAACTAGTGCTCAGCGCGCACGTATCGCAACTAGTGCTCAGCGCACACGTATCGCAACTAGTGCTCAGCGCGCACGTATCGCAACCAGTGCTCAGCGCGCACGTATCGCAACCAGTGCTCAGCGCGCACGTATCGCAACTAGTGCTCAGCGCGCACGTATCGCAACCAGTGCTCAGCGCGCACGTATCGCAACTAGTGCTCAGCGCGCACGTATCGCAACCAGTGCTCAGCGCGCACGTATCGCAACCAGTGCTCAGCGCGCACGTATCGCAACTAGTGCTCAGCGCGCACGTATCGCAACTAGTGCTCAGCGCGCACGTATCGCAACCAGTGCTCAGCGCGCACGTATCGCAACTAGTGCTCAGCGCGCACGTATCGCAACTAGTGCTCAGCGCGCACGTATCGCAACTAGTGCTCAGCGCGCACGTATCGCAACCAGTGCTCAGCGCGCACGTATCGCAACTAGTGCTCAGCGCGCACGTATCGCAACTAGTGCTCAGCGCGCACGTATCGCAACTAGTGCTCAGCGCGCACGTATCGCAACTAGTGCTCAGCGCGCACGTATCGCAACTAGTGCTCAGCGCGCACGTATCGCAACTAGTGCTCAGCGCGCACGTATCGCAACTAGTGCTCAGCGCGCACGTATCGCAACTAGTGCTCAGCGCGCACGTATCGCAACTAGTGCTCAGCGCGCACGTATCGCAACTAGTGCTCAGCGCGCACGTATCGCAACTAGTGCTCAGCGCGCACGTATCGCAACCAGTGCTCAGCGCGCACGTATCGCAACTAGTGCTCAGCGCGCACGTATCGCAACTAGTGCTCAGCGCGCACGTATCGCAACCAGTGCTCAGCGCACGTATCGCAACCAGTGCTCAGCGCGCACGTATCGCAACTAGTGCTCAGCGCGCACGTATCGCAACTAGTGCTCAGCGCGCACGTATCGCAACCAGTGCTCAGCGCGCACGTATCGCAACTAGTGCTCAGCGCGCACGTATCGCAACTAGTGCTCAGCGCGCACGTATCGCAACCAGTGCTCAGCGCGCACGTATCGCAACTAGTGCTCAGCGCGCACGTATCGCAACCAGTGCTCAGCGCGCACGTATCGCAACCAGTGCTCAGCGCGCACGTATCGCAACCAGTGCTCAGCGCGCACGTATCGCAACTAGTGCTCAGCGCGCACGTATCGCAACTAGTGCTCAGCGCGCACGTATCGCAACCAGTGCTCAGCGCGCACGTATCGCAACCAGTGCTCAGCGCGCACGTATCGCAACTAGTGCTCAGCGCACGTATCGCAACTAGTGCTCAGCGCGCACGTATCGCAACTAGTGCTCAGCGCGCACGTATCGCAACTAGTGCTCAGCGCGCACGTATCGCAACCAGTGCTCAGCGCGCACGTATCGCAACTAGTGCTCAGCGCGCACGTATCGCAACCAGTGCTCAGCGCGCACGTATCGCAACTAGTGCTCAGCGCGCACGTATCGCAACCAGTGCTCAGCGCGCACGTATCGCAACCAGTGCTCAGCGCGCACGTATCGCAACTAGTGCTCAGCGCGCACGTATCGCAACTAGTGCTCAGCGCGCACGTATCGCAACTAGTGCTCAGCGCGCACGTATCGCAACTAGTGCTCAGCGCGCACGTATCGCAACTAGTGCTCAGCGCGCACGTATCGCAACTAGTGCTCAGCGCGCACGTATCGCAACTAGTGCTCAGCGCGCACGTATCGCAACCAGTGCTCAGCGCGCACGTATCGCAACTAGTGCTCAGCGCGCACGTATCGCAACTAGTGCTCAGCGCGCACGTATCGCAACCAGTGCTCAGCGCGCACGTATCGCAACTAGTGCTCAGCGCGCACGTATCGCAACCAGTGCTCAGCGCGCACGTATCGCAACTAGTGCTCAGCGCGCACGTATCGCAACTAGTGCTCAGCGCGCACGTATCGCAACCAGTGCTCAGCGCGCACGTATCGCAACTAGTGCTCAGCGCGCACGTATCGCAACTAGTGCTCAGCGCGCACGTATCGCAACCAGTGCTCAGCGCGCACGTATCGCAACTAGTGCTCAGCGCGCACGTATCGCAACTAGTGCTCAGCGCGCACGTATCGCAACTAGTGCTCAGCGCGCACGTATCGCAACTAGTGCTCAGCGCACGTATCGCAACTAGTGCTCAGCGCGCACGTATCGCAACTAGTGCTCAGCGGCACGTATCGCAACTAGTGCTCAGCGCGCACGTATCGCAACCAGTGCTCAGCGCGCACGTATCGCAACTAGTGCTCAGCGCGCACGTATCGCAACTAGTGCTCAGCGCGCACGTATCGCAACTAGTGCTCAGCGCGCACGTATCGCAACTAGTGCTCAGCGCGCACGTATCGCAACTAGTGCTCAGCGCGCACGTATCGCAACTAGTGCTCAGCGCGCACGTATCGCAACCAGTGCTCAGCGCGCACGTATCGCAACTAGTGCTCAGCGCGCACGTATCGCAACTAGTGCTCAGCGCGCACGTATCGCAACCAGTGCTCAGCGCGCACGTATCGCAACTAGTGCTCAGCGCGCACGTATCGCAACTAGTGCTCAGCGCGCACGTATCGCAACCAGTGCTCAGCGCGCACGTATCGCAACTAGTGCTCAGCGCGCACGTATCGCAACTAGTGCTCAGCGCGCACGTATCGCAACCAGTGCTCAGCGCGCACGTATCGCAACTAGTGCTCAGCGCGCACGTATCGCAACCAGTGCTCAGCGCGCACGTATCGCAACCAGTGCTCAGCGCGCACGTATCGCAACTAGTGCTCAGCGCACGTATCGCAACTAGTGCTCAGCGCACGTATCGCAACTAGTGCTCAGCGCGCACGTATCGCAACCAGTGCTCAGCGCGCACGTATCGCAACTAGTGCTCAGCGCGCACGTATCGCAACCAGTGCTCAGCGCGCACGTATCGCAACCAGTGCTCAGCGCGCACGTATCGCAACTAGTGCTCAGCGCGCACGTATCGCAACCAGTGCTCAGCGCGCACGTATCGCAACTAGTGCTCAGCGCGCACGTATCGCAACCAGTGCTCAGCGCGCACGTATCGCAACTAGTGCTCAGCGCGCACGTATCGCAACTAGTGCTCAGCGCGCACGTATCGCAACTAGTGCTCAGCGCGCACGTATCGCAACTAGTGCTCAGCGCGCACGTATCGCAACTAGTGCTCAGCGCGCACGTATCGCAACCAGTGCTCAGCGCGCACGTATCGCAACTAGTGCTCAGCGCGCACGTATCGCAACCAGTGCTCAGCGCACGTATCGCAACCAGTGCTCAGCGCGCACGTATCGCAACTAGTGCTCAGCGCGCACGTATCGCAACCAGTGCTCAGCGCGCACGTATCGCAACCAGTGCTCAGCGCGCACGTATCGCAACTAGTGCTCAGCGCGCACGTATCGCAACTAGTGCTCAGCGCGCACGTATCGCAACTAGTGCTCAGCGCGCACGTATCGCAACTAGTGCTCAGCGCGCACGTATCGCAACTAGTGCTCAGCGCGCACGTATCGCAACTAGTGCTCAGCGCGCACGTATCGCAACTAGTGCTCAGCGCGCACGTATCGCAACCAGTGCTCAGCGCGCACGTATCGCAACCAGTGCTCAGCGCACGTATCGCAACTAGTGCTCAGCGCGCACGTATCGCAACCAGTGCTCAGCGCGCACGTATCGCAACCAGTGCTCAGCGCGCACGTATCGCAACTAGTGCTCAGCGCGCACGTATCGCAACCAGTGCTCAGCGCGCACGTATCGCAACTAGTGCTCAGCGCACGTATCGCAACCAGTGCTCAGCGCACGTATCGCAACTAGTGCTCAGCGCGCACGTATCGCAACTAGTGCTCAGCGCGCACGTATCGCAACCAGTGCTCAGCGCGCACGTATCGCAACCAGTGCTCAGCGCGCACGTATCGCAACTAGTGCTCAGCGCGCACGTATCGCAACCAGTGCTCAGCGCGCACGTATCGCAACTAGTGCTCAGCGCACGTATCGCAACCAGTGCTCAGCGCACGTATCGCAACCAGTGCTCAGCGCACGTATCGCAACCAGTGCTCAGCGCGCACGTATCGCAACTAGTGCTCAGCGCACGTATCGCAACCAGTGCTCAGCGCACGTATCGCAACTAGTGCTCAGCGCGCACGTATCGCAACTAGTGCTCAGCGCGCACGTATCGCAACCAGTGCTCAGCGCGCACGTATCGCAACTAGTGCTCAGCGCGCACGTATCGCAACTAGTGCTCAGCGCGCACGTATCGCAACCAGTGCTCAGCGCGCACGTATCGCAACTAGTGCTCAGCGCGCACGTATCGCAACCAGTGCTCAGCGCGCACGTATCGCAACTAGTGCTCAGCGCGCACGTATCGCAACCAGTGCTCAGCGCACGTATCGCAACCAGTGCTCAGCGCGCACGTATCGCAACTAGTGCTCAGCGCGCACGTATCGCAACTAGTGCTCAGCGCGCACGTATCGCAACCAGTGCTCAGCGCGCACGTATCGCAACTAGTGCTCAGCGCGCACGTATCGCAACCAGTGCTCAGCGCGCACGTATCGCAACCAGTGCTCAGCGCGCACGTATCGCAACTAGTGCTCAGCGCGCACGTATCGCAACCAGTGCTCAGCGCACGTATCGCAACCAGTGCTCAGCGCGCACGTATCGCAACTAGTGCTCAGCGCGCACGTATCGCAACCAGTGCTCAGCGCACGTATCGCAACCAGTGCTCAGCGCGCACGTATCGCAACTAGTGCTCAGCGCGCACGTATCGCAACTAGTGCTCAGCGCGCACGTATCGCAACTAGTGCTCAGCGCGCACGTATCGCAACTAGTGCTCAGCGCGCACGTATCGCAACCAGTGCTCAGCGCGCACGTATCGCAACTAGTGCTCAGCGCGCACGTATCGCAACCAGTGCTCAGCGCACGTATCGCAACTAGTGCTCAGCGCGCACGTATCGCAACTAGTGCTCAGCGCACGTATCGCAACTAGTGCTCAGCGCGCACGTATCGCAACTAGTGCTCAGCGCGCACGTATCGCAACTAGTGCTCAGCGCGCACGTATCGCAACTAGTGCTCAGCGCGCACGTATCGCAACTAGTGCTCAGCGCGCACGTATCGCAACTAGTGCTCAGCGCGCACGTATCGCAACTAGTGCTCAGCGCGCACGTATCGCAACTAGTGCTCAGCGCGCACGTATCGCAACTAGTGCTCAGCGCGCACGTATCGCAACTAGTGCTCAGCGCGCACGTATCGCAACTAGTGCTCAGCGCGCACGTATCGCAACCAGTGCTCAGCGCGCACGTATCGCAACCAGTGCTCAGCGCGCACGTATCGCAACTAGTGCTCAGCGCGCACGTATCGCAACTAGTGCTCAGCGCGCACGTATCGCAACTAGTGCTCAGCGGCACGTATCGCAACCAGTGCTCAGCGCGCACGTATCGCAACTAGTGCTCAGCGCGCACGTATCGCAACCAGTGCTCAGCGCGCACGTATCGCAACCAGTGCTCAGCGCGCACGTATCGCAACTAGTGCTCAGCGCGCACGTATCGCAACTAGTGCTCAGCGCGCACGTATCGCAACTAGTGCTCAGCGCGCACGTATCGCAACTAGTGCTCAGCGCGCACGTATCGCAACTAGTGCTCAGCGCGCACGTATCGCAACTAGTGCTCAGCGCGCACGTATCGCAACTAGTGCTCAGCGCGCACGTATCGCAACTAGTGCTCAGCGCGCACGTATCGCAACTAGTGCTCAGCGCGCACGTATCGCAACCAGTGCTCAGCGCGCACGTATCGCAACTAGTGCTCAGCGCGCACGTATCGCAACCAGTGCTCAGCGCGCACGTATCGCAACTAGTGCTCAGCGCGCACGTATCGCAACCAGTGCTCAGCGCACGTATCGCAACCAGTGCTCAGCGCGCACGTATCGCAACTAGTGCTCAGCGCGCACGTATCGCAACTAGTGCTCAGCGCGCACGTATCGCAACTAGTGCTCAGCGCGCACGTATCGCAACCAGTGCTCAGCGCGCACGTATCGCAACTAGTGCTCAGCGCGCACGTATCGCAACTAGTGCTCAGCGCACGTATCGCAACCAGTGCTCAGCGCGCACGTATCGCAACTAGTGCTCAGCGCGCACGTATCGCAACTAGTGCTCAGCGCGCACGTATCGCAACTAGTGCTCAGCGCACGTATCGCAACTAGTGCTCAGCGCGCACGTATCGCAACCAGTGCTCAGCGCGCACGTATCGCAACCAGTGCTCAGCGCGCACGTATCGCAACTAGTGCTCAGCGCGCACGTATCGCAACCAGTGCTCAGCGCACGTATCGCAACCAGTGCTCAGCGCGCACGTATCGCAACTAGTGCTCAGCGCGCACGTATCGCAACTAGTGCTCAGCGCGCACGTATCGCAACTAGTGCTCAGCGCGCACGTATCGCAACTAGTGCTCAGCGCGCACGTATCGCAACTAGTGCTCAGCGCGCACGTATCGCAACCAGTGCTCAGCGCGCACGTATCGCAACCAGTGCTCAGCGCGCACGTATCGCAACTAGTGCTCAGCGCACGTATCGCAACCAGTGCTCAGCGCACGTATCGCAACCAGTGCTCAGCGCGCACGTATCGCAACCAGTGCTCAGCGCGCACGTATCGCAACTAGTGCTCAGCGCGCACGTATCGCAACCAGTGCTCAGCGCGCACGTATCGCAACTAGCGCTCAGCGCGCACGTATCGCAACCAGTGCTCAGCGCACGTATCGCAACTAGTGCTCAGCGCGCACGTATCGCAACTAGTGCTCAGCGCACACGTATCGCAACTAGTGCTCAGCGCGCACGTATCGCAACCAGTGCTCAGCGCACGTATCGCAACTAGTGCTCAGCGCGCACGTATCGCAACCAGTGCTCAGCGCGCACGTATCGCAACTAGTGCTCAGCGCACGTATCGCAACCAGTGCTCAGCGCGCACGTATCGCAACTAGTGCTCAGCGCACGTATCGCAACTAGTGCTCAGCGCACGTATCGCAACTAGTGCTCAGCGCACGTATCGCAACTAGTGCTCAGCGTGCACGTATCGCAACTAGTGCTCAGCGGGCACGTATCGCAACCAGTGCTCAGCGCGCACGTATCGCAACCAGTGCTCAGCGCGCACGTATCGCAACCAGTGCTCAGCGCGCACGTATCGCAACTAGTGCTCAGCGCACGTATCGCAACCAGTGCTCAGCGCGCACGTATCGCAACTAGTGCTCAGCGCACGTATCGCAACTAGTGCTCAGCGCACGTATCGCAACTAGTGCTCAGCGCACGTATCGCAACTAGTGCTCAGCGTGCACGTATCGCAACTAGTGCTCAGCGCGCACGTATCGCAACCAGTGCTCAGCGCGCACGTATCGCAACCAGTGCTCAGCGCACGTATCGCAACTAGTGCTCAGCGCGCACGTATCGCAACCAGTGCTCAGCGCGCACGTATCGCAACCAGTGCTCAGCGCGCACGTATCGCAACCAGTGCTCAGCGCACGTATCGCAACCAGTGCTCAGCGGGCACGTATCGCAACCAGTGCTCAGCGCGCACGTATCGCAACTAGTGCTCAGCGCGCACGTATCGCAACTAGTGCTCAGCGCGCACGTATCGCAACCAGTGCTCAGCGCGCACGTATCGCAACTAGTGCTCAGCGCGCACGTATCGCAACTAGTGCTCAGCGCGCACGTATCGCAACCAGTGCTCAGCGCGCACGTATCGCAACTAGTGCTCAGCGGGCACGTATCGCAACTAGTGCTCAGCGCGCACGTATCGCAACTAGTGCTCAGCGCGCACGTATCGCAACCAGTGCTCAGCGCGCACGTATCGCAACCAGTGCTCAGCGCGCACGTATCGCAACTAGTGCTCAGCGCGCACGTATCGCAACTAGTGCTCAGCGCGCACGTATCGCAACCAGTGCTCAGCGCGCACGTATCGCAACCAGTGCTCAGCGCACGTATCGCAACTAGTGCTCAGCGCACGTATCGCAACCAGTGCTCAGCGCGCACGTATCGCAACCAGTGCTCAGCGCACGTATCGCAACTAGTGCTCAGCGCGCACGTATCGCAACCAGTGCTCAGCGCGCACGTATCGCAACCAGTGCTCAGCGCGCACGTATCGCAACCAGTGCTCAGCGCACGTATCGCAACTAGTGCTCAGCGCGCACGTATCGCAACCAGTGCTCAGCGCGCACGTATCGCAACCAGTGCTCAGCGCGCACGTATCGCAACTAGTGCTCAGCGCGCACGTATCGCAACCAGTGCTCAGCGCGCACGTATCGCAACCAGTGCTCAGCGCGCACGTATCGCAACTAGTGCTCAGCGCGCACGTATCGCAACCAGTGCTCAGCGCGCACGTATCGCAACTAGTGCTCAGCGCGCACGTATCGCAACTAGTGCTCAGCGCACGTATCGCAACTAGTGCTCAGCGCACGTATCGCAACTAGTGCTCAGCGCGCACGTATCGCAACCAGTGCTCAGCGCGCACGTATCACAACCAGTGCTCAGCGCGCACGTATCGCAACTAGTGCTCAGCGCGCACGTATCACAACCAGTGCTCAGCGCGCACGTATCGCAACTAGTGCTCAGCGCGCACGTATCGCAACTAGTGCTCAGCGGGCACGTATCGCAACTAGTGCTCAGCGCGCACGTATCGCAACTAGTGCTCAGCGCGCACGTATCGCAACCAGTGCTCAGCGCGCACGTATCGCAACTAGTGCTCAGCGCGCACGTATCGCAACCAGTGCTCAGCGCGCACGTATCGCAACCAGTGCTCAGCGCGCACGTATCGCAACTAGTGCTCAGCGCGCACGTATCGCAACTAGTGCTCAGCGCGCACGTATCGCAACTAGTGCTCAGCGCGCACGTATCGCAACTAGTGCTCAGCGCGCACGTATCGCAACCAGTGCTCAGCGCGCACGTATCGCAACTAGTGCTCAGCGCGCACGTATCGCAACCAGTGCTCAGCGCGCACGTATCGCAACCAGTGCTCAGCGCGCACGTATCGCAACTAGTGCTCAGCGGGCACGTATCGCAACCAGTGCTCAGCGCACGTATCGCAACCAGTGCTCAGCGCGCACGTATCGCAACTAGTGCTCAGCGCGCACGTATCGCAACTAGTGCTCAGCGCGCACGTATCGCAACCAGTGCTCAGCGCGCACGTATCGCAACTAGCGCTCAGCGCGCACGTATCGCAACCAGTGCTCAGCGCGCACGTATCGCAACTAGTGCTCAGCGCACGTATCGCAACTAGTGCTCAGCGCGCACGTATCGCAACTAGTGCTCAGCGCACGTATCGCAACTAGTGCTCAGCGCGCACGTATCGCAACTAGTGCTCAGCGCGCACGTATCGCAACTAGTGCTCAGCGCGCACGTATCGCAACTAGTGCTCAGCGCGCACGTATCGCAACTAGTGCTCAGCGCGCACGTATCGCAACCAGTGCTCAGCGCGCACGTATCGCAACTAGTGCTCAGCGCGCACGTATCGCAACTAGTGCTCAGCGCACGTATCGCAACTAGTGCTCAGCGCGCACGTATCGCAACTAGTGCTCAGCGCGCACGTATCGCAACTAGTGCTCAGCGCGCACGTATCGCAACTAGTGCTCAGCGCGCACGTATCGCAACTAGTGCTCAGCGCGCACGTATCGCAACCAGTGCTCAGCGCGCACGTATCGCAACTAGTGCTCAGCGCACGTATCGCAACTAGTGCTCAGCGCGCACGTATCGCAACCAGTGCTCAGCGCGCACGTATCGCAACTAGTGCTCAGCGCACGTATCGCAACTAATGCTCAGCGCGCACGTATCGCAACTAGTGCTCAGCGCGCACGTATCGCAACCAGTGCTCAGCGCGCACGTATCGCAACTAGTGCTCAGCGCGCACGTATCGCAACTAGTGCTCAGCGCGCACGTATCGCAACTAGTGCTCAGCGCGCACGTATCGCAACCAGTGCTCAGCGCGCACGTATCGCAACTAGTGCTCAGCGGGCACGTATCGCAACCAGTGCTCAGCGCGCACGTATCGCAACTAGTGCTCAGCGCACGTATCGCAACTAGCGCTCAGCGCGCACGTATCGCAACCAGTGCTCAGCGCGCACGTATCGCAACCAGTGCTCAGCGCGCACGTATCGCAACCAGTGCTCAGCGCGCACGTATCGCAACCAGTGCTCAGCGCGCACGTATCGCAACCAGTGCTCAGCGCGCACGTATCGCAACTAGTGCTCAGCGCGCACGTATCGCAACTAGTGCTCAGCGCACGTATCGCAACTAGTGCTCAGCGCGCACGTATCGCAACCAGTGCTCAGCGCGCACGTATCGCAACCAGTGCTCAGCGCGCACGTATCGCAACTAGTGCTCAGCGGGCACGCAACTAGTGCTCAGCGCGCACGTATCGCAACTAGTGCTCAGCGGGCACGTATCGCAACTAGTGCTCAGCGCGCACGTATCGCAACTAGTGCTCAGCGCGCACGTATCGCAACTAGTGCTCAGCGCACGTATCGCAACTAGTGCTCAGCGCGCACGTATCGCAACTAGTGCTCAGCGCGCACGTATCGCAACCAGTGCTCAGCGCGCACGTATCGCAACTAGTGCTCAGCGCGCACGTATCGCAACTAGTGCTCAGCGCACGTATCGCAACTAGTGCTCAGCGCGCACGTATCACAACTAGCGCTCAGCGCGCACGTATCGCAACTAGTGCTCAGCGCGCACGTATCGCAACTAGTGCTCGGCAGGGAACAAGTTGGTGCTAGACAGCACAGGCGATCCGAGCGATGCATCTATCAAGAGGGCGCAATGGGTCAGCTACCCATTCTCCCTTCCGCCCGCTAGCAGCTGGCAAAGCAGGAAGGGAGAGGCGGGCTCTTCCGGGTCGTCAACAGACAACCCCTCATCGCCTCAGAACCTCCAGCAGCTTCCCATGGCTTGTTCTGCGCCAGGTGGTTCTCCACACGACATTGTCCGCGGTATTTCTGGCAAGTTTTTCAACTCAAGTATAACTCGCGATTTTGGACCTGATGTCATGCAAAGCTGCGTGAGCTTCTTTAACTTACTCTCTGAAGTAGCTTGAAGCATTCCCCTATAAGTTTACGCCAAGGTTTTGTCTGATAAATCGTAGCTACCGCTATAGCATTCTTTCCTTGTTGAAGCAAGACAGTGCTACCAATGGCTGCGTACGCATGCAAGATCCCCAACCCCCAGCAAAGGATTTCGTGCGGAATCCACACTCATGACTTGGACATTCAGTCCGCCGTGTATCTTTGAAAAAGCAGCATTCAGAGCGAGGGAAACGGTGAAGAACACTGTGAGGCGTGGACCTGTCCCTGCAGCACGGGTCTCAGGGTGGCTCCCCTCACACGCTCCCTCCGCGCAGATGCACAGGGGCATGGCCCCTGCGAGCGTGCAGGTCACCAGCACTGACCAAATGGTTATGCGACCCAGCCACCTGTCAAATGGTGGGGCATCTGATAGGGCACCTGATGTGCCACCAACCACCTGATGGTGCGATGCCTCCAAACGACGGGACAATATTGGGTAGACAACCGAGCTATTGTGCGCGAGTGGTGAGGGGGGAAGGGCGCGCGTTGGTGAGGGGGAGTGGACATATACATGACCGGTGTGACAGCTGACAGTGGCCGACAACGGGCCTCACAACACGCACACGCGTAATGCTAGCACGGAGCGGTGGCCAAGGGCGGCTAGTGAAGGGGAACGGCCCCTGTACCCTGCTACACATGTGCGCTGCCGCCGGCCCTCACTCACGTTGCTGTCCCCCTTGACCAGGTTTTTGTCGATGTATGTCATGCACTTGTGCATGTCGTTGGTGTCCACGTCGCCCGACTTGTCCTCCAGCAGCGTGCCCTGCATGCATGTGCATGCGGTGCGTCCGCCACCGTGGGGCGCGCAGGAAACACCGAGGGGTCAGCCAACCAGAATGGTATCCAATGGGCCCCGCAGAAACAGGCACGCGTGCAGATGCATGCCTCCACCCTTGCTGGCTGGCCAGCTAGAGGCCACCCACCGTTGGAAGCCAGCGGTGGTCGCGGCAGCAGGCACAGGGCCGCAAAACGTCTAGCTGTGTCCTGCATCGCACCCATGATGAGGCCCGCCAAGATGTCGACACAGCCGTAAACGCAGATGTGTTGTGCACACGTGCTCCACGCCCACACAAACATGTGGCGCAGACACACGCACACACAGAGAAGAGTTTTCAAACTAAACGTGGTACTAATACATACATATTGAAATTTGGATATCCGGTATGGATTACGAGAACGGGCTGAGGTTCTCCCATTTGTTTCGCTAGCCTAACAACATGCAAACTTTTTCCATAAGCGCAGGCAGTGTGGCAGGTGGCAGCATGCACAGCGCATACCGCGTCGCGGTAGAAGCCCTGCACCTCCTTGCGCACAGAGTCCAAGTCCCCAATCAGCACGTCCGGCTTGTACCTGCACGCGCACAGGGGAAAGGGGGTGGTGCCGCAGGGGGGGTGGGGTTGAGGGGTCCGGGGGCTGAGAACGGCAACACGTGGATGGGTGCTGCCTGTTGCCGCACGCATGACACATGCGTATGGGTGGGAAAACTGGCCATGGGTGACGGTGATGGCTGTTGCACTGTGGGTGTATGCATGTTGGGTGGTGTCGGATGGGTGCTGCGCTGCCTGCTGCGATGTGCCGAGCCCACAAGCGGTCATCCTAGCTGCAGTGGTGGAACCCAATCCTGGTGCAACACATGGGTAAGGTGCCACCCACGCAATCAGGGCGTTTGGCAGAAGCCAGCGGGCAGCTCGCAAGGCACAGAACAGACCACAACAGCACGGAACAGGGGCTCGCTGCGTGCAGGGGGCATGGTCCTGCACACGACGACCGAACGGCTCCACCCCTGTACGGGGGAGATGTGAGCGCATGCGCATGGCTTTATTCCCCAGCACCAAACGACCAAACGGGGGGCATCAAACCCTGCTCTCGGGTGCCAGGGCACGCAACCATCCCACATGCATCTGGGGGCATACACGCGCACATGCCATGGTGGACCTTTCTTTGGCAGCACACCATGCGTTCGCAGGACAGATGGCCAGTGGCCAGCAAGCACGCGGGCCTCTCACAACCCTCGCGCGTGGGAAGGCATTACAGCAAACGCACACGCCGCCCTTGCTCGCGCGTATGCAACCACGCGGCGGCTGTGGCGGGGGACGTGGAGCGCTTGCTCGCCTACTGCATGCACATGGCATCCGCAAGCGTGTGCCGGGGCAGTGCGTGTGCGTGTGGGCATGTATGATCACGTGCGTGCGCGTGAGAACTGGGCCGCATGGGTGGGTTGTGTGCCGGGCAACAGAAGTGTCATCCAGGGAAGGAGGGAAGGAGGGAGGAGGAACCCGATGGGGGAGTGCTTTAAGGGGGGGCCTTATGAGCGGGGGACGAGCGCCCCAGAGGCAGCCACAGCTTGGCCCGTGCTGCCACCCACCACCAGACGCCACCCACCACCAGGCGCCACCCACCACCAGGTGCCACCCACCACCAGGTGCCACCCACCACCAGGCGCCACCCACCATCTCCGCGCCACGTCCTTGTCCACGTCCGACATGATGTAGGGCGCCATGTCGTACAGCCGGTTGGCGCCGCCGTCGCCGCAGATGCGCACTTCCACTGTGCACAGGCCGGAGGGATGGGGGAACATTCAAGGGAGGCGAGGGCACAGGCAGCAAGGACACGAGGGGGCAGACAACAGGGGGGCATGCGTCAGGCATCTGCACAGGGGCCAAACGCACGCTCTGCCCTCTGTGCCTCCGCCACGCACGCACATGTACCGGCACCTGCTCATGAACCGGCACCTGCACTAGCGGATGTCACCAGCAACAGTGCGTCGCATGCCAGCAACAGTCAATGAGGGAGCACAGCCGCCCATGCTCTCAGCAGCCACATCTGTGTCTGCGTCAACAGCGCGGCGGGCGCCCTCATGACACGGGGACAGCTGCCGGCGACACACAAACGCATGCGAAGAGGGCAACCACGTCGCCAGTCATGGCCCACACGGCTGTAGCCGCGGCTCGGGCCTGCACCGCTACGCATGGGATGGCAGTGCGCAAGTTGCAACCGCAGGAGCGTGGCGGCAGGAGAATGCGCAGCAGGAGCGTCCGCATGGCACGCCGTAGCCTCCCTGTGCTAGCGGTGACACGCTGGCGGCGAGGATCCTCTGCCACAACGGCTGCGGATACACCAACCAGCAGCCACCACCTGGGTGGGTGCGGTGGGCAAGCCTGGTTCCCTAGTAGGAGAGAGAGGGGGAGGTCATAAAGAGTAAGAGAGGGCGTAGAACAGGAAGTGCAGGTGGATGCGTTGAAAAAATGCTCAGCATACTGCTGACCATTCCAGGTTCCCAAAGGCCAGCGCTGGCACACAGTACTGCACGAGCATTCCTCAAGCATGATGACAGTGGCCGCGCGTCAGGGGCGTCAGACCACCATGCCATCTGCCTCAACGCCCCGCAGGGCTTGCTACCATGACCTCTCGCGTCTTGCACAATGTAGCTATGTGAGCTTGATGTTGCTGTGTCTTGCGCAATGTAGCTATGTGAGCTTGATGGTACTGCACTAGAACCGCACAGCCTTTCTCGTAACGGGATTCAGTGCCAGCACAACGCGACGCAACTGGCCATCACATTGCCACTGGCATACGTGCAGGCGGCGGGGTAGTCAGGCATAACATTGCATGTGAGAAACACCCATCATAATGAAGCAAGAGCTCAAATACATACATGGACGTACCAAACATTGACAAAAATGCACACGGTACCCAGAGGGGGGGATTTGGGGAGAAACTGATGGGAACATGTTCTATCCCAAAGGGAACGTGTCACTACAATTCCAAGCCCACCCACAACCACCTAACCCAGTCTCCAACCCGCCTCATACACGAACTTTATCCTCCTGCTTTTATCCTAGTGTCGGCGCATGAGCAGCCGCACGCCCTACGAATGCTGGCGTCACCATTTTGTCTCCAAGCGCGTAAGAGAGCCAGAAGCGTGCAGAGTCTATAAAACGGCACAATCGCAGATGGGCGCATGCACCTAACGAACCCGTATCTGCGTACAAATATAATGCAGGCGTATGCACCATTCAGTCGACTGCCGGACTTCAGGGCAACTGTGGCTGGCACGAAATTAACATACACTGCCACAAAAAGGACGAAAAAAAGAGGCAAACATAAATTCGCGCACCTGAATCCAAGAGCTTAGGCGTATACTTGGGCAGTGTGTGGTTGAGTATCAACAGCATCGTCCGCGATAGAGAGCCCGTATCTTTATGCGTTGGCCGTGCATCCGCATGCGGATGGGTCGCGTCCAGAAAGTCAGTGACATGCTCTAGCGTCCCCTCCGCGGCTCTAGCCATTTTGCAGGTTGGTACGTGAATTGCCCGGAAAGTCGGTACGCTAAATGCCGATCGGTTTTTGGATGGTGGCAATTGAATTGAATATGGGCAATTCTTTGACCTTGAGCGCGGTTTTGCGAGTAAAGCTTGTCCACAGCAAAGGACAGCCCCTCTTGACCACAGGAGAAACCGCGGGGTCAACATGTAAATTCACTAGGCCATCTCTCGTGCTTGCTGACCAGGCTTGCGATGCTCCATGCCCTCACGTCCTGTGCTGCCTCGCTTGTCGAGCGACTTTTGCAAGGTGGAAAGTCAGTAGAAAAAACTAGCATGGATAAATTACGGATATTTCCAGGTAAATAGGTGTACGTTTATTCCCAATATAGCCAGTAGTTAATCCCTGCTAAGCCTAGGGTATCAAGATGTCAGTGGCTAAAACGGAGCCTTACTAGACCACGGAAGCCACTGGACTTCTAATGGGTTGTCATTGGGCATGTGGGTAAAGATCCTGTTTTTGCCCATGAGGTCATGAATTACGGATATTACGTGGAGGGGAGATCGGATGCTAGTAGTTTGTTTGTTATTTTCCGGTGAAATGGGTGTTTTTTAAATTTCCATATACCCAGGTATGCCACAAATAGCCAAACACCTAGTTGTGCCTCATAGTTGTGCCTAAATTGGGGTGCCCGCATTAATTAGGCGCGCCCTGCGACCATGGTCGGTAGCCATAGTTTGCGGTTTGTTATTGTTGTTCAGTTGTTTTCCAGATAAATAGGTGTACGTTTATTCCAAATATCAATATCCAATAGTTAATCATCCCTGCTGAGTGTTACGTCTCAGATTTCTACCGCCACCTCTACCTCTGACCTGGCCTGATGCTACCTAAACTAGTAAGGCCGCCTCTAGTTAAACCCCTAGCGAAAGAAGAACGAGACGATCCAGATCTCAGTGCATTAACGTAAGTATTACTATAATACGCCATAAGCCATTTACACAACCCGTTTACTCCAGGAATAGAGGAAGGAAACACAACTACACTGCCGTGACCCAAGCCTATATGTGTTAATTCATTTAACACACGCCGAGTGAACACACGAGGGGTAGAACGTGCATAAATGGTCACCAACGGTCCAACACGCTCGGGCCGACCTGGCCCTCGCCTACAGATGCACGCTGGTCCACTACCGACATTCTACCAAAGGATCAGGACCGCTAATAAAGTACGCGGCGCGGCGCCCAAAGGCACCCAATGTGCCACAGTACTGTTACGAGGACAATAGTGTCCCAGTAGGAACTACACGTAAACCTAGGGACAACCGAGGCAAGAGACCTAATTTACGTCCGTAACTACAACGAATTGTTACGCGACGTAACACCTCCCCCCCCACAAAGGTAGGGAGCCCTCTCCCTACGCACAGGGAGGAAAACAAGGGGTAGGAAACCTAATGCACCCAGCACACACCAACACAATCGGCAGGCCATCCAAGATACAAGGCACCAACGTATTAACTCGGTCTCCACCACCACGCCGGGAGGTGTAGGGTTAGCCAGCACCAAGCCTGGTGGTAGGTTCCCCTAACTGCCTGGAACGACGTCCTTGCCGGGGGGGAACGGCACTGGGCAGGACACACAGAGTAAACAAATCAGTACCAAGGACCAAGAACGACCAGTCAACTGGCCAGAACGTGAGGGCGACTCTATATACCGGAGGGACAACCCCCTCAGGTCGGGCCTAAGGCCCTCTATCTAATGGCCATCCGTCTGGTAAGTGCCACGGGAGGCCAGCAGGACATCCAGGTACGCCTGGTAGTGAGCCACATCCTCGGCATTGTCGTGCCTATCTACAGTGAGGAAAACATCGGCCCACACGCCGTCAGGAAAAAGACCCAGGAAGGCCCAGTAATACCTATGCTGCGTAAGAACGACCTGGCCCCGGGCCCAGTCCAGGAAACCACAGGCAAAGAGGCGTAGGAAAGGCTCTACCGCGATCAAGCAGAGAGCCCGCAGGAGCAGGCGATGGTACCGGATCCGAGGGCGCATACCCGTCGGGAAAAACAGATCTACCAGGGGCTCCACGTTAGACGGCCACATCCGGATGTGCCGAATCTCACGGGAGCGCCACCGACGGGCACACTGTCGCGACCCGAACGTCTCGAGGTAGTCGCTAGCCCGGGGAGGAGGATGGCCACGGGAGTCCAGACCCTGGCCCGGGATGGGCGCTGGACGACGGGCATCCCACTCTAGGATGGGCTGAAGGACCGTGCTGTACGTGGCACCCGGCACCCGCGTGGGAAACTCTACCGTAAGGGCATCTGAGGCCATAATGCCCAGAGGCGGAGGGTAAGCCCACTGGAACCCGCCGTAGGTGTCCAAGTCATTGTGACGCCTAGCCCAGCGATACAGGACGCGCCGAACCAGGATCTCACCCTGGAACACCGGATCAGCTAAAATAACCATATCGAAAGGAGGCCGATCAGTCTCCACGGGTAGGCCACGGTCCCGCGGCGCCCGACACACCTGGGAGAACCCGTAGGACATGGGCGAAATGGCAAGCTCAGCGGAGGCGCGCGGCAGGTCACACTGGCGGCAGGCGAGCGCAGACATACCGTACCCAAAGACAGGCGTGTCGCGCGACTCCGGAGTCGCATGCACCACAGAAGGGGCCCGATCCCGATCGCCCTCTGACAACTCCCGAAGGGAATCAGCAGCGCGGGTGGCGCGAGGATCAGAGCCACTGGACCGAACAACCGCAGCCAAAGACCGCGGGGCCGAAGGGACAGGGGCCGAAGAAGGGGTAGGAACCGGCACAGACGCAGACGGCGCCGGTACAACAGGGGGCCGCGTCGGACCCGATGCCGCAGGGGGTCGCGACGGCCCGCCTCCGCAGCTGGCGCGCCGGTCTCTGGTGGCGGAGCACCACCAGGCCACATGTTGAAAACAGGGCCCGTGGGGACAGGCAATCCGGCATACGACTGGTTACCGTCTAAGCTCCAGTCGGGCACCGGATCCTCTGCGGAGGACCGCCCTCCCAAAGCCTGGGAAGACCGCCCGGGTCGCTGAAGAAACCCCGCGAGGGCGGCGCTGACGGTGGGCGGCCCGGACGCGACGGCGACGGGCGCGGCCGCTGGGACGGCGGACTCGCGCCGAGGCGCAGGTAAGTCAGTAGCAGGCGCAGAGGTAGCCGAAGGCGTAGGAGCCGCAGCAACAGAGGAAACCGCAGCCACCGAGGGCTCGCGCGGCACAGACGGACCCGTAGACGTCGAGGCGACCGAAGGGGAAGGGGGCACAGATACAGCAGACACCCCACCTGGCGTGGCTGGAGCGTGCGCCTGGGCCGCCATGAAGGCCCCGAAGGCCGCCGTCAGGGACTGGATCTGCGCCTGCATCGCAGAAACTGTCGCCGAAAGAGGATCAGGCTCACGACCAGAGCCCAAAGGGGTAGGCTCCACCGATGCGCACGGACCGACCTGGTGAAGACGGGACAGGGGAAGGAGCCGACACTGAAGAGGAGGACGCCGCAGGGGAGGCCGAATACTCAGGAGTGTACTGTGCCTCGACTGGCGCGTCCGTAGGAGTAGGGTCGCCCAATCCTACGCCCGCTGTCTGGTCTGCTATCTCCATGAACTCTACTGCCCGTAGAAGGTCGCAGGGGTTCTCATCTACTTCGCATCACCCTCGCCGGAAGCCAGGGGAACACATCCCGTAGGCAGGAGCGGCCCACAGGGGTAGAAAGGTAGGAAAACACCCGGGGGCACTGGAGAACCGCAGCTATCTGTCCCAAGGCTGGACAGCGGGAGCCACATCCTAACAACAGTGCCCGGCATCGTCGAACCCGTGCAAAACAAGCTGGTGCGGTTCATCAGGGGAGGGCCGTACCACGTGACCCCGAAGAGAGCAGCCCTGACTAAACCGCATGTTGGGCCTGGAGGGCGGCTGCACGATGCCACCCGGAACTGGACCGTGACACCCAGCGGCCCGGAAGGGCCTCGAAGTACAGCTCAGGGTCCGGTGGGGGGGGAGGGGCCGGCTCTCCACGGAGGGGTAGGCTCTGACATGACGGCTGCGGAGGGGAGGGGACAACCAACCACCCGTCGACAGCAGACATAACATAAGAGGGGAGGTCTACAACTAGAGCTTGTGCAGGGTTTTATATTCCTGCAGCAGGCGACTACACCCATCTAGCTCACTCTCCGTATACCAGACCTTATCTACTTCACTACGAGCATACATCCACTTCACTTTATACTGACGCTGGGTACCGCGGCCCTTTTTGATATCTCTATGGGCCACGATGCTTCTACTTCGTCTTCTACTTCCCCAGTGTCAGGGTTATGCTCTAAAGGGGCAGGCGCTAGCTCTCTACCAGCGAACGTACTAGGGTGGTACAGTTTCAGCTGGCTTCTATGGAAGGTGTTGAATGTGTCTGCCAAGAGGTAGGGATATCGACTTTATATAAGAAATTTCCTACTCTAGACAACACACGGAAGGGTCCTAAGAAGGCGGGCCTAAGTTTGACCTTAAGTTCTGCTTCAAACTTATGAGCAAAACGGCCAACACGGGGGCCTTCTACTAATACTAGATCTCCTATCTATCTCAGGTGCTCTTCTATCTAAGGAGGCACGCAACCTAGCAAGGTACTTAGACTGAGCTTTTTGGTACCCTGAGATCGCGTGGTCATGAGCAGTTTTCATTCTATCTAGTAAGGACTGTACACCTTCTACAGTATCTCGGGACACATCATCCTTGTCCCGTAGAGGACTAGCTAAGAGAGAGGTAGGGGTAAGAGGCTGTCTACCAGTATCTAGGAAGAAGGGCGTATATCCATGCGCAGCCTGGGGCAATTGTTGAGGGAGAACTCTACCAAACATAAATAATCCTCCCAATCACTTCCCGAGCCATTAACATAGTGCCTAAGCGCTTCTTCCACTACCCTATTAAGACGCTCTACTAAATGAGAGGAGGAGGAGTGGTAGGCAGTACCGTAGGTAACCTTGGTACCGATGGCAGCGAAAAACTGCTGCCAAAAATCTGAGGTAAATAACTTATCCTTATCACTAATAAACTGCCTACTCAAACCATGATATCTGTATACATTATTGAGGTATAGGCGTGCGCAATCACGTGCTGTGAGTTCTAAAGGACACGGCACGAGATGGCACATACGAGTAAAACGATCTATGAACACAAGGATCTGGGCATTGCCCTATCATTCTTTCTAAAAGGTCCTACAAAATCCATCATGATAGAATCCCACGGCATGATGGGTCAGGCAAGGTCCTAGGTTCTGCTATCTGTCCTACGTTATTGGGTTTCATCTCCTGGCAAGATTGACAAGTTCTAACATACTCATCTACATCCTTAAAAGGGAAGGCCAGTAATAAGAGCGGGCTACTAGGTCCCGTACCCGTTTACCACCCTGATGAGCAGCTAAGTCATGCAACTCAAAGAGCAAGGAGGAGCGACAGATAGGAGGGACATACAGGCGCCATTGAGGGGGAGAATCTGCTATCTGCACATATAAAAACCCACCTACAAATTTACAAGGGTGCTTGCCTAATTGTTGGGGATGTGCAGCAATGGCAGCTAATGCTTCCGGCTCAGTGGCCGTAAATCTACTAATAAGGCGTTCAAGATCAGAGGTAGGCATCGCTACAGAGGTATCCAGAACAGGTTTAAAGAGATCTCCTACCGCCTTGCCAAAGAGAAGGGGAGGTCCTAGAGGGACTATGTTTTCATAAGACTTTCCTGACCTAGTCGCTATATGGCTAAGCGGTATAGAAATTTTATTTTTCCCCTCCCCCCCCACCGAGGCCACGGGAAGGGCCTCACACGGGAGAGAGAGTCCTACGTGAGAAAGGAGATCAGGCATGCGAACAGCTGTATGAAAGAGGTAGGCATAGGATTCATCATCAGGTAGTTCACCATAAGGGGTTACACCCATAGTAGTAGGAACTAGAGTAGTATTGAGAACATCAAGGTCCTCGAAAAAGGAGTAATCTGCACGACGAGAGAGTGCATCTGGTACTATGTTATCTACACCCTTAACATACTGAAGTTTAAAAGGGGAAAACTGTGCTAAAAATTCCATCCAGCGCGCTTGCCGAGGGGTAAGGTTGGGTTGGGAGAGAAGATGGGTAAGGGGACGGTGATCCGTTTGGATAACTAATCTATAAGGATCTAGCTCACAGGGTTCATTCAGGCAGACATCAAATTGAGCACCTTTAAGAAAGTGCTGCCACGCGTGGCAACAATACACCACCGCTAAGAGTTCCTGCTGGTGTACGGGATAGTTACGCTCCGCAGGGAGCATTGTCCTAGAGATATACTCAATTGGCTGTAAGCCCTGACCCTGATCCTGGAGAAGGACGCCCCCTATAGCTACCTTACTAGCATCTGTAGCTACCACAAAGGGTTTAGTAGTATCCGGTAGGATGAGTACAGGAGGGGAAAGGAGTAGGGATTTTAGACACTGAAAAGCCGACTGACATTCACTACTCCAAACAAAGGGGATATCCTTCTTTAATAAATGATTAATAGGGGCTGCTATAGTTGCGAAACGCGGGATAAAACGCCTATAGTAAGAAGCAATTCCTAGAAAACTACGTACACCTTTAACGTCGGTAGGGTAGGCCATTCCTGAATTGACTTAGTTTTATCCGGGTCGGTAGCGACCCCGGCATCTGACAGAACGTGCCCTAAAAATGGGACACTCCTACCCGAACGAACTTTAGCACGGCGCGCCCACAAAGAATTTTCAGCCATTATTTCTAATACTTTCTTTAAATCACGTAGGTGCGTTTCAAAATCAGGAGAGTAAATAAGAATATCATCTAAGTAAGCTTGAGCACAAGAACGGTCATGCTCAGATAAAGAAACAGAGGAGAAGGAAGGATCCTTTAAATCAGAGGACACCTGAGGAAGGTGAGAATTTCCCATAACAGGTCTAAGCACTTCATTCATTAACATTTGAAAAGAGGCAGGCGAGTTACAGAGTCCCATAGCCGCTACTCTAAACTGGTAATGACCAAAAGGGGTAGCAAAGGCGGTTTTATGGCAATCCTCAGGAGCTATCCGCAACTGCCAAAAACCATCCGCACAATCCAGTACTGTGAAACAAGTGGAACCTTTAACCTTATTAAATATATCATCAATACGAGGTAGAGGGTATTTAGACTTCACAGTAATATCATTCAACTTCCTATAATCAGTAACTAGGCGAAACTTGCCATTTGGCTTAGGAACTAACAGGACACCAGCTGAGTAGGGAGAGTTACTAGGCTCTATCAATCCTGCTTCTAATAGTGACACTAAAATCTGTTTTAGTTCCTTTAACTCGGTAGGGCCCATTCTATACATCGGAGAGTGCGTAGGAACTGCACCGTCCTTGATAACTACACGGTGTAAAACAGAACGAGGAGGAGGATAAGAAGGAGTCTTTTCTTCAAAAACTTTTGAGGAATCTATCACAGCCATGTATCTTACTATTTCATTTTCAGTAAATCCCACTCCTATTGTATCCACTGTGTTTATATCTATATCCACACTATTATTAGTGATAGGTATCTCCTGTACTTCTAACTGAAGGAACATACATAATAAATATCCATATTCCTTTATTCAGAACGCAACTCATCATTGGACATTAATACTTCAGGTATAGGTCTTACAGGAGGATCAACAGGTGTAGGAGGAGTAATATCTACCAAGGATAAATTTTCCAATCTATAATGACGTTCCGGTACCCAGTAAGAGCTATCTGGAAACCAAATGACCATGGTATCATAATTAATAGTAATCTTATTATCCTGGTGCCAATCTAATCCTAGTAATACATCAGCGGTAGTGATAGGGCCTATAGTGGCCGTCAGGTTGACAGTACGTCCTTGTATGACCAGGGGAAGGGACACCGTACCCGGGGAATGACTGGTGCGACCATCAGCATAATGAACAGTGACAGGTTTGGTGTGAGGGGTAGGGACTAGTCCTAAACGCCTAACTAGGGCCTCGCTCACAAAGGAGCTAGCCGCACCGCTATCTACCAACACAGAGACATTCAAAGTTCATCAGCATGCAAGAAAGGGTCTACAACAGTATGGGGAACGGTTAAACCACCATTCAAGAACATAAGAGGACGCACACGTAGTGGTAGGGAAGATTCAGCTCCTACAGAGGTTATAAAAACAGGCAGGCAAAAATTTTATCTGGGGTACTATCTAAGGACCTGTCCAGGTTACCCCCGGCTGACAGGCCTACTGTTCCCCCTCCCCCCCCAAATCCATAGGAACTAACCCCGAAGAAGACCCTGGCGAAAAAGCCACTGCTGGAGGGTCACGAGGGAGCGAAGAGGGTGCGGGAGCCTGATTATCATAGGGGAACCCTGGGGGTCCTGTCTGCACAGCATTCAGCCTACTAGGGGTAGCTGAGGGAATGCGTCCTGAAGTGGGACGAATAGGAGCACGCTGAGGGGTACGAGGAGGGCGAGCGTCGGGATGAGGGGGAGCACCCGAAAGGAACTTGGGGCACTCACGTTTAAGATGACCTACTTCCTTACAATGATAGCATGTGATATGAGAGACATCAAGAGCTGAAAGATCAGCAACGCAGATATCTAATTCTTCTACATAGGAGTTCTCCTCCTCAGGGGTAAGGATAATATTATTAATACGGGAACGGGTAGGGAGAGAAGGAGTGGTGAAGAAATCTGCTACTCGCAAGAGATGCTGGCGCACATGCTTGAGGGGCAGATCAGTAAAACGGTAGGCAGAGAACTGGCGCTTGACTTCACGTAATAAGGTCTACTGAGGCCTTGGAGGAAGCGAGCACGTACTTCTGCACCCGACAAATCCCTAATTCGTACCATCTGAGCATCAAACTCTTTCATATACTCCTTAAATGATTTAGTACCCTGCTGCAAGGTACCAAAGGCTAATCTATCCTGCCAATCTGAATCAGGAGGGACTAAATGGTTCTCTAAACGCTTAAACAATTCTGCTACAGAGTTAGGGTAGGCATGAGAGGCCAAAGACTCACACTGAATGAGGTTAGCAAGCTCAGGAGTAATGCAGGTTGTAAGATAGTGAGGACTAATACAGCATCAGAGAGACGCCATCTATTATGATTCTGCCACGACTCTGTGTTCTGGGTAAGCAACATAATAAAGGTGAAAAACTGTTGAGGGGTAGACTTGACATCCAGCTTGGGAAGGTTAGCAAAGAGGGGAAGAGCAGGGGGCTTAGGGGGATTAGAAGAGTCAGTTTTTCCCATAGGGCCACTATCTTCCACTGCTACATAAGCGGGATAGAAGGAAGGAAGAGGAAAGTTTGGGTAGGGGTCTAGAAGGGGCCACCGTTTCAGGCTGGTGCCCATAGGAGAAGGGACAGTATATTGCTCACGAAGAGAGGAGTAGGCAAAATGATCATAATTTCTATCATCTAGGGCATGGTGCTGAAATCACTATTAACTTCTAAATCAGCCACACGGGTAGGGACCTGGGCTGCCTCATAGGCCGTCTCAGGGTAGGACCAGGAAGCAGGTGGGTAAAAGGGAACTGCACTAGGGCGCCCAGAAGGGCCGACAGGGGCAGAGGTACGACCCGTGTTAAAAGCAGGCATGGAAGGCACAGGGTGGGAAGGAGGCCTAGAACATTGTTAGTTAGTGAGGACCTGCTAGGGTTGAGCCAAGGTTGCAGGAGGGGCAGGGGCCTGGTTCAAGGTAAGGGAAGGGTCATCACTAAATCTGACACGCATACGTTGTTCATAGGTAGGAGGGGTAAGTGAGGGACGACGGCGACCACCAGTAACAGGAGAAGGAGGTGAGGTACGCAGATTACCTTGAGGAGTGAGATGGTGCACCGTTTCAAGTGAGTCCCGTCGGTTACCACGAGTGTTGTTATTGTTGTTAGTATTATTATTATTATTATTCATAGTAGGAGTGTTGGTAGGTATAGGCGACATATTTCCACCCACTGGATCCATTTTTAATTAAGTAAATGATTAGGAATCTAACTGAAAGCAACAAGGAAAAGGACAAGGCCTAATTTAAGGCAAGGAAAGAAAAGAAAAGCTTTTAATGTCCTAAAAGAAGGAAACAATTTAAATCAATCCTTTTTAGCAACAGTAATGGATAGGGAACCGAACTCTAAGGTGAGAGGCGTATCTAAGCTAGATGAGGATGCAGCCCGTTTAGGGGGAGACGAAGGAGGAGATGGAGGTGGTGTAACAAAAACAAGACTATCTACTGCAGGACGAGCATGAGGAGAAGGACGAGAATGGAGACCCAAATCTGATTCACTATGATTTAAGAGGTAGGTCTGAGCTTCTTCAAAGGACATAAACTTCTTATATTTGGAGACATTATAAGCACGCGACTGAACGAACTTCCTAGCATCGGCCCACGATAAGAAAATAGATGCCCATTGAGGGGTAATAACAACGTAATATTTCGCTAAACTATTATTACTAGTCGAATGAGAAGGAGCAGGAAAAGGACGTCGCTGGCTCATGTTAACGCACCTGGTAGGTCTTGAGTAGTCAAATAAGGAGAACGAGGAGAAGGCGACTTATCTCGGGTGTCTGAAACCGAACCAGATTGACGACGCACGCAGGGACGAGGTTTCCAGCGCCAGGTGGTCGTAAGTATCCGGTTTCAAGAATTCTGCGTCTGGCGATGGGTCGTCTAAATACAACGCAGGCAAGAATGCAGAAAAGTGTAATCTACGAGACGCTAGTCGTCTCTCTAACGTAGAACCAAAACCATCACCTATCTACGACAGTAGGCACATGTCTCAGGAAAACAAAACGAGGAAAAGGAGCTATCTATAAAAGGATTTTCCGCTTCGAGCAGGTCTATCTTCTAGGCAGGGCGTGTCCCGAATCGGGCAGCACTACCCCCCAGCTTGCAGGCGACCCGCCCATTACCTGTCAAGTAGGTGTCGTCTTCATTTTCCCGGACGCGGAAGGGTTGATTCAATGACGTATGTTGCAGGGGATCGTCGTCTCGCTCTCTACCTAAAATTCCTCCGAGTCCATTGTTACGCCTCGATCTACCGCCACCTCTACCTCTACCTGGCCTGATGCTACCTAAACTAGTCAAGCCGCCTCTAGTTAAACCCCTAGCGAAAGACGAACGAGACGATCCAGATCTCAGTGCATTAACGTAAGTATTACTATAATACGCCATAAGCCATTTACACAACCCGTTTACTCCAGGAATAGAGGAAGGAAACACAACTACACTGCCGTGACCCAAGCCTATATGTGTTAATTCATTTAACACACGCCGAGTGAACACACGAGGGGTAGAACGTGCATAAATGGTCACCAACGGTCCAACACGCTCGGGCCGACCTGGCCCTCGCCTACAGATGCACGCTGGTCCACTACATTCTACCAAAGGATCAGGACCACTAATAAAGTACGCGGCGCGGCGCCCAAAGGCACCCAATGTGCCACAGTACTGTTACGAGGACAATAGTGTCCCAGTAGGGACTACACGTAAACCTAGGGACAACCGAGGCAAGAGACCTAATTTACGTCCGTAACTACAACGAATTGTTACGCGACGTAACACTGAGCCTAGGGTATCAAGATGTCAGTGGCTAACTAAAACGGAGCCTTGCTAGACCACGGAAGCCACTGGACCGCTCAGTTCTAATGGGTTGTCCGCATTGGGCATGTGGGTAAAGATCCTGTTTTTGCCCATGAGGTCATGAAAGATCTCAAGTGGGCTGGGCTTATCCTGGTCCGCGCCAGGGTCCCAGATTTTGTTGTGTTCATTTGCGACCATCCAACAGCGTCGCATGCCAGTAGTGAGAGTTCCGTCCATAGGTAAATGAAGCGTGAGAGGACCCCGGCTTTGTCGAACACTGTGCGCCTATTGAACACCACATCATTTCGCACCGTCTAGATTGTATACAACATGCAGGTGCTGAGCCATATCCACGCTTGTCGGTTGTGCAAAGGGCTCAAGGCCAGGGGTGCCAGTGATGCCAAACTGAAGATAATTGAGCGGGTAGACACCGGTATGATAGGCTCAGACGTCCAAGCTGCCCATAAACCAATCAGCCAGGTCCAAACTCCCTGGAGGTTACACCATAAAAATCGGTGTTCCACCGTTTCATTGGGGTTGGTACATAAACATGTGGCAGGATGTTGAAATCGCTGGTGGAGGATCTCCCCGACCCCGATGGACCGGTGCATCAAGAGGTGTTGTACGTCGGTCGCGCGGCGGTCTACTAGCGGGTGGTCAGCGGCGATGAGGGTGATGTTGCGGACCCATGTGTGGCCAGGCCACTCAGTCGCGCCCCAACGTGTCCGTCCGGGGTGGAATTGATGGTTTTTATGCAAGAGCATTGTGTAGCCCCAATCTGCCGTGTACTCGTAAAGGCCTTTTACGATTCTGCTATCACCCTGATTTAGCACCCAGCCAAATTCCACTGGATCCAATGACAACATGTCAAGGCGGGTTGCTCCCACATGTCAGTAGCCAAATAATAGCATCGTCGGGAAGGTTGGGGTTGGGTTGGTATACACATGATTGTTCAAGGGACCAAGGTACAACCCGAATCCGGTGGCATAGCTGATTGGGGAGGAACAAAACTGTAGTTGTAAGTTGAGCCAGACAGCCGTTATGGCCACTCAGCGGCGCCAGTAATTGAACGTGCAGGGTTTCAGGGTGGAGTTCTGCGATCACCTTCCCCGAGCATGTTGCGGTCGTGCTGTTGGGACAAAAGCAGCACCATTCACCAACTTTATAGGGGGCACGGGGGGAAGTCATGAGTGTGTGCCAGCGGGGGGGTACGGCTTGAACTAGCGCGGCCCAGGCAGCATAAGTAGGCATATTGGGGACCCAGGCAGCCAGTTCGTTATATGTTAAGAGGCGGTAACAGTTATTGTTGTTGTTTTCGGGGATATGGGTATCAAAGAGACAACCAGCGCAGGCCAGAAATCGGGAGAATCCGGACCATGGTAGCTCGAGCCTGCCGTTATCTTTTCCGCGTTTTCGAGTCGTTCAGGATGATGAAGATGAATGGTGATGGAAATGTGTATCCTTGTGCATTGAAATTATGGCTGGCTTACGTGTGGAGCGACTAGATGACCTAGACGGTGGGGCCGGAAACATCATGCTTGATCAGGGCGTGTGTTTCGAGCCTAACTGGCCGGGAGTGTCTAGTGGTGAGCACCATTGCTGCGATCGAGCTCTCCCACCATTTACGAGGAAATACCCGCAAATGGAAAACCACTGAAAAGGTCTAGCTAGTCAGCCATCACGTTAGCCATGCCATGATTCCAAACGTCCAAGAACTGCACACGGTGCAAAGGCAAAAAAGCCGGAGGACAGCACTTTCAAATGTGCGGCGGGAACCAAAAGCCCGCGGATGCCAGAAAACATCGTGTTGCGGCAGCGACGCGACGATGTGGACAACGAATCCAGTGCCAAGCTCGGAACGGCCGCAAATGAGATCTGGCATCACAGGGTATATTTATTATCCAATTATAGACCATTCATCTTCATCCATCGGGGTTAATGCTCCGTGAGTCTACTCCCGTGAGCCCAACGGGAGCACGAGTCTAATTAATGAATTAATTAATTCATCTTCATCATCCTGAACGACTCGAACACGCGGACAAGATAACGGCAGGCTCGAGCTACCATGGTCCGGATTCTCCCGATTTCTGGCCTGCGCTGGTTGTCTCCTTGATAGACCAGAGAGGTGAAATGGGAAATGAGTATCAGCAAATCCAAAATGAAGGTGGTCACACGCCGGTGTGAAGGTGACAGCCGACAGGTGAAGTTATTATTATTTTTTTTTTCCCGGGTAAATGGGTATTTTTATTAACCAATACGGGATTCCGAATATCGTTAGGTGAAGGGCCGGTATGACCACGTATCGACCAGCTGGTTACCCACTTATTATTGACTTTCCCTTGTTTGACTTGTTTCCGGTGAAATGGGTGTTATTGTAGTTTATTTCCATATAACAGTTAAGTTAACCCAGGTATGCCAAAAATAGCCTAAAATGCCTAGTTGTGCCTAAATTGGGGTGCCCGCATTAATAATAAGGCGCGCCCTGCGACCATGGTAGCCATTAAACTGAAGATATATCGTCGTCCGGCGTAAGTGTAAAGACTTTGTTCATCCCCATGAGTGCATGGAAGACTTCCAGTGGGCTGGGGGCATTGTCGGTTAGGGCCCGGGTCCCATGCTTTGTGTTGTTCCGTCGCCAAAAGCCAGTAACGACGCATGGCCAGGTTCCAAGATAAGATAAACCGGCGGACCACGGCACCTCTAGTGTACTCGGCACGTAATGTGAATACGGTCTCGTTGCGTACTTGCCATATGGTGTGAAGCATATTCGTCGTGCAGTCCTAAGAAGGTAGGCAAACATGTCATGACCTACCCACAGCAGTTGATGGCTGACCTAGTGGTCCCAGCGCAGTTTGAAAATCGCATTCACTCCCTCTCTCTTGCTTGGACTGCTATGCAGCACAAGAGGAGGTGGAAGACCATTGTCCAGGCTCATACGCCCGCCCCTCTGTGGGCAAGCCGCCCCCTTCCCCCAAGCGGAAGGGGCGCTTTGCTGAGTAGAATAGGTAGGGTTTTCTAGATTAGAGTAGCTTAGAGTTAGATTAGTTCGGTTCCGCGGCTTTGTCCCCCCCTCCATCCATCCACGGGAATATGTGTGGTTTCCGGCCCCACCGTCTATGAGGTCATCTAGTCGCTCTACACGTAAGCCAGCCATAATTTCAATGCACACGGATACACATTTCCATCACCATTCATCTTCATCATCCTGAACGACTCGAACACGCGGACAAGAGAACGGCAGGCTCGAGCTACCATGGTCCGGATTCGCCCGATTTCTGGCCTGCGCTGGTTATCTCCTTGATCATATGTGCTACATGAGTGATCTCCCAACAGGGGTGCTACAGGATTTTCTAGACTCGATAGCTTAGAGTTAGGATAGTTGGATTATGCGGCTTCCTCCACCCCATCCGCCATCATGGAATATGTGCTACATGATCTCCCCACGGAGGCATGTTATAATTGAATTTTTTAATCTCCCAACGGAGTCATGTTATAATTTAATTTTTAACACTCCGTCTGTAATTACGGGCGTGGCCCGTAATACGGGTGTCACCCGTAATGAAGGCCTGTGACATTATTGGTGGATACTATGTACCTTATAGTCAAATTTCAGATTTTATTGGATAGGATGAAAGCTAACTTCAATGCCAACAAGAAAATCCTATTTTCACGGCCACCCCATGTCAGATGCGCCGTGGCCACCCCATGGCAACAGGAGCATTTCTGAGTACGGGTCACACCCGACGGAATTTCACAGACGGAGTGTTAAAGAGATCGTCGTGCGTAGCCATATCCATGCCATCTGGCTGGCTGTGAGGCTCGCGTCCCGTAATCCCGTGATGACGAAAATAACCGTTGACTTTCCCTTGTTTGACTTGTTTCCCACGCCGCACATGGGCAGCAGAGACAGTAGTATGGTAGTACTCACTAATCAGGCCAGAAACGAAGAGGATCTTGTTAAGTAACTTACGTTGCCGCAAGAGCCGCAACTGTCGGACCACCGGCGCGGGAATAAAGTCAACTCAACTCAACTCAAGATAGTACGTAGTCCGCAACTCGCAAATAAGTCTAGTAGTGCAGCGAAGGGCATGTTCGTAGCCATGGCTTCCTCATTATTATTAGGTTGTCGCTACGTTGGAGGGTCCGGCCTGGCCCTCGGCCGTTTCCAAATCTCTGCTGCCCATGTGCAGCGTGGGCAACAACAACAAAAACGTTGGAGGGGTTACATAGGCAAGCATGCAACCATACGTAAAGAGAGCCCCTCTCTTTTGCTATTGGTGCGAGAGGTCCCCAGTTCGATTCCGGTCGGATTCATTTGCAGATCGCGTTTTCCGCGTTTTCCGCGGCCTGGCACTGAACGCAAAGGTTTTCACCTTTGCGGAGTGTCTGATCAGAATACGTAAAGAGAGCCCCATTGGAGATAGAGACGAAACCTACCGAGCTTTTTGAGAGATTAAGAATTCATCGAGAAATTTACAGCCTGGAAAACGGTGGAGATAGTAAGATAGGTTGTTATTTAGGATTCTGGGAACTGCAAGAAATTGGGTTACGATGCTTGTAGCCGATCTTGGTTCGGGCGAACTCCAGCATAGTCATTCCCAATTTTTAATGGTCTTGGGGGGGATCGCGGGCTTGCAGCTCCGCGGTGAGAATTGTGGTGCCTCGCAACAATCTAGCTGATGGTGGCGGAATTGAAGATTGACGCAAGTGCTGCGGAATCAAGTGCGGCTGAATGTAGTTTCTTGTTTTACTGGCATCAGATCCTTAAGGGGCAAGTAAGCCGAGTAGGGTCACGTCGTCGCGCGAACTCAATCGTGCGGACGTGTGCCCGCGACGACAAGGGAAATGCATGGCTCGCGGAGCGACAATAGCCATGCAGGCGCTGCTGGCCGCGCTCACGGGCATGGCAAGCCGGGGCAGGGCCCGAAGGGCGCTATATCCGGGCGAGGCAAAGCGATGGAGCTGCGATCCCTCATCCAGGACATGGGCGACCCCGGCCATGACGCGGACAGTCCGCGCAAGGAGGCAGGGGCCGCTGTACAGCCGGCGGTGGCACCCGTCTCGCCCGGTGCGTCTGAGGGTGCTCGAACGAGGACCCCGCGCTCCTCGCTGTCCGGCCGTGACGTGGCGGATGGTCTCCGGGCGGCCACGCCCGCGGAAGACGGCGCTCCAGCGTCGGAGGAGCGTGGCAGCAGCGCATCGGAGGGCAAGCGCGTATTGTTTGCAGGGGAGAAGCCCCCCCCCATCATCACGGCAGAGGCAGCGGGCCAGGTGGGCCTGGACGCTGCACGCCCAACCAGCGCGACGGGAAGCGTTAAGGCTACCAGCCCTACCGGCGGTGCTAGAGCCACCAGCCCGCGCAGGGATGCCAGCAGTGCGGGCAGTGCCCCCCGCAAAGACAGCGTGGCGGGCAGCGCGGCGGCGGTGGCGTCGGAGCTGAGCGCAGCTGAGCGCTCCAAAGTGCTCAAGGAGCTGGGCCAGAAGTCGATGTGGGACCGCATGAAGCGCGACAAGGGCGACGCGTCCGAGGTGCTCCACAACCTGGTGCTGCAGTGGCGCTGCTCCATCCTATACCAGACGTTCAACGGGTGGAAGGCGGCGGTGCTGGGCCCCAACAGCGTGGTCAAGGAGCAGCGGCGGCTGGCGCCCTACCTGGAGATACTGGACAAGGACCCTGCAGCCCGCAGCGCGCGCAACCTGGAGCTTCTACACCAGTACATTGTGAACGTGCGCTTCTTCTCGGCGGTGCCCGACAAGGCCGTGTGGCAGATCTGCGCGCAGCTGAGGCACCGGGAGGTGGGCGCAGGGGAGTTTGTCATCAGGGAGGGCGACGAGGGCGACTTCTTCTACATCGTGCTGTCGGGCACGCTCTCTGTCTGGTTCCGCGACGACGAGTCGGGGAACCTGATGGGCGTGCATGTGACCGAGCTGACCAACGAGGCCGGCTTTGGTGAGCTGGCGCTGGTGAACGGTATACCGCGCACGGCGACGGTGGTGAGCGAGACGCACTGCTTCCTGGCCACGCTGCACAAGGACATATACACGGGCACGCTGCGGGCGGTGCACGCGCGGCAGTTCAAGGCCTCGCTCGACTACCTGTGCCGCGTGCCTGCGCTGGCGTCCACCCCCACCGCGGTGCTGGAGCGTTTGGCGCGCAAGCTGGGCACGCGCGAGTACGCCAAGGGGGAGGTGATCTATGAGCAAGGCGACGAGCCGTCCGCGCTCTACTTTGTGGCGGAGGGCGACGTGGAGCTGGTGCGCGTCATGAAGGGGCCGCGCCGGTCGCTGCCGCACGCACACAAGGGGGGGCACCATGCCGAGGGGGCGAGGGGGGGGGCAGGGGAGGTGGGTGGGGAAGGCGAGCCGGCAGGGGTTAAGGAGAACGGAGACGCCGCGACGGTAGCGGAGGAGGAGGCTGAAGAGGAAGAGGAAGAGGAAGAGGAAGAGGAAGAGGCGGATGAGGATGATGATGAGGAGGGCCAGGAGGAGGGCGAGGAGAGCGCGAGTGTGGGGACGGATACCAGTACTCGTGGCGCGCGGCCTTCCAACACCAGCGAGGAGGGCAGGGGCCAGGCGACAGCCCGTGGGAGCGCGGGCGGCAGCAGGGGGCAGCCGCAAGCAGGCAACGGCCTCGCCCTGCCCTTGGACCGCATCGGCGCAAAGGAGGCAGCGCTGCCGGATCAAGCGGCGGTCGCGGCACCAGCAGGGCTTGCATCGGCGGCGGCTTCAGGGCATGCCGGCGACAAAAGTGCCAGTGCTGCCACCAAGCGCCGCCACGGCGCGCACCATCCTGTGGGTGCAAGGGGGGGGGGTCTTGCCCCCGGTCAGAAGGTGGTCATTGCGCATGTGGGCCCCTGTGGCTTCTTCGGGGAGGACAGCGCGCTGGCCAACGTGCGGCGCTCCAGCATGGCGGTCGCGGCCAGCGACGTGCGGGCATACGCGCTGCAGCGCGTGGACCTGTGCGCGCTGGCACGCTCCGATGACCTGGACGTCACCCTGCGCGCGCACTGCCACGTGGCGCCGCGAGAGGCTGAGATCCAGCGCTGCGTGGCCGAGCGAGCGCGCGCCGAGAAGCTGCGCAGCGCGCTGCTGGTGCAGGTGAGGGAGCCCGCGACCGACAGCTTCAACGACATCGCCCACCGCCGCAGGGCGTCCATCGACGACGCGGGGGCGGCGCGTGGCAGCAGCCCTGGGGGTGGGGCAACCGAGGGCTCCAACGGCGCCACCACCAGCCGCCCGCGCTGGCTGGCCTCCCCTCGCCTCCCTGGGGGCTTCAACGTCACCCTGGCGCCCTCATCCTCCGGCCAGCCCTCGCCGACACCCGGCGGCTCCTTGCAGGGGTCCCTCTCATCGTCACCCTGGGACACCCCCAGGACGTGTGCGGGGGGGTCCCGTACGGGCGACAGCAGCCTGCCCTCCCGCAGCGGGGCAGCAGCCACCTCGGGTGCCGCCGCTGCCAGCGCAAGCAGCGGCAAGGGAGTCCCACCCCTCGCGCTGCCAAAGGAACGGTCCACTGCGGTCGACAGCAGCAGGGTCCCTGGCCCCTCGGATGCCACCACCGCGCGCAGCGTGCCCTCCTCGGGGGCGGGTGTCGGTGGCGGCACCAGCCGCACTGGCCCGGGTCCCCCCATCGAGTTGGGCTACCGCGGCTGCGACATCATGCAGCGCGTGTGGCAGCACGCGGCGACGACTGCGCAAGGGGGGCTCGAGGCCAGCATGAAGATGAGAGGGGGGGCCAATGAGGGGGCAGCGGCGGCGGTGGCAGCGTCCGGCAATGGGCGTGGTGGTGGCAGCAGCGCTGCAGCCAGCGCAGTGGCGACGCTGCATGCGGGCGCGGCGCCAGGTGGCGCGTCCAAGCGGTTTCTGGACACGTCATCGTTGCCGACCATCCTGCGGTTGGACAAGGGGGAGGGCCGCTCCGAGTTCCTGCTGGAGGCCGGCGTGTTGCTGGCCACACTGCTGCCGTCCGCGTCCAGCGTGGACCACACGGGGCGCCCCGCCGACCGCGTGCCCTCCGACGTTGTGGACAAGGTGGCCTACGACTGGACCAGTGTTGCGTTCAAGTACGGCCTGGTTGCGCACCGCTGGCGCAGCGACCGCCTGGTCCTGGTGAAGGACGCGAGCCGGCGGGCGGGCGGGGGGATCAGCATGGGGAGGGACGGCGCGGTGGCGGCCGCCGGCAGCCACGGCGATGGGACCGGCAGCATAGGTCCCCCTGAGCTGGCGCGCCTGATGCTGTGTGCGGCGCTGGAGCTGAGAGATGCAGTGCCTGCGATGGTGGCCAAGGGCCTGCTGGCGGATGGTTGCAACGTGCAGGCGTGCGTTGCCGTGGGGCGGTTGTGGACAAGCAGCCGCGTGGGGGGTTTCCTCACCGACATCAGCGGTGATGCGTACGACTCCGCCGCCTCCCTCGCTCGCTGCTGGCGCACGCAGCCGGGTGTGCTCTGCTCCCCGCGCGTGCACACGCTCGTGCGTGACTGGTTCACGTGCTCGCGGCTGGCGGCCGTCACCGCAGCCCAAGGGCCCGAGACTAGCGATCTGCTGGAGGAGGAGGACAGCGGGCGCGCCCCCTTGGATGCGGCGCTGTCGCCGCACATGCCGCAGCGCGCGCAGGCGGTGGCGCAAGCGGCGCGGGAGGACGCGGTGCTGGTCGCCAGCACCATATCCTCACCCTACGCAAACATACTCGAGTTTGCGTCGCTGATAGGGTCCCTGGCGCCGCCTCACAGCGATGGCAACACGGGGCGCGATGGCAGTGGGGGCGGCAGGCATCCGGAAACCGCGCGCAATAAAGCCATGCCCGTGCCAGCTGGCCGGACCATGGCGGCCACCACCAGCAGCAGGGCAAGAGCAGGGGCAGCAGCACACGGAGCCGCGCCGGTTTTGTCGGCTACTGCTGGCAGCGCCCACAGCCCCCTGTGCTCCCCCACTGTTACCTCCACGCTCTCCTCATACGTGGCATCGCTGGCTGCGGTGGCGGATGATGGCGGCAGCGGAAATGGGCGGGGCCTGCTGTGCCCCCCCCTCTTGGCGCCCCCACCCAGCACACGTCGCGGCGGCGCCGACGCGCGCCCGCACACGACCGGGACATCGCAGCCGGCCAGCACACCCGGCGCGACGGCAGGGGGGGCGGGTGCCAGCCGCGCTGGCGTGGGGGTAGACCCCTCCTACGGCCCCGGCGCATCACCCAGGGCGTCATCGCCTCCTCCCTCCCAGGGTGGCCTGGCTGGCCTGCTGTCCCCCCGTGCGCTGCAAGCCACGCAGCACTCCACCAACGTAGCGCAGCAGCAGCCGACGCAGGGCACGCTGGGCGGCATGGGTCACGCAGGCCTGGCCAACGGCGGCGCCGCCACCAGCCTCTCCTTGGCGGCGCAGCTGTCCCCTCGCGTCCTCAAGAGGCAGCGCGCTGCAACTATGGCTGCCGTCACGCAGTACACGAACTCGTCCCTGGGTGCACACGGCAAGGGCGCGCACGGGAGCCACGGTGGTGCTGGCGCTCACCACGGATTCAGCCACTCCAATCATAGCCGCTCCCAGGCAAGGGCTGGCCCTGTGGGGATGAGTGTTGCATCGGGATTTGCCGCAGGGGGAGGGCACGGTACAGCCCGTGGGGTGCTTTCAGGGTGGCTGGCGGCCAACGTGAGCAACGCTTCCTCGCCAGCTGGCAGGTCCATGGCAGCAGGTGGCACCCTGGCGCATCCCGGTAACTCATCCGGGCGTGAGGGTTTGCCCAGCCCACACTGGCCGCCGGGTTTCGAGAAGGACTCCACCCTGCATGGGGCTGACCGGCAACAGGCTGATGGCTACCCTGCGGCGCTCACCAGTTGCAGCCACCTGCCTGGGAAAGGGGCCCCAGTGTCCCCAGTGTCGGTGGGCGCGGCCCACGGCATGTCTGGGTTTGGGGGCAGCGGCCGCAGCTGGGAGCAGGTGCTGGCGTCGCAGGCGCCGCGGGCGGCCAGCGGACGCTAATAAAGACAAGGTGCGAGCACACGGCGTGGGATGGGCAGCCCCAAGGTGGCTTGTTGGCCCTGCGGCCGCCGGGTACCGTGCGCTCTTGTCGGCCGTGGTTTCCTCATGAGGGGAAGGCGTTTCCTCATGAGGAGGCACGATCTCATGGCAGCGCGGGGCTGACCTGTGGTAGGATCTGTGGTGGGATTGTATGACACCAAGGCACGTGCAAGCAAGAGTAGAATGATGTGGGCAACGATTTGGCATGGGTTTCGCTGTCCTGCCATGCTGATGTCAGCACGTCTCATCCGTTCCATATCTGCTCTCCCTATCTAAGCAAGGGGGCACATGTATGCTGTCAACAGCATGCCGGGAGCAAATTTGGCTGCCTGCATACATTTCATGACATCAGCGTGCACCTTAATGACTGCATCACCCATGTGTTGCGCAGCAGCAGCGTGCGCAGATGGTGTGTACATCACTGTTGCCTGATTGCACCATGGTATGTGGCTGCGGATCAAGGCGTGAGGCATGCCGGATATGTGGCTGGGTCATCTGCTTCCCAGATTGTGACATGTGCGCAGGACAGTGTAGGTATCGTACAATCATGCCTAGACAACAGTGGTATAGCATGAGACTACCAACCTCGTTTACTGAGGCAAGTGTCTCTGTACATTATGGACATTTCTTACTACTGTATCTTTTTGTCGTTTTTCTTTGTGGCCCTATCAGCCTATGCCAAGAGGCAGCTGGTAAGTTATTTATTTTTTTTAAATATGAGCAGTCAAGGCATCATGGGGCACCCCACTGATTGGAAGCAACGGTAGACACATGACCCTGGTCGACCTTGGTGCATGCATGCCTTGCCACCCTTTTCTCAGTGATGAACATTTTACTTGGCATGTCTTATACCTGGCCAGCCAAGAACAATGTAAGCTCACCGATTGTAACAACCAAAAGTGAATCTCGTTGTTACACCTTGCTACGTATCATGAGCTAGGGTGACCCCAGTGGCCTGTGGGATCAGCTTGCTTGGGCGTAGTGTGCTAGGTTGTTACATCCAGTGTTTTGTGAAAGTTTGGCTTTAGTTCGAGGTCTTTTGGACAAGAATTGAGAAGGATACGACGTTTCAAAGTGCGGTGGGACCGAGTGACTGTTCGAGTTATGTTTAGCGGCGTTCTGCAGTGGACATGGCGGGGTAATGCCGTGTTGAGTGCGCACCGAGGTGGCCGACCCCTCAAACATCGTGCAAATGAAAGCAATCAGGGGGGTGGGTACGCGAGCGCGGGCAAGGACAGCCTATAGAACGTCCCAGCCGACAGAATCAAAAGCCTTGATGAAGTCGACGAAGATCAGGATGGCGGGAAACTCACCAGGCTGCAGGTTGACCGTGATCTCCTCGATGAGGCGCAGCGCGATGAAGATGGCCATGACTGTGTTGCACCCAGGCCGGAAGCCCATTTGGCTCTCCCCAAGGTGACGGCCGAGAGCAGAACGAAGGCGGTTGAGGATCATGCGCATGATCAGTTTGAGCGTGGCGCTCTGGATGCACACGCCTTGGCAGTTCGCAGGGTCGTCCGGAGAACCTTTGTTTTTGTACGAAATAATACGGTAGCTGTGCTGCCACTCAGGAATCGGCGGCGCGTCAGCGAGTAGGATCCAGTTGCAGACGTCAAGCAGGAACCCCGTGAGCGCCGCCAGTTTGTCACCAGGGCGGGGAGCTGGTTAGGTCCTACGGCAGCGTAGAAGCGGAGTTGTTTTGGTGGCCGGCGGTACGTAGCTCGGTCTCAGTGAATGGCGGTAGCTTGTCTGGGTCGGCCAGGGGCTCCGTCAGGGGCGGGTACGTGTAGTCCTGCATGCTGAGCGGTGGGCGGCGTGGGCGGCGCAGGTACGCCCACTGCAGGCGCCGGGCGGTCGGCCGCCAGTGGGCCGAGCTGCGGGGGCGGCGGGGGGGCGACGAGCAGCCAGGACTGGTCATGAGACAACTGCTCCTGGACGCATGGCCGGCCATCCACCGTGCTGTAATGCCTATGCTACCCCGTTATTATACTATCCGTTGCCCCCATCTAGACAACGTTAGCTAGAAAGCTGTATCCCAGGGGATACTGGGGGGGCTTCCACGGTTTGTTGTTGACATCCCATCCCAGTTACATTAATTTACTGAGGATTTATGCTCACGTGCCGCTGTGGGCTCGACAGCTCGTGGGGCTTTGATCAATCTGATCGAGATAAGATCAAGTCCTGGCATCACCCACTTGCCAATAACCGTATGAACACTGCATCTGAGCCCGTGATGTACAGGGCATGCGACCTGCAGTTTAGAATGACCTGCATGCTAGGCATGTATAATTCTACTAATAGTGTGCCACTCTTCGCACCTTAATCTCATTTTGCTGTCAATGACATGCCTACAGAGTAAAGAACTTGGCTACAGTGGCAGGATTTTCAATTTTCTTGCCTGTCAATTTGATCCAAGTGCTCATGAATGATGTCTACGTGTAAAATAATTCTATTAACCGTGGAACTCCAGGGTAACCAGACTCTTTATTAAAACAATGAGTGGAGCACATACAAAAGGCAGGCCACATCCCGGCCGCCGATGCTCATGGGAACACTTATTGCTTGGCAAAGGCTAGCCTTACCCCCAAACACGCAGGGAGGGTGGGCGGGAAAAGGAAAGAGGCCGACCTTAGCTAGGTGGGTTTGTTTTTGTCCTTTTTTGCGTGTCATGCGGCCTTGGCCTGGACGGCATTTTTTCGCTATGCAAATGTCGCGTCTGAACAAATGACGCAATGTGGCGCTCTAATTGCCGGCAGCTTACGTAAGGCTGCCGGGGCTATTAGGTCACATATTGCGTGAGAGAAGGAATCTAGATCTAGTTAATCACTATGCCATGAGCCAAGAAACCTAGACAGTGGCAGGTTTATATCTCAACGTAGCTCCTGCCACCTGGCCAAGTAAAAACTGGCCAAAGTTTTGGCCACGACTGATCCGGATCAGGCCGCACCGGCCTCAAAAGGTATGTCACGTGAACCCAATAACCTAGCTATAGCGGCTACCCTTCCATCTCACTATAAAGAAACTATGTTCAGAGAACCACGATTCTATTAACCGTGGAACTCCAGGGTAACCAGACTCTTTATTAAAACAATGAGTGGAGCACATACAAAAGGCAGGCCACATCCCGGCCGCCGATGCTCATGGGAACACTTATTGCTTGGCAAAGGCTAGCCTTACCCTTATATCCCTCCCTGGCGATCCATGCCAGGGGCAAAGAACCTAGCATAATGACAGAGAAATGAACAACCAAATTAGGTGGAGGGCAATTTCAAAATAGCCCGCCAGGCCCGAGGGGGGCAGGCGGCCATGGCCCGAAGAATAACCTCAGGCAGCTGCACCTCCAAACTGCGGTGCAAGCCCACATAATGGGCAACCGTGGAGCTGCTAAGCCAGCGCCCCCGGCCCTGGATGTCCCCCATGCTGCGACCCGCGAGGAAATCGTGAGTGGCACCTCCATGCCGCAGCCCGTGAATGGTGAAAATCTGGGCGACCCCCAAGGCCTGACTCGCAGCCTGCCAAATGCGCCGGAATTGCGGGTAGGTGAAAGGGAACACGGCCTCCCAAGCGTGCTTACCCGCGATGCAGTGACGGAGGATGGTTTCAGACATCACATCTTCTACCACCACTGACTGAGTCTTGCCCTTAGAGGTCTTGGTAGACCTCAGCAGTAGGGCGCCCCGTTGAGCCGGCCCAAGCCGAACGTCAGGCTGGAGGCGCACATGGCCAACACGGAGGTTCAGCGCCTCCGAGATTCGCAGGTAATGGCGGAACACGATGACAACCAGCAGGCCCGCAAGGCGCTGACCTTGCATGACCATCGTGCTGGCAAGTGCAAACGCCGCCTCCCATGGAATGGGAGGAGGGGCACGGGGGGGCACAAGTGTTTTCCACCCAGCGAGGACGCCACGGGCCAAGTCCCACCGCTTCACCATACCGGGATAATAAAGTTGCAACCCCATCAAGGCATTGACACACACTTGGCGGCTGTACCCCCGAAAATGAGCCCAGGCGACATACGCACAAAATGTCTCCTCAAGGGTGTCAGCTCGTGACGATGACCCGTCCGCCCGCCCACCAGCCTCCCACCAAGTCAAGAGGGAATCAAGACCACGACGGTAGGCCAGCAAAGTAGCCGGCTTTACTTTCCCCTCTAGCAATGGAAGGTAGCTAACAGGTGCAGGGGGCCCCGGGTTAGGATGGATGCCTTCCGCGGTCAGGTCGCGCACCCAGCCTGCCAAGAAAGTCGCCATGGATTGGCCGCGAGAAACGCCATCGGCTGGTTGAAGTGCACTCGGCGTCCACACCCACTGGGAACGACTCCCCGTGGCGAGGGTCAGCGCGCACAAGCGGCGGCACTGCTTGTTGAGCTTGTGGGATGAGGACCGCCCCTTAGCCAAGCAGCCCAACGCCGCGGTGGAGTCCACCAACCTCACCACCCGCTTGCCTCGGTTTGCCAAGCTGCGCGCACTCCTCTCCACGCCCTTCACTGCAGCCCGCACCTCCTTCTCGTTGATGTGCATCCCCGGATCCCGCCAACGACTCCGGACCCCAACCCGCCATTGCTGGCTAGTGATTGCTTGTTGCGCCCGCGCGCTCAGTGGCCTAGGGCCAGCGTAGGCCACCTCACTTGGTATGAGCAAAGTCGGGTACCCCCGCACCTCTCGTGCCCTCGCCAGCTCCGTCACATCGCCCGGCTCCATGGTTGCGTACACGACACCTTGCCCGTAGGTGGACGCGTCAGATGCAACCACCTCACGGGCCAAAGGTGCGCTTCGGTCAACCCTTAGCATGGGAGCCAAGGCCAGGGCACACTCTAACTCCTCCCGCACCCCGGCCCACAGCACCCAGGATCGCTGCCCCCACCCTTGCAGGCTGATGAATTTGAAACATTGCTGCCAAATGGACAAGCAGCTGCGGCTTAACATCTGCAGCCACAACCACCGCCCCAAGACGGCAGCCAGCCCCTCGGCCGTAGCTCGGCCTCGAGTGAGTATAGCCTGCGTGTGGGCGATCACAAGGTTGAGCTGCTTGACCGTTGGTTCCAGCACGCCGTTCCGTCGGTGCACCACCCCTAGGGCTTCTAGCTCGTCCCCTTCCAGGCTCGCCATCTTAGTCTTCTCCTTAGACGGCACAAGGTTGTTAGGGAGGTAGCCTTCCTCAATAGCGCGCGTGATGAGCTGGTTCACCGCCTCGCAGGTCCGCCCGTTGCTGGCCACCAAGTCATCAATGGTGATGGACAGCATGGGGGCAGGGGGGTTTTCCAGGTCAATCTGAAGCTCCCCGGCGCGCTCCTCCTTGTACTCGATGGCCAAGCGCAGTGGCTGGCCACACTCGTCGCGCACCAAGGTGAGCTCACCTGCGCTTGAGAGGTAGTTGACCTGGCGCCTCGGATCCAGGGCACCGGTCATGTAGAGCACCATCTCATGGATGGCCTCCCCCAGCGCCACCGCATGGGAATGTCCCATGGCCAGCACCTTGAGCACGGGCCACACCTTCCGCCTGGGCCCTGCCAGACCTACGCTAGTCGACCACACACTAGGAAGCCCTTGGTAGTCCCACCACCACTCGGGCACCTCGATGGAGTAGTAGTATGACACGAGGTCGCTCTTGGCGCAGTAGCACCAGCCCTTGATGTAGACCTCCACGAGGATGCCCAGGTGGGGTAGCAGGATCTTGGGGGGGTCCACCCACAGCAGGTTGCCCAGCTTCCTGTTGACGATGAACCGTAGCTCACCCACCCCCTTGGCCACTCCAAAGCAGCCATCCACCCACTTGGGCCGCCTCTCCCGGAACGCCACCATGCCCACGCCCGCTGCCCGGCTTATGAGCTTTCCCCATTGAGCATCCCCGGCTGGGCTTGGGCACATTCCAATACTTTGAGCTCGCCACGACCGCTGGCTTGATGCAGTTCTCTTCGCTGGCATATATCTCCCGCCAGCTCGGCCGCATAGCCAACAGGTCGAGCAGCCGTGCCTTCCCCGCCACCTCCGCCTTCGGTAAACTCACCGCGTCCGCGCGCAGTTGTTCATACTTATTCTGCTTCCCATATATTGCATCAGCACCTTCTTGCTCCTGGCCTGTCGCAACGCCCCCTACGCGGCGACTGTGCCAGGTGCAGTGCCTCTTGACCCTCGCAAGGGCCTCCTCCCTCCCCTTAGAGCACGCCCCTCTAGGGTTAGGAGGAGGGTCTTGCCCCCCCCCCACAGCCAATTAAGCCAACGCACTACCTTGCATTGCAGTGTGTACTCGCGGTGGCGGCGCGTGGCACGCTGTCGCCGGCGTGCCGATCTCACCCTGCCCCACGCGGTGTACGCTGGCCTAAGTGGGTATGGCAGCGGGAAAAGGGAGCGGTCCCGCTGGGATTCTATTTCCCTACTTGTTGAGCCTTGCTGAGCTTGTCCAAGAGGATGGCAGTTTGGAGAGCTGCCTTGACAGCCGGGGTGGCTGACAGTGCAGCCTCCTCCCCCAATGGCAGGAGGTGGCTGGCCACCTTCCACCCCCCCCTCCTTGCCCTCCACCTGCAGCAAGGCCGCCACCACCCTCATTAGGTACTCCATGCCCACAAGCTCCCCGGCTGCTGAGCCCAGCTCCTTGAGAAGGGTGTCCATGGCCAATGCAATGTTCATGACAATTTTCCTGTTCTCCATGTTCCGCCAATTTCCAGGCTTTACCGTCATGACCCACGACCGGATTCCCATCCCATTGTCGCTGGCGTCCTCCAACACCCCCGGCAGCACCCGCTCCGATATCCGATATTTCACGCTCTTGGCTCGGCTTGGCAGCGCCACCCCTTTCGAGGCCTTGAAGTGGCTTCCCGCCCCCTCCATTCCTCCCAGCGCTGCCTTCAAACCTTGCATGAATTTCTCGGCTGCGACCTCCCCCTCCTCGTCCTCCTCGTCGTCCTGATTTTCGGTTTCCGGAGGTGCCCCAACGAATGTCGCCAACCTCGCCCTCATTTCCTTTCCGACAGCCCCCCCACCTGCCGAAACCTTGGCCGCGCCTTTCGGCTTGGCCATTTTTCGTTGCGCAGGTGTCGTTGGTGGCAGCGCCTGATCCTCCTCCTCGTCCGCCGCGAGATCTGCCACGGCCAGCAGTTTTGCCACCAACGTTCCGTTTGGGTCACATGCGTCCAACACGTCGGCAACATCAACGTGGTCGGCCAGCAACTGCTCGACAGACTTCAGCTGGCTCGAGCTCCACGAGCTGGCGTCCGTCACCCAGTCCTCGGCACCGAAGACCTGCTCGACTGCCCCCACCGCCTCTGCGGGGCTGATGCACTTGGCGAGCAGAATGGCGAGCTGCTTCTTTTTGGCGCTGAAGGCGACTGGCGCGTGATTGGCGGCAGCAGCCCCCGGTGTGGGCGTCCCGTCCTCCCCGCGTGCTGCCTGCCCTGCTGTAGCCTTGCGCCCCTTAGGCATTGCTGCTCAGGGCCAAAAATTCTGATCAGACACTCCGCAAAGGTGAAAACCTTTGCGTTCAGTGCCAGGCCGCGGAAAACGCGGAAAACGCGATCTGCAAATGAATCCGACCGGAATCGAACTGGGGACCTCTCGCACCAATTTTGCTGACTATAGGACGGACGTCTCCGGTTACCATGGCATCGCCAACTTACACCAACAGTCATCCGCAAAAGTTCTCCTGTCCGGGGAGTGATGCAAGCCTTTCGGATTTGGTACTAGATAAATCACTCGAGATCTGTGTGTAGGAGTACTACACGCGTGTCCAAAAATGGCTCCGACAGTACAGGTTCGTCAAACCAGAGGTTCGTTTCCCCTGGCTTGCTGTCGCCGCCCTCGTGAAAAGAAAAGAGGCCGACCTTAGCTAGGTGGGTTTGTTTTTGTCCTTTTTTGCGTGTCATTCGGCCTTGGCCCGGACGGCATTTTTTCGCCACGCAAATGTTGCGTCTGAACAAATGACGCAATGTGGCGCTCTAATTGCCGGCAGCTTACGTAAGGCTGCCGGGGCTATTAGGTCACATATTGCGTGAGAGAAGGAATCTAGATCTAGTTAATCACTACGCCATCAGCCAAGAAACCTAGACAGTGGCAGGTTTATATCTCAACGTAGCTCCTGCCACCTGGCCAAGTAAAAACTGGCCAAAGTTTTGGCCACGACTGATCCGGATCAGGCCGCACCGGCCTCAAAAGGTATGTCACGTGAACCCAATAACCTAGCTATAGCGGCTACCCTTCCATCTCACTATAAAGAAACTATGTTCAGAGAACCACGATATTAATGCCAGGCCTGACTAGATTCGTCACTAGATTCGTCACAGAAAATGTAGCGAGCATCAGTACAGTTCGCTGTTTCAACAGCAAGGAGTGTTGGAGCGGCAGTTAAAAAGCTGATCCACAAATAACAGCGTTCCATGGTTAGCCTTTCTCCCTTTCCTCCCCACCCCCGCCTCCGCAAAATTGCATGGGGCTCTAAACACAACACGGCTTAGCTCTGCGGGTTGAAGGTTCTGACTTTTGAAGATTCTGACTTTTGAGTAGGGTAAATAAGCACTTCGATAAGTGTCAGGCATAGGCCCAACTTGATGCTTACACAAACAATCCAATACCTTGTTTCTCCGACATTGGTGAATGTGCTCATGGCCCGCCAACAGAGGCATGGCTTTGCAGACAGGAAGCTCCCCGAGTAACGTTTGCAGAGAATGGTAGCAGGGCTGGCTACACCTGTGAGCATCCATCTGCGCATGTGAAACAATAGAGGCTGCTTACAGCTCTAAGGACAGCACCAGGCCTGGGTCACCAGGGCACAGCTGTAAGCACAATAGCCACTGAAGGTACACATGGGCATTTGAAAACGCCTTGGAATATGCTTCCGCAATCCACTACACAAGCTGGGAACCTGCAGCGATGAAGAGTGCACACAGCGGTTACAAGCAAAGCGCCCACACCACAGGGCAGCAGAAAGGTACAATGTGTTTCACAAAGATGTCAGCGTCATCACAGATAACAGTATGACTACTGATGTCAGCCTTATAACAGATAAGAGCATGAGGTCAACGTTATCTGCACAGGGAGGGCCCCGTCAAGCAGACAGCAAGCATCTTGCCACGACCAACCCAGATCTAGTACCATGTGGGCACTCTAGCTCTGCCACGTGCTAAAAAAAGGTCGATGATGAGTTTGCTGCGATACATTGTCATGCTTATTCCACTCTTGTTATGGGTGTCGTATACTCTTTCTGCAGGATCACCAGAGAAGCCTGAACAGACACCAGAACAATAATTGAAAGGGAAGTCATGGAGACATGACTACCGATGGCGAGGTCCTAAACAACCTTGTGGCGGCTAACTGACCCCCGACACGACCGTACACACAAGCGTGCGTGCTTGGTTGTAGATGGATGCGGAGCTGTAACGGCATCTCCTACAACACAAAAAAGGTACTACCGTAGTGGTTACAATATATGTACGCGTAATTATCGTACGAATACTTTTAGGAATTTTTGTTACGTGTACGAGAACTTTTGGGAATTATTTTTACTGTACGTACGTATAATGTCAGGGTATATTCAAGGGTGCGCGAGTACCTAGTAGGTAGTTCAGTTCAGTTTGACTGAACTGCATGTAGGTACTAGGTAGTAGCCATTAGATAGTAGCCAAGGAGGGACGTGGTAGTGCCATCTGGGGTCAGGAATTTACCCCACAAGCCGTCCAGAGTACGTTGCTTTTTCTCACCCATAGCCACCTAGCTATCCATAACCTAACGAGAGAACACCAACGGAGCACACCACGAAACGAGGCACCTACCCACATATCAACGCAGATCAAACGAAGTTTGCGCGCGAAAACTCCCTCCGGGCGCCGCGCCACGGGTAGCTAGGCTTTAAGGTCTGCGCCGCGCTGCGCTGGTGGTACCTAATTTTGAGGTGTACGAGGCCCGGAAGAGGGTTTTTTTGGGCCTGTACGAGGTCGATTCGTACATAATTACGCGTACATATATTGTAACCACTACGGTATCCCAGTTCCATCGAGGGCACCTATTTCCACTGAGGGCACCTATTTCCATCCAGGGTGATTCCTTATACAAACGGCGGGAGAGCAATCGCAGCAGTGGTGCTTACAACTGGACACTCCTGGCCGCTAGGAACAAACGCACTGATTACACAACTTTGTTATTTAGCTAAACCATCTAGGTCTCGCTGAACGTTAGCCAGCCATAATTTTAAGGTTCATGGCTACAAATTTCCACCTTCATTCATTTCCATATCCCAAACAACTCGAAAAACGCGGATAAGATAACAGCAGGCTCAAGCTACCATGGACCGAATTCCCCAGATTTCTGGCCTGTGCTGGTTGTCTCCTTGATACTGTCACTGTCGCTGGTGCCATCGCGCCATGAGACAGGAAAACTTTCTACTACGGCAACACACCACAGCTGCATGCCGCATCTGCACGCCACGGTTTACCTACAACTGCCGTGACCCGTCTGCCTCTGTAAAACAGCACCCTACGCACCCAGGTTCCTTTGCTTACCATGACCTACAAGACCACAACCAGGACCATACCACGCGCAGCACAACTTGCATGGCCATGCACGTGCCGGCGGTGCCCAGATTGGGGCACCCGGTGCTGCGCTTCCTCCGCTCCCACGTGGCCCCATTGGCTGCCCGATACCCTGCGCAAAACTATCGCATGCCCTGCCTGCGTGTACAGGGGCCTGAGACTCATGCCAAAAGAACTAGAGAGGCTCGTGCGCCAAAGCGATACAGAGGCTCGTGTGCCAGAGCAGTGAGAGCACCCATCCCCTGCTGGCCGGCCATGGATCGCGTCGTGGCAGCATGCCCGCCACCTACCGGCACACGCCCACACATCACGTACCAGCATAGAGGAACTGGTTGAAGTCGAGCGTGACCTTGCCTGTGCGCTGTGGGTCAAACGCAGAGAAGGTCTTGCTGCGGACGCAAGTGCAGGCAAATGCGAGCCCAGGGCAGGCACAACAGGGCCAATTGGCCACGTCATCACACAAGGGTCCAGCAGGGGTCCCCACCCAACGCATTCACCCGTGTGACATGCTTACCATGGCCGCAAGCAGGCTGCACGACATCCAAATGATCAGGCGGCACGACAACCACATGAGATCTCCGCCACAGCAGGTCCCCAGGAGCACAGCTCAGCTGTGAAGCCGCAAGAGCAAAGTTGACGCTATCCAGGTACCCTGCCACACCGCGATGGAGCATCCCTACCCTTGCTCTTGCTCTTTCTGTTTGCTCCGGCTCATTCTCTACGACAAGTTATCGCTGCATGAATGGTGCCACGTGCAGCGGGGCGCGGCGATACGCCCCATGGGGGGCACGGTGCCAGTTCATGGGGTGCATGCTGCAACGGGAGGCTGCACTCGTGGGATGACCCAATACGGTGCACATGCGGTTTTCTGGCCGGTACTTGATCTTAGGCACTGACCCAAAGAGGGAGGCAGCACCATTCGGGAGGTTTGTATGTAAGCACAATAACGGATCGTCACACGTGAGCGGCCAGAGGGCACGTTGACAGGCCACCCCGGCAGGGCACCGCTGTTTCCCGCGCCTGGTGTGGGACATGCAGCAACATGCAAACAAGAGCATTGAGATGCCCCTCCCTCCTCCTTCGTCCTAGCAAACACATAGGAATAACCTCCTCCTTCGTCCTAGCAAACACATAGTAGCATTTCCCCTCCCAACCCAACCCCCACCCCCACGCACACACCCACCTCGCAGAGCTGAGGAAGAGGCTGAGCGCGATGTAGGCGTCGAGCCGTAGGTTGCCCGTCAGGTCGGGGTCAAAGCTCTGGCAGACGTCACCCACCAAGCAGCGAATGCCAACCGGACGGCACGCAGGCGATGGCAGGCAGCCGGCATCGGGCATCGGGCAATGGGCAACGGGCAACGGGCAGCGGGATATGAGGGAGATTCGCTGGATGCCCACACCCACGAACTGGCCCAACGAATGGGTCATTTCAACGACGCCACCCAGCACATGCCACACAAACCGCGTGCCACCCATGCAAGGTGATGCGTGTCGCTGCCAACGGAAAGACGGAACAAGAGGCAAGGGGGAAAGAGGAAGGGACCACGTACATGCCGTACGGGCAGCACCGCGCACAAGAGTGGGGTGCTACCGAAACCAGCAATCCAAGCCCTGCCATTACCAGTGGATGCACAATGCACACAAGGTACGCCCAGGGCCACCCCTGCCCGACCTGCCCGGTGTTTGAACGACACCTATCCTGATTCCTGGCGGCCACTAATGCTGGCGACCAACGGCTACCAGCACGCAACGAACGAGGTGTAGAAATGGGTAGTGAGGGTCACATGCGCAAAAACAGGGCAGGCATGGCCAAGGTTGCCAAAAAGCGCACAAGCATCCGTTACAAGCCTTTGCGGGCGCGCTGCGTGGAGCATATCCGCGGCCACACAGCTGCATGGGCATACATGCGTGCATGCACGCTTGCTGTGCCTACAAGTTCTCAGGAATGTGCATCCACACGCGCCATCCAGGGGCACGCTCTACACTTGTGTGCCACCCACCTTGCACACCGAGTAGAAGGCCATCTGCCACCACCCACCTTGCACACCGAGTAGAAGGCCATCTGCCACCAACCACCTTGCACACCGAGTAGAAGGTCATCTGCCACCACCCACCTTGCACACCGAGTAGAAGGCCATCTGCCACCACCCACCTTGCACACCGAGTAGAAGGCCATCTGCCACCACCCACCTTGCACACCGAGTAGAAGGCCATCTGCCACCACCCACCTTGCACACCGAGTAGAAGGCCATCTGCCACCACCCACCTTGCACACCGAGTAGAAGGCCATCTGCCACCACCCACCTTGCACACCGAGTAGAAGGCCATCTGCCACCACCCACCTTGCACACCGAGTAGAAGGCCGTCTGCCACCACCCACCTTGCACACCGAGTAGAAGGCCATCTGCCACCACCCACCTTGCACACCGAGTAGAAGGCCATCTGCCACCACCCACCTTGCACACCGAGTAGAAGGCCATCTGCCACCACCCACCTTGCACACCGAGTAGAAGGCCATCTGCCACCACCCACCTTGCACACCGAGTAGAAGGCCGTCTGCCACCACCCACCTTGCACACCGAGTAGAAGGCCGTCTGGTCCAGCGTGAACCCCGAGTGCTTGAGCGCCTGCACCGTGGCGGCGGCGGCAGCAAGCACAGCACGGCAAGGGCCAGAGAAACGAAGCGCTTAGGCAGCTTAGCGGTGTCTCGGGTGCAGACATCGTCATTCATGAATACTGGAGTGAACCTGTACACTAGATTAAAGCTGCAGGCCGCATGCATGGAGGGCCCCTGGCTAGGGGGGCGCACCCTTGGCAGGGTGGTAAACACAACGCTACCCTTCGCTGCCCCGAGCACACCCCGCCATTCCTCTCAGCCATTCAGCCATTCCTCGTATCCATTCGTCAGCCACAGCAGCACAGGTTCATCTGCAGCGGCCAAGCGACACGCCAACCCACACGCATGCGCCACGCGCGCCAGCCCTCTCCCTGGCCCATGTTGCCTACACTGCAACACGAATGCGGAGGTGCCAGCCAGGGGCTCCGATGCCTTGACAGCACTTGTAGCTGTCGATCTTCCACGCCAAGGATGCTGCATCTGAGAGGGAGGACGGCCTACGCCGTCACGCCCTGTCCTGCATGCCTCTGCCTGGGATGCCACGGGACGGGCCCGCCGGCTGCGAGCAGGGTCAAGGCCACAACACTCATCCCCACGGCACGCAGGTGCGCTCAAGGCCCATGGTGTGGCAGCACACATGCGGCGACAGGCAGCCAGCACGCAGCACCCAACCGCATGCACGGTGGCGCGTGTAAGCAAGCAGGAACAGTCATCCCTGTGACAGGCACACGGTGGCGTGCGTCTATGCCAAGCGGGCAGAATGCAGAGCAGACACCGTCAAGCTAGCAAGGGCATCCCGCTGGGAACATACCTGGTAGATCTCCCCAAGTCCCAGGGAGCCGCTCCGGTCCCTGCGGTGCCCAGGCAACACGGTGGCAACGAGTCCAAGAAAGGATGCCGCGTGATGGGTGGAGATGTAGAGGGTCTTTGCTCTGACTGCTCCCTTGTGCACGCAGAAGGACAGGCTTTCCTTTCAGGCTGTCGCAATATTCAGCAATAGACATGCGCAATAAACAAACAAAGACATGCGCTCTAGACAACCATGGACGAACGAAGCAGCGTACCCCACACAATCAGCCCCTGTTACACATCGCTGCATTACCCCCTGCATTGCCCCCAGCAACATGCTCCTGCAATAGCCCCCTCCAAGGCGCCCTTGTAAGCATCTGCTGGATGATCCGCCACCACGCATGCAGAGGAAGCCAGCCACGCGCATGCGACATGGTCCGCTGCCCTGCTGGCGCCCGCTGTGCACTTCTCTTGCACCCTACACGAATATGTGGGCTAGCATGCACCAACCCCAGGCATGGGCCGTGCATCAACTCCAGAGACGGGCCCCACAGCCTAGCGCTTGAGGCAAGGTTGAAAACATGGGTGGAGGGAAGGCGCTTACTTGTCAAAGTATTGGAAGGAGTCTTGCGCCTGGCAGGGGACAAGAGGACCGGATGCACGTGTCGCCACCACCGCCGGCCAGCCACACAATAACGGACAGCAGCACAGGCATGGCAAATGCATACACAAAGGTGCGGCGATCAGCACATACAGAACAGGCCATCAGACACGCCATCGGCGTCATTTGGAGAACGCCAGCAGGGCGCTTGAGCCACCTGCCACAGGGACGCGACATGCCAAAAATAAGTCTCTCCACCCGATCTGACCTGGGTGACTATAACCCGGGCTACTAAAAACTGGGTGACTATAAGCTGAATGACCATAGCGTGACCTGGGCGACTGCGCCGTGAGATGCCATAGGACGACTGAGGACGTGGCCGCGAGGGGTGGTGGGGTGTGCAGCGGACCCATGTGAAATGCACCATACCATCGAGGGGGGGCCACGCGACACCAGCAGTTTGGGGGGGGCCATGCCACTCGAGCGGTTGGGGGGGGGGCATCCGACACGAGCAGCCAAGGGGAGCTAGCACAGTGGCAGCCCGCTCCCGTGTGCATTGGCATGTCATGCCAGCCAGGCATGGGGAAGCCACGGGGGGCAGCGACAACCAACACAGGCATGCGTGGGCCACACGGGATGTGGCCATTGATGTGGCACATCCACCGCCGACCCAGCGGGTCACCCGCACACCCGCCGCCACCGCATACCTGCTTACCCGCAGCAAGCAACTGTACTCCGCATACCCGCAGCAACAGACAAGTCCAGGGGGGGTCGAAGGGACCCCTCGGTCTCTTAGGTAAACCTGCTTGTGGCCAGTGGACCGAGGGGCGTAGGTAAACCTGCTTGTGGCCAGTGGACCGAGGGGCGTAGGTAAACCTGCTTGTGGCCAGTTGACCGAGGGGCGTAGATAAACCTGCTTGTGGCCAGTGGACCGAGGGGCGTAGGTAAACCTGCTTGTGGCCAGTGGACCGAGGGGCGTAGGTAAACCTGCTTGTGGCCAGTGGACCGAGGGGCGTAGGTAAACCTGCTTGTGGCCAGTGGACCGAGGGGCGTAGGTAAACCTGCTTGTGGCCAGTTGACCGAGGGGCGTAGATAAACCTGCTTGTGGCCAGTTGACCGAGGGGCGTAGGTAAACCTGCTTGTGGCCAGTGGACCGAGGGGCGTAGGTAAACCTGCTTGTGGCCAGTTGACCCAGGGGCGTAGGTAAACCTGCTTGTGGCCAGTTGACCTAGAGGCGTAGGTAAACCTGCTTGTGGCCAGTGGACCGAGGGGCGTAGGTAAACCTGCTTGTGGCCAGTTGACCGAGGGGCGTAGGTAAACCTGCTTGTGGCCAGTGGACCGAGGGGCGTAGGTAAACCTGCTTGTGGCCAGTGGACCGAGGGGCGTAGGTAAACCTGCTTGTGGCCAGTTGACCGAGGGGCGTAGGTAAACCTGCTTGTGGCCAGTTGACCTAGAGGCGGGAAGAAAAGGGGAGGCAGCGGGAGGGGTAAGGCATGGGCACGCGGCTGGCTCTGCGCATGTGCTGCGACGGCCCGGTAGCAGCTTTCGGACGCCCTCCAAGCATGGTAACACCCAGACGGGCGCGTGGAACCAAGCAAGTGCTGTTCCTGGGTCGGCAAAACATACTGGGCAGTTCCCAGGATGATAGTGCGTCCCAGGCGCAGCGCAGGTTGCCAAGGACCTACGGTGGAGCACAGCATTATGCTGGATGCTTGCGGTGACAAGCGGCGGCACCCACCGAGGAGAGGAAGCGATGGAGCTCCACAAACTCTGCAGCGCGCCGCACCCACGTGGCAAGCAACGTCACAAGCAAACAACGCCCACGAAGACCGTAAGCAGTCATCGCAATCTCTCTCCCATGCAAGCGCATGCAGGAGACATCCACACGGGCACACCCTGGCGGTGGATGAGAGCGACCGTGTAGGCACGCACGCGCATGCTCATGCTCCCATCCGCATCCCTGTGCTACCCTGTGCTACCACCCCGAGGCGTTTCCCCCCTTTGGCCCCCAGAATAAGAATGGCAAAAAGAATGGCTCCCTGACACCCGACATATTTCAATCCAGCAGCCAGTTTACGCAACGCGCGATGTTGTAGGCAGGTCAGCTGGTCCACCTGAAGCTGTTGTCCGCCCCAGGGACTCACATGGCTGCCCAATAAAGGTATACAGAACTGCCTTCAAAGGCAAGTACGACATGGAAGATGGCGTCGATGGCGTGACAATGACAGTGGTAATGATGAGAGCGGCTTCCATAACAAGAGGGGGCACGCCTAAACCGCGGGCCATCGCAGGCGGCACGTGAGCAGGCCATGGGCGGGCCATTCGTGCTCACCTGCGAAGCTGAGCGTGTTCGTCCCGCTCTTGTTGTGGGCGCGGATGAGCTGCACACAGACCGCGGGGCTGAAGTTGAGGTTACCCATGGCCAGCGCGCGCTGCGGGCACGCACACACACGCACGCACGCCCACCCACCCACCCACCCACCCACCCACCCACCCACCCACCCACCCACCCACCCACCCACCCACCCACCCACCCACCCACCCACCCACCCACCCACCCACCCACCCACCCACCCACCCACCCACCCACGAAAACACGCACGCACGCACGCACGCACGCACGCACGCACACACGCACGCACGCACGCACGCACGCACGCACGCACGCACGCACGCACGCACGCACGCACGCACGCACGCACGCACGCACGCACGCACGCACGCACGCACGCACGAACGCACGCACGCACCCCCAACCCCCCCCCCCCCGCCCCCCCACCCCCACAACCACATGCACATGTGTGAGTTTGTCCATGTACAAGTCTCAGATGGAGGAAAAGTGGCTGCCAGGGCATGGGCAGGGTGCGTACTGGGCTGTGCTCAGTGTGCTGGCAGGCTGGCTGCTGCGGCGCCAGCAAGGCGCCATGTGGCCACACACAGCAGGCTAGGGCCAGCAGGGCCGGGCGATGCGGCGGTGCACACACATGGGGCAGGGTCAGCCTGGACATGACAGGGGGCGGTTGCCAGCAGCAAGCGCATGGCGCATGACTCATGGGGACGGATGCCGTTGGATCATCACCATCAGGCGGTTATAGGATACCCTCCAGGAGGTCAGGGCCAGGGGCAAAAACAGGCAGAGAAAGGCTTGGTACACATGCATGTGCGTTCGCGTGCACATGTGGTTGCCTCCCGTTGAGGCCACTCAAAGCCACTTTGACCCTGTGCACGATGCAGGCCGTGCCACCCACCCGTCCGAGGGACAGGATCCCCCAGCTGCGTGGCTGGGGGGGGATGCGCGGCTCCCCCCAGCTCGTCTTCCACAACGACACTAGTGCCTTCACGTGCACTCCTTGTACTGGATTCTGGCACCCACCTGCAACTCCTTGTACTGGATGCTGCCGCTGCGGTCAGTGTCCACCGCGTCAAACCACATCTTGAGGGGTACGTCGTTGCTGCAGGGTGGCCGTCAGAGGGGGGGGGGCACATGTTGACGGTGGCAAGCAGTGCGCATGCATGAGGGGGGGGCGCATGTTGGCGGTGGCAAGCAGTGCGCATGCGTGAGGGGGGGGGGGCACATGTTGACGGTGGCAAGCAGTGCGCATGCGTGAGGGGGGGGGCACATGTTGACGGTGGCAAGCAGTGCGCATGCGTGAGGGGGGGCACATGTTGGCGGTGGCAAGCAGTGCGCATGCGTGAGGGGGGGCACATGTTGACGGTGGCAAGCAGTGCGCATGCGTGAGGGGGGGCACATGTTGACGGTGGCAAGCAGTGCGCATGCGTGAGGGGGGGGCACATGTTGACGGTGGCAAGCAGTGCGCATGCGTGAGGGGGGCACATGTTGACGGTGGCAAGCGGTGCGCATGCGTGAGGGGGGGGGCACATGTTGACGGTGGCAAGCAGTGCGCATGCGTGAGGGGGGGCACATGTTGGACGGTGGCAAGCAGTGCGCATGCGTGAGGGGGGCACATGTTGACGGTGGCAAGCAGTGCGCATGCGTGAGGGGGGGCACATGTTGGACGGTGGCAAGCAGTGCGCATGCGTGAGGGGGGGGGGGGCACATGTTGGCGGTGGCAAGCAGTGCGCATGCGTGAGGGGGGGCACATGTTGACGGTGGCAAGCAGTGCGCATGCGTGAGGGGGGGGCACATGTTGACGGTGGCAAGCAGTGCGCATGCGCGAGGGCCGAAGTGGCACACGCCACAAGCATGCGCGGGGAGGCACATGCCACAAGTGGCATGCTTCAGAGTGCAGCAGGTGCAGGCGTCACAAACCATCGTAGGGGAGAGCGTGCATGGCTTGTATGTCGGCACAGCATACCTGGCCCCTGGCACCTGATCTTGGTCTGCACTGCTGCATGGGCTAATACAGCGCACCATGTAGGTGACCCATCCGCCCCCCTCCTGCACGGCCACACCGGCGCCCGCATGCCCTGGCCCACCCAAGCACACAGCGCGCCGCAGGTGAGCACATGAGAAGCATGGCGGCCATGGCCTTGGCCTCGGCTGCCAGAACAAGCTCCTGCGACACCTGCCACCTTTCTCCTTCCGTGCGCCTCTTCCCTTCTCTCCCCTCCCTTCCTCTCCTTTCCTCAGCTCTCCTGTCCACCCCTCGCCTTCCTCCTTCCCCCTCGTCTTCGCGTCCCAAGTCTACCCCCGATTTCACTCTGTGAAGGAACTGGCCAGCAGATTCACAACAAGGTCCCCTTGTCAGCATTTTGCTGCAAAGGATGCCGCGGCGCACACTTGATGGTTTCCTGCCAACACCCTGACAGGGCATGCACACGGACAAGAGTTCTCCCCTTGCTCTGCCACAAGGAGAGAAAGGTTGCCAGTGCACATGCCCCGTCACTTTGTCACCCCCAGCTGCTGCCCTAGCTGCAAGAGCGACCCCTGGTACGGGGTAGCATTCCCTCCTCCTCGCCACATGTCACGCACAAGCTGCTCCCTGCCGAATAGCCTAAAAAACGCAACTACAAAACCAACCGACAAGTACAGAAACGTGCTGCCACTCCACCGCGCCATAGCCGATGGCTAGTCCAAGCAGCCGTGACCACGCAACCGCCGCACGGCCTAGCTTACACCCGCCACTAGTGCCACAGCACGACAGGTGCACTCATCAGCACAAGCACCCACACTACATGCATGGGAGAGTGGGAGCAGTAAGGCGTGCTGTCTGCCACCGCATGCATAGAAGCCACCACTGCAGACCAGTGGGTGCCTCCAGCGCTCGCCTCCACATGCTCGGGTGCTCGGTGGCCCCCCGCAAGGCACACGGATACCTCACACATCCCACGGTCGGGGGCCCCACAGAGGACATGTGTCGCACACACTAACCCCACACTGCAACCGCCACATTGACATGGTGTCACACTGGCGGCCCATCCCGCGCTGCCACGTGTCTCCCACCTGCTGCCACCGCTGGGCGCATGTGTCGGTGGCGGCTGACTGTAGCTGGCGCCTGGGGCTTGCGCAGGCGGTGGCTGACCGTAACCGGTTGGCTGCGGCGCGTTCATGCGCATGGATGCATGCGGATTCGCCTGCTGCTGCCATGAGGGCTGGGCGCCAGGGCCCCCTGGCGGTTGCTGCCCGTAGCCGGTCGATGCTTGCGCGCCATACGCTACAGGTGCCTGCTGGGCAGGGGCGCCGTATCCCCCCGGTGCACTCCCTGTGCTCATTCCTCCTCCGCCTGCACCGCATTTGCAGGGTTTGCGCTCGCCAGTCTTAGAGAGCTTGATGCCTGTTCCGTTGCACTGCATGCATGATGCGAGAGGCGGCACAGGCCATGAACCATCAGGACTACATCTAAGCTTGATATCTGCTGGGATGGCAGCGCATATCTAATATCTTTGGCCTGACACATATGAAGACTTGACAACGTCAACATCACAGATTACCCGGCATTATTACGATCATATACAAATATTGGAGCCATCTGCGCCAAGCCTGTCCGTGCTATTTTGCCGCTGCCTCCTCACTGGCCCTTGCAAGCATTCTCAATAATTGAAAGTGCCTTAGCAAGAGTTTGCCAGAGCTTCGCTGGATTGAACTATTCCGAGATCGAGAATGCAAGATGCAAGGATAACGCACCGATGGGCAAGACATGACGCCTTGGCTAGCCTGCACTCTGCACAGACTTTTACTGTCCTCCGCACGACTCCGATACTAACCAAGCCTTCCTGGCAATTGAATTCTTTCGCTATGCTCACAAGTTAGAAGTCAACGAAAACGACAGAGGCAACTATCGCAAATATTCCCGTCGATAAGCGATAATGGCCCTATGCACAGTTTTTTGTATCGTGCAGGAACTGAAAAAACCACTTCCCCTCGCCTTGACCGACATAATTATTTTGTAAAACGGAATGCGAAAGACTTTAGGTGGCAACAGTGTGGCAACCTGCTACAGTAGTGGCAAGTGGCAAGTGGCAAGACGGCAACGGTATCGTACGGAGTTGCGAGCTGGGCCCTTGCGCCAAGTTGCATCCCAGGTTGTTGTGCCATACCGACTCAACTCAACTTTTCCGGGTAAATGGGTATTTTTATCAACCAATAGGAATATCGTTGGGTAAAGAGGTACCACGTATCGACCAGCTGGTTACCAACTGTGTGTTACCGACTCAACTCAACTCAACTCACAGGTTGTTGTGCCTACAGTATGTACTGTACTGCCAATTACGATGCAAACCTCACAAGTTTTTTTCATCTGAGGGACTCACACAACTTATCCTGTTGTTGCTGTTGTTGTTGGATGACTTGGTTCCCACCGCCCACGCCAGTACCGACTGTTTCCCAGGCAGAGATTGTATAGCGGCCTAGGGAGGTCTGGCACCCAGTTCTTGCACACTGTTGAGTTGAGTTGAGTTGAGTTATATATAAAAATACCCATTTACCCGGAGTTGAGTTGAGTTTATTCCCGCGCCGGTTGTCTCACTTGTCTGGCGTGGGACACAACAACAACAACAACAACGACAACTTGTCTGGCACTACCGTTAGTACTGTAGTACTGTTGGCGCACGTTCTGTCGCACGTTGGGGTGTTGAAACTATTGAACTTGCCCCCGCTCACCGCTGTCGGCCTGTCGTGAATATAAAAAATATGACGGGCTCCACAACATACAATGGCGTTTGTGGTCGCTGTATGCTAAACAAGTGATATCTGTTTTTATGGGAGTCAACACACACCCCGGCTGCATGCTTGCTCGTGAAACGCTAGCCTCTCTTTCCACCCATGCTAGTGGCACCTCGTGGCAACTCGGGGCGGGAATACTGGGCAGCACCCTTATTTCGTACAAAGGACTCCCATGGTACTGGCAGCGCATATGGACAGGTTACAATAAGCTCAAGCCAGGTCGCCTGGTCTTTCCTACTACCCGAGAGGAGGTGGCACGGCAGCCACTCTTTTTTAATGACTTGATCACTGACGCTACTAACAAGCCCCTCGGAACTCTCCACGGACACAACCCGTATGATGGCTTTCTGCGCGCATCACCGCCGATTGTCAGGTTGCTGGACCTCTACCTGGGGCACGGCGCTACGTATCGACGGCTCAGCTACGACGAGGTCAGCACTTGGGTCTCCCACATGCCCTCCCTGCAAGCGTGGCAAACCCTTATAAGTGCGATACCAGCGGCGTGGCATGCATTGATGACTGCCCCACGCAAGCCTATTATAACCGGCGACTGGGTTAGCTTCTACGCCGACGGAGTCACGCCTGCGTGCAAAGGTTTAGTCGTGACGGTTCTGCCACATGATGGGCTCCAACTACAACTGCTGGAAGCTATTCCTGGCCACAATGGGTGTCTGTATCAACTATCCACCTTATATGCGTACACGCCATCTTCCCAGTGTCACTGCATACGCGTACTTAGTCCCATGGTCTGTGCCAAGATCTTGCATGATCCGGCCGGACCCATTATCCCCGGTTGGGAGCATTACATGGCTACACGTGGGCAACACACGGCTCGATTTACTACATCTGGACCCGGTTGAATTTGGATGGGTCTTAACCAAGGGGGACATCAGAACCAGCAAATGTATCTTTGAGTACACCGCAGATTGGGGTTATGATATCTTGTTGCATACGTACCATCAGCCCCATCCGGGCCGAGCCCGCTGGGGAATACAATGGCCGGGCTACACTTGGGTCAAGCTGATTACCCTGGCGGTAAACCACCCTCTCGTGGACCGCAGGGCCACTGATGTACAACATCTTCTGATGCATAGGGCGATAGGGGTCTGCGCTACGCTCCACGAGCGTTTTGGTCATGATGCATCGTGCCTGTGCACGCACCCTAGTGAAACCATTGAGCACCGGTTCCTTTTCTGTAATCTCCCAGGGGTTTGGAAGTGGCTCATTAACATCTGGGCCGCATGGACGGCATCGCCACCCAATCTCCCAATTAGCGTGCGTACCATCATTTTCGGTATTGCTGGCACACCAGGGACCGAGCTTTCAGCTTCCCAAGCAGAATGGATATGGCTGCGCACTACTATGCTATACGCGATCTGGACCATACGTAACGAGACAGTCTTTAATGCCCGCGAGGAGTATACCCGAGGCGGCCGATAGTCCGCGGCGCTTTATATACCTATGGGTGGTTTTACCGGATTAGGATACATTTGCACGGCTTCAAATGTATCCTAAATGCACCATTGGCAAACATGGTTTCTGGACATGGTCGATATCATTAATATGTTTGGCAAGCATAATATGATCATGCTTGCCAAAGATGTTGTCTCTTTTCATATTTCACACATATATTATCGGCCTCGGCGTGCCATGCTTCCACGTTTGTTGTCTCTTTTCATATATTGTGAATATGATCAATAAAATTCCAAACATGACCATGTTGGAGACTTCAAGTGGAGCATCATGATTACTGTTTTCACTATTACGTAACCCATGGTTCATGTTAACATGGCATAATGAGCAATCCTATTGACCCCATGACTAATGGTGAAGTTAATAAAGTTACATCGTGGCACGTCACTATAGCATCAAGTTGCATCATTGTGCATAAAGTAGTTTAGCACTGAGTTGGCATGCCAACACCAGGTACACTAAATAAATTAAAACCAGAATTGATAAACAACCCAGTATCCAAATACAGTATCCATATATATGCAGGTCGTACTACAGGTACAGCCACGGCTGCCACGCGGCTTCTGCAGCGATCACGCTCTTTCTCCTAGACAATTGCTCTACTGGTCCCTACAGGTCGGTCGACTTGGACCATGATGCGTCAAGAACAGTTAATTGACCGACTTAAACAAGATGTTTGTCTACATGCAGCTGTCTGCACCTAACTAACGCGAAACCGCGTGCTACCAAATATAGGGGCAAATGCATGAGTAACACATGTCAACGCACAACCGGTGGAAATCACGCGATACCAACCGCGGCAACAGTGGTGTGAACATAGCGGGCACTGACATGCAAAAAAGCACCAGCAGCGGCATCAGTAGCAAATTGTAGTAGCGGAACAATAGCCACTACATCAATGCAACAACACATCAGCCCAGCAACACAGCAGCAGCATGACCGTAGCACAGCAGCAGCACAACTGTAGCACATCAACACGGCCGCATAGCAGGAGCACAAGTCAGCGCAGCAGCAACTTAGTATGCCGATTCCTGAATTTCCTATCAGTGGACTATAGTCCATTGATAGGAAATTCACTAATAGGCAGTACTAGCTCAGCAGCACGGCAGCAATGCAGCAGTGCATCAACACAGCAGCACGACAGCAATACATCAGCGGCACGGCAGCAATGCAGCAACACATCAGCACAATAGCACAGCAGCAGTACGGCAGCAATGCAGCAGCAATAGCATGGCAGCACAGCAGCAGCAGCAGCACATGAGCAGCTCAATGACAACAACGCTGCTTGCGCTTCAGCAGTCGTCGTCGTCGTCATCGTCATCGGCAAGGATGAGCGCTCGCTTCCGACGCCGGGAGGCGCCTGCGTTGTTGTTCTCCGCCACAACGTCGCTGGGTGGAACCATCTCGCGCAATCGAGCCTCGGCCAGGGTGATATCCGGCGCTTGCAACGCAGGGACGACCACACCGGGGCACCCGCAGATCTGTGCCTCCAGCTCGTGGAGAGGCACGCAAGAAACCGCGTCCTCCTCCCAACGGGCACCCCAGTACATGGCTACCATGTCGTTTTGCGTGTCGACAACAGCGACACGACCATGGTACCTGCCGTCCCGGCTTTCGGTGCGACCGTCCGCGGATGTCACACGCTCCGACGCCCAATGACACACGACTTGCCCTACGAGGTTGCGGCTGCCACTCTTGACCTGCAGCGTTACGCCTTCCCAGCATGCCTTCGCCATGCCGACGATGCCCTTCGAGCATTCAGCATCTTGCCACTTCACGACCGGGTGTTCCGCGTCATAGGGCACCTCCTTCAGCGCCTTTAGGCACTCCTTGGTGAGCTTTTCGTTCGCACCCAAGGAGACTCCATGGGGCGGCTGACCTCGCTTGCCCACCACTTGTGTCAAGACGAGGTCTGAGGCGGTGATGATCACCGTGTGCGCCGCAGTGGTTGGCGGATGGGGCCATTGCGCAATGTCTGTATTCCACGGGTGCCACGTGTCATGCAAATGCTTAGCGCGGTATACAAAGAGCTCAATAGAAGGTTGGCCGCCATCCTCCTTCGCAACCACCTCCTTGATGATGCCAACGAGGACTGGAGTCCACGTGAGCTTCGAGTTGCAGAGAATACCAGCTGAAGGGTGCCAGTATAGAACAGCGGAGCCTTTCTCAACGCCTTGCATGCGCTTCAAGTAAGCGACCTTGGCTGCCATGGCCCTGTCTTCTGCCGCCCATTCCTGCTGTGTGTGGCCATCATGACGAACTCGGTCTACCAGCGGGGTGACGCGCACCGCCTCTGCGTCGACCAACGCCATGAAGTGCTCTTCTTGCGTCGGTGGTGGTTCAGGCGCTGCATCGTGCTCACGCAGGGCGGAGATGTCCGCGCGAGATGGCCACGGCAAAGGGCGCCACTCCTCAGGCACCTCCTCAGGGGCATGTGGGACTTGACTTGCGAAAAAAGGCCTTGTTTGGCTTGATGGTGTCGGGCGGAAAGTACCACTGCCAGATGCCATGGGGCAACTTCTCGACCCTTGTTTTGATCGACTCCAGCTCCTTCCCCAGAAACTCCATGTTCAATGGTGCGAAGGCTGGGGTGTCCTGCAACATCGGAATGCGGTCTGGATCCACAAGTCGGACGCCAAACAGCGGCCGCCCCTCCGCATCAAACCTGTATGGCTGTGTCATCGCCTTCCCGCACCGTGGCGCGCCTTCCTGTCGAGTCCCCGCGGGCTGCCACGGCGTCTTTTGGGACTCCGTGGTCCGGTAGGACAACCAGGTCTCTGTGTTGCCCTGTACCTGGAAGAAGACGGCGTGGTGCACCTTCATTGAGCGACCGCGTTTTTCAGGCACCGGCTGTGCCGCTCCGCCGCTCCGCCGCTCCGCCGCCCGCCGGCTGCGCCGCCGGCCCGCCGCGCGCCGGCTGCCCCGCCCCGTAGCCCGTCGACAGGCTGCCCCGCCCCGCCGCATGCCAGCTGCGCCGGCCCGCCGCCCACGCGCGCCGGCAGCGCCGTTGGCCCCCGCGCGCCGACGGCCCTGCCCCGCCGCCCGTTGACAGCCCCGCCCCGCCGCATGCCAGCTGCGCCGGCCCGCCGCCCATGCGCGCCGGCAGCGCCGCTGGCCCCCGCGCGCCGACGGCCCTGCCCCGCCGCCCGTCGACTGCCCCGCCCCGCCGCCCGTCGACAGCCCTGCCCCGCCGCATGCAGGCTGCGCCGCCGCTGCCACCTCGCTGCGCGCTGGCTGCGCCACCTCGCCGCCCGCCGACGGCGCCGCCCCGCCGCGCACCGGCTGCCCCGCCCCGCCGCCTGTCGACTGCCCCGCCCCGCCGCATGCCAGCTGCGCCGGCCCGCCGCCCACGCGCGCCGGCAGCGCCGCTGGCCCCCCGCGCGCTGACGGCCCTGCCCCGCCGCCCGTCGACTGCCCCGCCCCGCCGCCCGTCGACAGCCCCGACCCACCGCATGCCAGGTGCGCCGGCCCGCCGCCCGCGCGCGCCGGCAGCGCCGCTGGCCCCCCGCGCGCCGACGGCCCTGCCCCGCCGCCCGTCAACAGCCCTGCCCCGACGCCCGTCGACAGCCCCGCCCCGCCGCATGCCAGCTGCGCCGGCCCGCTGCCCACGCGCGCCGGCAGCGCCGCTGGCCCTGCCCCGCCGCCCGTCGACTGCCCCGCCCCGCCGCCCGTCGACAGCCCTGCCCCGCCGCATGCCAGGTGCGCCGGCCCGCCGCCCGCGCGCACCGGCAGCGCCGCTGGCCCCCCGCGCGCCGACGGCCCTGCCCCGCCGCCCGTCGACAGCCCCGCCCCGCCGCATGCCAGCTGCGCCGGCCGGCCGCCCATGCGCGCCATGCGCTTCGCAGGTCCATTGGGATCATGAGGCCTGCGCAGAATCTCACCTCGGAGGCCCGTGCTACTTCTAGTAAGATGCTTGCATTTTCAATGCGTCACCTATATGCAGGCATAGAGGGTGGTACATGGCGCTAGACTCATCAAGGGATAGGAGCCATGCCCTCAGCAATTACTCACCTCCTGGCCCTTGCTGTTGCGGTCTCGGATGAAGATGATGGTCTACACGCCGCCGCATGCAAACAAGGAATGAGAGACAAAGCCGTGCGAGGCCAATATGGGCACAGTGAGAGAAACAAGTCGACGCGAACCTACATCACGAGTGTCAGCGAAGGGGACCCATGGGAGAAGTCTCCCTCCCATGGTATCATTCACGGACACACGCAGCGGCCATGGGAACAGCCAAAACAGCAGGTTCACACACGCAAGGGCAACGACCTGCAGTGCCTGACCAGCATGTCGGTCAGTTGTGATTGGCAAGGCAGAGCCACACACACCAGGTACACGCTGCATGGGCAGGGAAGACGCTCTTACATGAGAAAAAGCGAGGAAACGTGCGCGAGAAGGATATTAAGAGCGATCCGCGCTAGAAGGATGCTACAATAGCATCATATATTCAAGAATTAGCAAAGAAAGATGTAGAAAAGAGACAAAAGAAAGAAATACGAGAGAAAGCAAAGACAGGGAGCTGCCAAACAGGGCAGACAAAAGGTTACGAGCGGCAAGAGTTGTGAACGCTGCACTTGATTGCTTTCTCTGACTTGTCAACTGCGAAGAGTGACTGACTTACCTCTCTGGAAATGGTATGCTCAGCATCCCATGGTAATGAAATGGTGAGCTATGCTGTCAGACATGCCTATATAACATAGCTACCCTAGGGTCCTAATACAAAACTAGAAATCAAACCATACCGTGAGTTTCCCGGCTCGCACGGCCTCCTCCCTTTGTGCCGACGCCTGCAAACACAACGGGCCGTGGAGGAGGGTGGAAAGGTGGGCAAGTGTGGAGGAGTTTGGGGGGGACCGGGTTGAGCAGCGGTGGGGGAAAGATGTGCCGGTCATGATGTTGTCAACTACAGCTGTTGTATCGTGATTCACCTTCAATAAGTCTACTGTTCTACATCCGGTGGTGGATGGACACAAGCAATAAAGGCCCCGCCCACAACTCAGATTTCTTTAGAAAATCTACTGATCTACATTCGATGGCGCCTTCACAGAAGCAGGAAACTCCGCCCACCGGTCAAATGTGACGCCCAACAAAGCCCCAACTTATTTCTTCAAGAAGTATACTGTTTTACATCCGGTAGTGCTTGGACAGAAGCAATATATAATATAAAGCCCGCCCACAAATCGGATTTCTTTACGAAAAACCTGTTTTACATTCGATGGGGTCTTGACAGATTCAAGCAGCAATACTCGTTTCTACCTGCGTGCGACTGCAGCGGCCGAGTGCTGCAACTTGCCTTCACGTCCCAGTCTTCACGTGTCAGTCCTGGTCTTCACGTCTTCACGTCTTCACGTCTTCACGTCTTCACGTCTTCACGTCTTCACGTCTTCACGACTTCACCTGAACTTGCGGCGTATCGTATCTTTGATACCTTGCATGCACGTCTTCACGTCTTCACGTCTTCACCGCGTCTTCACCTGTCTTCACCACGTCTTCACGTCTTCGCGTCTTCACGTCTTCACGGCTTCACCTGAACACCTGAACTTCACCTGAACTTGCCGTATCGTGTCTTCACGTCTTCACGTCTTCACGTCTTCACGTCTTCACCGCGTCTTCACCTGTCTTCACCACGTCTTCACGGCTTCACGGCTTCACGTCTTCACGGCTTCACCTGAACACCTGAACTTCACCTGAACTTGCCGTATCGTGTCTTCACGTCTTCACGTCTTCACGTCTTCACGTCTTCACGTCTTCACCGCGTCTTCACCTGTCTTCACCACGTCTTCACGTCTTCGCGTCTTCACGTCTTCACGGCTTCACCTGAACACCTGAACTTCACCTGAACTTGCCGTATCGTGTCTTCACGTCTTCACGTCTTCACGTCTTCACGTCTTCACCGCGTCTTCACCTGTCTTCACCACGTCTTCACGGCTTCACGGCTTCACGTCTTCACGGCTTCACCTGAACACCTGAACTTCACCTGAACTTGCCGTATCGTGTCTTCACGTCTTCACGTCTTCACGTCTTCACGTCTTCACGTCTTCACCGCGTCTTCACCTGTCTTCACCACGTCTTCACGGCTTCACGGCTTCACGTCTTCACGGCTTCACCTGAACACCTGAACTTCACCTGAACTTGCCGTATCGTGTCTTCACGTCTTCACGTCTTCACGTCTTCACGTCTTCACGTCTTCACCGCGTCTTCACCTGTCTTCACCACGTCTTCACGGCCTCACGGCTTCACGTCTTCACGGCTTCACCTGAACACCTGAACTTCACCTGAACTTGCCGTATCGTGTCTTCACGTCTTCACGTCTTCACGTCTTCACGTCTTCACGTCTTCACCGCGTCTTCACCTGTCTTCACCACGTCTTCACGGCTTCACGGCTTCACGTCTTCACGGCTTCACCTGAACACCTGAACTTCACCTGAACTTGCCGTATCGTGTCTTCACGTCTTCACGTCTTCACGTCTTCACGTCTTCACCGCGTCTTCACCTGTCTTCACCACGTCTTCACGGCTTCACCTGAACACCTGAACTTTGCGTATCGTATCTTTCATACATTGCATCATTTGCATGCCTTGGAGCTGCACGTCTTCAAGCAGTGTCACCCAGTTCCCGCTTGATTCAAATGCACTTCGCGCTTGAATTCGTGACTTCGCCCCGCTCAAGGTGGAAAGAATGATGGGCACTAGCCACGGGAACTATGCCCGATGCTGATAGCCGAAGCGATGACATGGACGAATTGATTGATTTGTGTTATGCCGGGGACGATTGTAGAAAATGGGTGCTAGGAAAGAAATCTGGTGCCATGAAAGTAGATTTTTTGGCCGGTGCAAACCACCAATGCGCCGGCCGATGTGGCAAGGTCCTGCACGGCAGCCAGAGCGCACCCAGCCAGAGCGTACCCAGCCGCTGCCGCCGCCGACCCCCGTACTGGTGGGCGTGGAACAGACGATGAGAGAGATGCAACGAGCTATGGAGAACCAAAGCAAGAAGGTTGAAGAGCTTGGTTTGCAGCTGCGTCAAGAGGTGCAGAAACAAGTGGTCCAGCTGGAGCAGCAGCAGCAGCAGCAGCAGCAGCAGCAGCAACTGCAGCAGCAACTGCAGCAGCAACTGCAGCAACAACTGCAGCAGCAGCAGCAGCAGCAGCAGCAGCAGCAGCAGCAGCAGCAGCAGCAGCAGCAGCAGCGCTTCAGTTCCCGCAGGCAGCGTCGGCAATGTCGCAGTTTCCACAGGCATTGTCGGCACTGCAGCAGTTTTCGCAGGGACCGTCGGCAGCAGAGCAGTTCCCGCAGGGATCATCGGTGGTGCAGCAGTTCTTTGTGAGTCATTCGTGTAGTGTTGAGTGGGTGGGGTGGGGGGTGTGTGTGGGGGGGGGGTGTAGGGGGGTTTGACTGTGTGACTGCGTGGCTGCTTGGCTGGAAAGGAGGGTGCGTGGCTGTGTGGCTGCGTGGCTGCGCTGCTGCGTGGCTGCGTGGCTGCGTGGCTGCGTGGCTGCGTGGCTGCGCTGCTGCGTGGCTGCGTGGCTGCGTGGCTGTGTGGCTGCGTGGCTGCGCTGCTGCGTGGCTGCGTGGCTGCGCTGCTGCGTGGCTGCGTGGCTGGAAAGGAGGGTGCGTGGCTGTGTGGCTGCGTGGCTGCGCTGCTGCGTGGCTGCGTGGCTGCTTGGCTGGAAAGGAGGGTGCGTGGCTGTGTGGCTGCGTGGCTGCGCTGCTGCGTGGCTGCGTGGCTGCGTGGCTGCGTGGCTGCGTGGCTGCGTGGCTGCGTGGCTGCGTGGCTGCGTGGCTGCGTGGCTGGAAAGGAGGGTGCGTGGCTGTGTGGCTGCGTGGCTGCGCTGCTGCGTGGCTGCGTGGCTGCGTGGCTGCGCTGCTGCGTGGCTGCGTGGCTGCGTGGCTGCGTGGCTGTGTGGCTGCGTGGCTGCGCTGCTGCGTGGCTGCGTGGCTGCGTGGCTGCTTGGCTGGAAAGGAGGGTGCGTGGCTGTGTGGCTGCGTGGCTGCGCTGCTGCGTGGCTGCGTGGCTGCGTGGCTGGAAAGGAGGGTGCGTGGCTGTGTGGCTGCGTGGCTGCGCTGCTGCGTGGCTGCGTGGCTGCGTGGCTGCGTGGCTGCTTGGCTGGAAAGGAGGGTGCGTGGCTGTGTGGCTGCGTGTAGCTGCGCTGCTGCGTGGCTGCGTGGCTGCGTGGCTGCGTGGCTGCGTGGCTGCGTGGCTGCGTGGCTGCGTGGCTGGAAAGGAGGGTGCGTGGCTGTGTGGCTGCGTGGCTGCGCTGCTGCGTGGCTGCGTGGCTGCGTGGCTGCGTGGCTGGCTGGGGGGGGGGGGGGTGCCGGGTGCGTGGATGCGTGGATGTGTGGCTGGGTGGGTGCGTCACTGCGTGGCTGGCTGGCTCTGTGGCTGCGTGGGCGGCTGGATGGCCGGGTCAGCGTGGCTTCGTGTTCAATGGGATGCTAATATGTTGTTGCCTTTGGATGCCACAGTTCATGGATTCTTTTGTTCACATGCAGGTGCTGCCGTCTTCCCCATCGACGTCGTCAAGACCGATGTCGCCAAGAAGGATGATGCAATCACTCTCGGCCATGTTTAACTCATGTGGGCCTTCATGGCCATACGGGAAATATTATTGAATCAGTTCTTTGACACTGAGTTGGCACTACGCAACACCTTTGATGCACATGAGTGCAGGGCGCATGTGTTGAAACCATGCAACCATGGCGATCCCTCAAAAAGTTTGGTTATGTAATAAGTGACACAATTATTCCGGACGTATGATGGCCCAACGTCCTGTAAGGTTGAGTTGTCTTGGAGGAGGAGCGTGATGACCGCGGAAGCCGCGTGGGTGTCTGTAGTGCTATATCTTGAAGATGTACGGTCTTGGAAGAGTTATGGTCTTGGAATCATATAATAATGAACTTGGAATAAAGTTGCGGGCAGCCTTCAATTGGCATATGTTGTCTCATTGATGTTGTCTCATTGCGTTAATGGGTCAATTGTCTTAGTTTATATAATGTATATCTTGGGAAACTCATTGCTTCAATAAAATGCATGCTAGGCGCAATCAACCCCCACAAACACATCTGAAAACTGCACAGTGCATCAAATGTATCCTAGACAAAAAAATGTATCCTAATCCGGTAAAACCACCCTATCAGTATGATGGCCGGAATGCGGCTATGCGCCGATACTGGCTGTTGGCTCAGGAACAACACAAGGTGTGGGACCCAGGGCCCAATAACGACAAGCCCAGCCCGCTCCAGCTTTTTCATGATCTACTGGGCCGTAACCAGGTATTCATCACCATCATGCCTCACGGCGACATGACTCAGGTCCACTGGCTTCCCTGGTCTAATAACGCGCCCTATTAGCCTTTCACCTGTCACCGCCACACGTGTGTGTGCCCACCTTTAATTAGGATTCGCTGATACTCATTTCCCCTCTCACCTCTTTGGTCCATAATTGGCTAATAAAAATATACCCATTTCCCCGAAAAATATAAAAAATATGACGAGTGTCTCGATCGATAGTTTGGGTAATCGAAACTGGTGACTTCGCACGACTCACATGAGGCGGTGAACTCTTTGTGAACTCTTTTGTGAACTGGGCCGACCGGGGCCGAGCTAATTTTGGGTCCCGAGGAGTTCACGAGTTCACTGGACGAGTTCACAATCTCCCCGAAGTCCGAAGTTGTGAACTCCCCGTGAACTCCCCGTGAACTCCTCGTGAACTCTTTGTGAACTTGTGGTGGACAGCGTGCGTTTGGCGCGAAGCAAGCCCATGAAAATGCCAGACGTGCAACATGCGCGGGAAGGTGGCAGGTGCTCGGGAGTCGCCAGCCATGAGGGACACCGACCAGCTTTTTCAGGAATGGCTACAACGGGTTACCCTCGCAAAAGGTGACCCGAAGCCTGCTATTAGCGACGACATTAACCCAAATGCTCCGAGCCCCACGGCTGTAGAAGAGCAGAGCATTGCACGCGAAGGGCACAGCGCCGCACTCGATCTGGTTGCGGCTTTGGTGATCTTTGGAGATGCTGGCAATCTTGAGGACGATAGTTGGCGCAGTAATAAATGTCGGTCTTCTTGCGCGGCATTGCATACTCTTTGGAGATGACAAGGCGAGCTCGCCTAAGCCGAAGGCAAAGCGAAATATGAGCGACAAAGCAAACGTGAAACTCACAACGCCCTGATGACAATATGGATGGCGGCAATTGGTGTTGATGGCCACATACACACTGGTTCATATCCATCATCGTGCACGACTCGAAAACGCGGATAACATAACGGCAGGCTCGAGCTACCTTGGTCCGGATTCTCCAGATCTCTGGCCTGCGCTGTTGTCTCATTGACATACACACTGATGCGCCCGGCAATAGCATGGGCGGTCCGTCTGCATGAACAAACTTTCGTTGCTGGCCGCCCCACGCTTCACGTTCTAGGCACACTGGTTGGTAAGAAAGGTCAACTTGTAAGGTCCGTTGAGTCCGATCTCTTTTCTTTCAGGGGCATGCTCTTTTTGTGTGTGCGATCATGATGGCTACTATGGAACGTGATTCATAAGATATTGCTTCAAATTTGCTGTGCGATAACACTTCCTTGACTACTTGTAGTAATCACTTTTATTGCTCATTGAAATAATTTTGGACATTTATCTGCTGGCCCCAGGCAATTGTCATGTTTGTTGTCTCACTCACTTGATGACAATGTAAAGACTATCACTAAAGCAACTAGCGCAGGCCAGAAATATGGAGATCCCGGACCATGCTGTTGATATCTCGAGCCTGCTGTTGACTCATCCGTGTTAGTCGAGTCATTCACAACGATGGAAACAAATGGAGGGGGAAATGTGCAGCCTTGTAAGTTACAACTATGGCTGGCTAACATTCAGAGCGGGATCTACACGGTTTGCGACGGCACCACTCCTTTTGAACTGCAATAACCCTAAATGGAATTAATATGTTCGCACATTGCATAGTTGCATGCCTCCCTTTATAATTGCAACGCGCCCGACATTAGTCATGATTAAAGAATTACGCGTGCACAAAGTTATTGTTAAGCAGCCACAATACGTCCAACATTATGTCTCACTCAATGAGCAACCAATTCAAGACATTGCACATGTCCAAGTGAGGTCTTAACAACCTCAGTACCCCAGTGCGTGTGACTAGCTCAAGGAGCTCACGTAATTGACCACTATGAACATGTGTAGCATCATACGGTAAGCTAATGAAATTTCCATTATTAAAATTCTGAAATGTTGACTCACATTTGCTAAATGAAGTAAGGAGTTCAGTTCTAAAACAAACTCTTGCTTATGCCCACTCTGATATGGGAAACCAGATGCCCATCCATGAAAAGAATGTGTGTGTGTGTGTGAGTGAGTGAGTGAGTGAGTGAGTGAGTGAGTGAGTGAGTGAGTGAGTGAGTGAGTGAGTGAGTGAGTGAGTGAGTGAGTGAGTGAGTGAGTGAGTGAGTGAGTGAGTGAGTGAGTGAGTGAGTGAGTGAGTGAGTGAGTGAGTGAGTGAGTGAGTGAGTGAGTGAGTGAGTGAGTGAGTGAGTGAGTGAGTGAGTGAGTGAGTGAGTGAGTGAGTGAGTGAGTGAGTGAGTGAGTGAGTGAGTGAGTGAGTGAGTGAGTGAGTGAGTGAGTGAGTGAGTGAGTGAGTGAGTGAGTGAGTGAGTGAGTGAGTGAGTGAGTGAGTGAGTGAGTGAGTGAGTGAGTGAGTGAGTGAGTGAGTGAGTGAGTGAGTGAGTGAGTGAGTGAGTGAGTGAGTGAGTGAGTGAGTGAGTGAGTGAGTGAGTGAGTGAGTGAGTGAGTGAGTGAGTGAGTGAGTGAGTGAGTGAGTGAGTGAGTGAGTGAGTGAGTGAGTGAGTGAGTGAGTGAGTGAGTGAGTGAGTGAGTGAGTGAGTGAGTGAGTGAGTGAGTGAGTGAGTGAGTGAGTGAGTGAGTGAGTGAGTGAGTGAGTGAGTGAGTGAGTGAGTGAGTGAGTGAGTGAGTGAGTGAGTGAGTGAGTGAGTGAGTGAGTGAGTGAGTGAGTGAGTGAGTGAGTGAGTTCACGAGTGAGTGAACTTGTGCGTGTGTTGTGTGTGTGTGTGTGTGTGTGTGTGTGTGTGAGAGAGAGAGAGAGAGAGAGAGAGAGAGAGAGAGAGAGAGAGAGAGAGAGAGAGAGAGAGAGAGAGAGAGAGAGAGAGAGAGAGAGAGAGGGAGGGAGGGAGGGAGGGAGGGAGGGAGAGGGAGGGGGAGGGAGGGAGGGAGGGAGGGAGGGAGGGAGGGAGGGAGGGAGGGAGGGAGGGAGGGAGGGAGGGAGGGAGGGAGGGAGGGAGGGAGGGAGGGAGGGAGGGAGGGAGGGAGGGAGGGAGGGAGGGAGGGAGGGAGGAGGAGGGAGGGAGGGAGGGAGGGAGGGAGGGAGGGAGGGAGGGAGGGAGGGAGAGAGAGAGAGAGAGAGAGAGAGAGAGAGAGAGAGAGAGAGAGAGAGAGAGAGAGAGAGAGAGAGAGAGAGAGAGAGAGAGAGAGAGACTAGAGATGTGCATGTACGTATGCGTGCGCGTGTGCTTGTGCGTGTGCGTGTGCGTGTGCGTGTGCGTGTGCGTGTGCGTGTGCGTGTGCGTGTGCGTGTGCGTGTGCGTGTGCGTGTGCGTGTGCGTGTGCGTGTGCGTGTGCGTGTGCGTGTGCGTGTGCGTGTGCGTGTGCGTGTGCGTGTGCATGCGCACATGCCACACGTGCACATGCACGTATGGGTGGGCAGGGCATTGCGTTTGCAGCGACGACGTATACACAGTCCAGGTTACCAACCGGAACCTACGCTTGCTGTTTGCTGTTGAAAGCATCTTCAAGTTCTCGTAGAATGCCAGGGCGTTCCCCATTTTTGGACCACGTGTTTGAAGCGATGCCATATGCACGCTCCAAGGTACCATAGTCGCAGCTATGAGAAAGCCACTCTAATGCACCAATGAGCATTTGCTCGGGTCTTACCACGTCCAACCGGAGCCCGCGCCCGCCGTTGTCCGGAGATTCGGCTCGCTGATCGGGCTGATTTTCTCCAGTAAATAACCGAACGCCTCCAGCGAGATATGGCATGTTTTGTGCATGTGACGGCGGGCGGCTCTGGGGTCGTCCCCAGCCAATAAACAAACCGGCTTTGAAACAATATCGACAGAGAAGCACTGGCACCAACACCTGGAAAAACTTGCAAAGAAAGCTACCTGTCTGCGTTCGAACGCAGACAGGTAGCTGGAAAAGCGACATGCACGACAGGTCACCGGCGCGTTTTTATCATATTTCTGCAGCACTGTATCAAATTAGTGGTGCAGAAGTTAGTGGTTTACAGCTGGACAAGACGTGCATGTTATTAGCCAGCATGCCCGGATGCATCATGCACTTGCTTGACGTTTGCGCCCTTTCCCGCGAAATCTGGGCTGTCTTCCCGCGCCTCCGCCAGTTCACAAACGAGTTCACTGGCGAGCAGTTCACAACGTCGTTGCGACCCATGTGAGTGCGTGAACTCGAAGTGAAGGGCCGGTGAAGCGCCGGTGGCGACCCGGCCGTCGACCCAGTTCACAAAGAGTTCACCGACGGAGTTCACCGAGCCTCATGTGAGTCGTGCCTTAGGAATCGCTTGTCAGCCAGGTTGCCGGTCGCGCATTCTAGCAAGCGTACGGTCTCTATCTAAACGGCGTGCAAGGGATCGTCGCAGCGATGGTGGACGTGGATCCGGAGCGATGAATGATCACCGTCAATTGCTGGAAATTGCAGCCAGTCGGAAAGCTATTACCAGCGTAATTGTCACCTGCTATGCACTACCACGTGTACACTGAGCACGGTGTAGGTATTGTCAACCCTGGCTGGTGGCGTGGCAATTTTTTAAAACCGAAATATTAATGTAATGTGTAAGAAACGGCATCAAACGCCTTGCTTGCTCAACAACAGCTGAAAATGCCGGCTCAGGTACTTCAACCTTTATCTATCCCGGTTACGGGTGCTTTAGGAAAGCTTCTTTCCATGGAGAACAGCGGTGATTCGGCAACGCCACATGGGGCATTGTCGGAGCTGCCGGATGCGGAGCTGGACGCGCTCATGAGGAGTTGTATAGAGGAGAGCGCGCGGCGCTACGCGGCCCGACAGGAGGTATATTTCGGTTTTGGCCTGACAAAGAACTCAGTGATAAATTTGTTTTTCGCAATCTCATTTTATCACGACGTATCTAAGCTACTGCTGGCATTATACTGACAATTAATTATTATTATTATTATTATTATTATTATTATTATTATTATTATTATTATTATTATTATGGGCATACGCGGGGGGGGGGGGAAGGGGCTGTCGTGATCAACGGTATAGTAATATATAGCTAGTTGAATCGCAGCTTAATCGTGATTATTTTAGAACTGAATGTGCAGTGTAGGTGGAAATGGGGTTGGAAAATGTGCGGTGTAGGTGGGTAATGGCCATGATCGCTCGCACGCTTCCGTTCTGCACCTGTTCCTCAAATGCGCGGGCATCCCAACGGTCCCCTGGCGCTGCTGCCTTTTGCGCCCGCAGCCGCTGGATGGGCTCGTGCAAACTATCCGCGCATGCTTCCCTGCGTCGGAATTTGATTCACAGGCGTCGTTCCACGTGGGTACGTTGCTCTTCTTCTAGCTTCCACCTGGGCCGCTAATATTGCTGCAGCCGTTCACTGCCTTGGCGAAGCATTCCTTTCATGCACTTGCGATTACCATTGATTCTACCCAAGTTGCTTCTACCCAACGCACAAGTTGGATGCAGGGGTCCCTGATGGCTGGCATCAAATTGCACAACATGCCACGTCATGCAGTCTATTGAGCACGTGTGTGTGCCAATTGGAAGTGTCTCACATACAGGCAGTGGGGGCAGCATGGGTCTGCCACCTGGTGGATTTAAATATATTTGGTGGCATGTGTGACCATAGCAGGGGCCGTTGGGGGTCCTGTCACATCGCATAAATCGCGTGCACGCTTTTTTGCACCGATACAGCGCTTGACAGTGTCCTGGTGCCGACGCGCGTACCTGCCATGCTGCAAGCCTTGCGTGACAGGGTGCAGTTATATACAGGCAGCGAAGAGACAGTGGTGGCAAAATAAAGGATGCAACTGCTGGTGTAGACTTGCTCTTGAGTGACTGTTTGAATGCTGCATTTATGCCAGAAATAATGTTCAATTACTTTGCTGGGGCAATGACAAATACATTGCTGGGGCAATGAGTCATACACACAATTAGCCGTGCAATGCGCAAGTTAGATTGAACTGTCGCTGTACTTCCCCCATGTATGCGATAGCATCCTCCGCGTGTGCTTTAGTATGCATGGATGATGAATGGACGTTGATTTCACTTCAACATCACCACTGAAGACCAGGGCAAACCGCGCTCTTCTTCTGTTGTCATCGTGGTTTTAATACGAGCCGGCTCAAAGTGACGTTCTGGGGCAAACATAGCAAACTTGGCAGTTCAGCTTTCCTCAAAACTCTTCCCCCCCGTCCAGGGCTGCACATGGAGTGATAGCACTGGGTACCGTAGCATGGGTCATGTGGACTGATCGAGCCATTCCCATCTGTTTTCTAGCTCATGCGCCGCCATGGCACCTCGATCGATGATGGCCACTGGACACCAGCATAACCCAGTGCTGTTCTTCACCTTCCTCCTGCAGCGCCTGGATGAGCCCGGAGCGCACCCATCCATATTCTGATTGCGGTTGTCGTCTCCCACTTGCTTGGTGGTTGCTCCCGCTTGCTCGAACACAATAACGTGAAAGGAGGCCTGTGGCAAGCAATGGGGGTTGTTGGTCGCCTCCCAGGTTTCCCACGCAGCGCCCTCCTTCACACCAGCAGCCCAGTGCTTGACGTACCGCGTATCCAAGCTACCTGCTTGCGTGCATTTCCCTGTAAACAAGGATGTTTCCCCTACCAGCTGCCTGCTTTTGACAAGGCTCCCTGAGTAGAGGGGTGCTTGTGTCTATGTAGAATCTGCGCAAGCTGACCCCAGGGACCCCGAACGACACCGTGCCGGCCTTTTCTATCCATGGTGACGTGTCCCCCCCCCCTGCAGGCAGCGTCGCTGGCTCTATCCTCAGCACCCCCCCCAGCTCTACCACCTCTGCCAGCGCCCCCCCCCCCTGTCCCCCCTTCTGCTGGGTGTCACGCCCACCTCCTCTGCCATGGTGTCAGCGCTGCCCCCCGTGCTGGTGGGCGCCTGCACGCGCGTGCTCATCCCAGGGGTGTCCAAGTTCACCTTTTCCCGCTGGCTCAAGGCGGTGCTGCGCATTCGGCGCATGCGCGACCCCTGGAACGCACGGCACGTGCACCAGCTCAAGCCGGAGAGGTGGGTGAAGCTTGTCGCATTCGCACGTGCACCAGCTCAAGCCGGTGGGTGGCATGGAGGTGGGTGGGGGAACCCGCGCGAGTCAGGAAGGTGGTTGGGGGCACAAGCGCAAGCATGAGAGGTGGGCGAAAGCATCAATTTCAACCACAGAGGTGAGGGTCGGCCCGTGCGCGTGTGCTTCTGCTGGCAAACCGCTCACACCCACGCTCGTGTCTGCGGCATGCTGGCTTGTATGTGCACCTGCCCCCGTGTGGTGCCCTCGCATCGTACCAGACCCAGACATACCCTGGCTGACACTGTGTGTGGGATGAGTGGGCATGTGGGATGAGGGAGGTGTTAGGAGGGAATGCGGGACAAAGTCCTTCCAAATTCCCCATGGACAATATGTTTCGACGCTGTCCTTTATCGTCGCTCGGCTCATCCATGACGCGTCTATTGCTTGTGCTGCGTGTGCCATTGGCGCATCTATCCTTGGGCTCACGTAACAACACCCTGGGCCTATCCCTGCCTGCTTCAACCCCTGGGCCTGGCAGGGCGGACCGCCACTACTACTGTGCCAAGCGCAAGCTGTGGAAGAGCGACGAAACGCTCGTCAAGGTGGGGGCTAGACAAGGTGGAGGCCAGACAAGTTGGGGGGTCGAGTTGGGGGTTCAAGGTGGGGGATGGACATAGTGGGGGGCTGGGCTTAAAGGGTAGAGGGTAGGGTGAGGGGTGTGGGGTGTGGGAATGAGAGAGGGGAGGTTGGCGGATGGTGGTGGCGTGGGGTGCGGGAAGGGGCGAGGGGCGAGGGTTGAAGGGTTATGCTGGTGGAGGAGGCAGGGGCCTTGGTGCATGGTGGTGGCTGGCATGTGACATGCCACCACGCAGACAGCTGGCTGCTGGCCGCTTGTCGATGCCAGAACAGATGCCACACGCCCGCCCCTCAAGCATCGCTGTGCACGATACCAGGGTGGCCTCACCCATCTCTCTGATACTCGCACCCGCACAATTGTCGTGACTCTGCCCCTGCCCCCCCCCTTTGAAGATGGAGGCGGAGCCGTTTGCGGCGGGTGCCATGCGCCAGTGCTACGCCATGAAGAAGTTCTCCAGCCAGGGCGGGCTCACGGTGGGTGGGCGCCCCTTGCTAGCGGGCTTGGGTGGGTGTTTGCCCCTTGCTAGTGGGCTTGGGTGGGTGGGCGCCCCTTGCTAGTGGGCTTGGGTGGGTGGGCGCCTTTGCTAGTGGGCTTGGGTGGGTGGGCGCCCCTTGTTAGTGGGCTTGGGTGGGTGGGCGCCCCTCGCTGGTGGGCTTGGGTGGGTGGGCGCCCCTTGCTAGTGGGCTTGGGTGGGTGTGCAGGCATTAAGAGCAAGATGGCTACCAGGTACAAGCCCCCCATAACTGGATAGCAGTCAGGTAGAAGCCCCCCATGATGAACCACCTCAGGGGGGTGATCACTGGCCGCAGCGAGGACACCACCCCAAGCAGGTGTGACTGTCGCTGGGTTTGGATGGTCGCAGCGAGGACACCACCCCAAGCAGGTGTGACTGTCGCTGTGTTTGGACCGTCTCTCAGCGCGCTTCGTGCTTGTGAGCGTAATACCTTGCTGCAAGTGGGCATGCAGTCCTAGCCCGTGCTTGTGAGCGTAATACCTTGCTGCAAGTGGGCATGCAGTCAGCGTGCTTGTGAGCGTAATACCTTGCTGCAAGTGGGCATGTGAGCGTAATACCTTGCTGCAAGTGGGCATGCAGTCCTAGCCCGTGCTTGTGAGCGTAATACCTTGCTGCAAGTGGGCATGCAGTCCTAGCCCGTGCTTGTGAGCGTAATACCTTGCTGCAAGTGGGCATGCAGTCCTAGCCCGTGCTTGTGAGCGTAATACCTTGCTGCAAGTGGGCATGCAGTCAGCGTGCTTGTGAGCGTAATACCTTGCTGCAAGTGGGCATGCAGTCCTAGCCCGTGCTTGTGAGCGTAATACCTTGCTGCAAGTGGGCATGCAGTCCTAGCCCGTGCTTGTGAGCGTAATACCTTGCTGCAAGTGGGCATGCAGTCCTAGCCGTGCCGCGTCTCCATGCACCGACGCGCTCACCCCCCCCCACGCTCTTCCCCCATCCCCCTCCCTTCCCCCCCCTGCGTGCGACTGCACAGGAGATGAGCTGGAAGAATGCGTCCAACTACGTGGCCAAGCGCTACACGCAGCCGGTGGTAGGTGCTTCTGGCACACGCAGCGGATGGTGGGTGGTACTGGTAGCCGGTGGTAGGTGCTTCTGGCAGCCGATGGTGGGTGGTACTGGTAGCCGGTGGTAGGTGCTCCATGAGTAGCGGGGGGTGCAACGGTGGTGGGTATTCACGATTCATGATTGCAGCCAGGGGTGGGTGCGTCGGGCAATCACATGCCACCCGAGCACTCCTGACGACCCAGCCCCTACCTTGGTGGTGGCCGGCTATGGTGCCACTGGTAGGGCGGACACGGAAAAGGCTTCTGAGACGTGTGTAATGCCGAATGCTGTGCATACGTATAGAACGGTTCTTTAAACATCCCAGGCGTGCTGGCTCTTGCATGCGCATGGTCCGACGTGGCTGCAAATGTGCCCGGTAGAGCCCATGGCTGCAACCATGCGGCAATGGTCACTGGGTCAGTCGCGATACGGGACGAGGGCGAAAGCCTGCTGGCCGTCACCGGGCGTGACCATCATCGCAGGCCAGCATGTAGACCCGCCTGGCCATCGCCCTCACTCAGCTTGTACACCCGCAGCGATCACCGCAGCCCCTGGCCCTGCTCACCTCTGCCGCTTGTGCCCACCGTGTTCGCAGGACGACAACGTGTACTACGAGGACGTCAAGCTCCAGATGCAGTCCAAGGTGTACGGGGAGCTGTACAACCGAACAGAGCCGCCCAAGAAGGTGAGGGGGGGGGGGAGGGGAGAGAGGCTGCGCGGTGGGCACCAACGCCCGAATAGCACCGTTCACGTCTGGTCTTCATGGTGGTGCGGATGAAAGTGATGACTCATGGTGTTGAATTGGCTACGGCCGTTGCCAGCCTACACTGTCAAGGGGGCTCTGTGTGTTCTAGCTCACACCTTGATGTTTTCGCACCGTTTACAAAGATGGAAATGAGAAGAAAGCTGGCAAGTTAGCGCCAAGGGACTTAGGTCTGAGAGCACAGACAGTCAGGGGGGATTGAGGCGGTGGGTGGTGGCTTTGCTTACCTCCCACCTTGCGCCGGCGGGCGTATGGCGTGCAACACACATGTCCCTTGGTAGTCAGAATCCAGCCCTGGGTGAGCCCATGCTCCCCCCCCACCATCCAATGGCCCGCACCAGAGAGCTGCAGGGCATGGCTGCGCCTGGTGGTGAACGGGTGGGCATGGATGCACCAAGCTCTCCCCCGCACACTTGCATCATTGGGGATGGGGTATGGCAGATAGGCAAGGAGCAGTTTCTGTGGCCCTCATTAGGGATGAGCATCAACCGTGAACAACTTGTAGTCGCCGAGGAGTGCCAAAGAGCTCCGCTCTCAACTGCATGTTATGCTAGTCGGGTACGCCTGCAGTATGGAGTGGAAGGCAACGCCAGCTGGCGCAGATCTCAACACCTGACTGGGCTGTTACTGGTTGTGTCCTGGATTGATTATTTAAGGTTGTTGGCTTGGATGACTCAATAACTGACGGTAGTTGGACATCCTGTCCCTGGCCCACTCACAAAGTGCGAGTGCTAGGCAAAGCGCACCTGGCGGGGAACCTCCCTGTGACATCTCCTGGGATCTCCCTGGCAGTGGCGCCCTAGCACCCCCCACAGCCGCGTCCTGCCCGTCTGTACCCATGATACGGGCCTCCACCCTGCTTGCTTTGCTCTTCTACAGCTCATGTCATGGTGGTGGCTGTGGAACATCGATCCGGATGCTGAAATTAGAAATGACACTGAGCTGCTTTCCCTCGCACTCCGCAGGTGGACTTCCTGCAAGCCTACCTGGTGGAGATGGTCAACCGGCCGGGCCGCCCGCTGTTCTGCGTGGAGCACCACATGGAGGTGAGGGGGAGTACACATGGAGTTTAATTTTCTACGGCGTGCTGCCACGTGGACAGGCTGCCTGTTGCAGAGAATAGAAGTACAGGGAGATATCGGGGCATCACGCCCATCGGGGGCATACATGGGCAGGTGGGCACGGCACGTGGTGGAAGCCACTGGCCACATCAACACAGGAAGCCACTGGCCACATCAACACAGGAAGTCACCGGCCACATCAGCACAGGAAGTCACCGGCCACATCAACACAGGAAGTCAACGGCCACATCAACACAGGAAGTCACCGGCCACATCAACACAGGAAGCCACTGGCCACATCAACACAGGAAGCCACACAGTGCATGCACCGCTTTGTGGGCGCGCCTCCGCTACCGATGCTGAGCCGCCCAGGCGAGCGCATCTGCGGTTGCCCCGCAGAGGTCCACGGCAGTAGCAGTAGTGCATGCCTAGCACTTAGTAGCAATAGGCAGCAGCTTGCGTGCATGCTGACTAGTAGGGGCTTATGCTATCCCTTCTCGTCTGCTCCGCATTGTGTTTTGTCGCGTCCTTCCTGTCCATTATACTGGGGCCTGCCGTGTGTTTGCCATGTCATGCGTGCCGTGTGTGTACAGCAGCGTCCAATAGCGGCCCAAAAGTCTCTCGCATGCACGCCTTAGAGACATGCCGTTTTGTTTTCGTAAGCGATGACCGCCCACGCCTCTTTGTTGCTGCTTGTGCGGCCAACCCCAGGGTGCATACCACAAGTACAACACCAACAGCGGCTTTGTCAGCGACGAGGTGTCGCGTAGCACCCCGCAGGCGTTCAGCCACTTCACGTTCATCGTCAGCAACGGCAAGGAGCTCGTGGTGGATGTGCAGGTGGGTGGGCAAAGAGGGCATGGGAGAGATGGACTGCAGCGGGTGGTTTGTGGGTGGACAAGGTGTCGTGGACGTGCAGGTGGGTGGGTCGTTTCTGTGCGGGTGTGGGTGTGCAGGTAGGTGGTTTGTGGTGTGGCGGATGTGCAGGTGGGCAGTCTAGGGGGGGGAACATGGATAGGTGGATGGGTTGCGGAAGGGGTAAGTGGGCAAGTCGCTCTGTGAGGAGTGGCGGGATTTGCTGGGGGGGCGCAAGGGTCGGTGGGTTGGATGGTGGCCTTGTCGTAAGAGGGGTAGCTCGATGGGTGGGTTGGTCAGTGACAGGCGGATGCGCTGCTTTGACAAGTGGATGGGCTGCCTTCACAGGTGCACTGCTGAAGAGGTGCCTGCATGTCGCTGTGCGCGTGTGTATACACTGTTGTGTGGGTGCCAGGGTGGGGTACAAGAGGGGTGGGCAGGGGTAGAGGAGGCAGTATTGTGTGAATGAGGGTGGATGGGCAGGGAAAGGGGGGAGGAGACTGTAGCCCAGCAGAAACAGGGACAACACACAAGCATCATATCGACTGTTCTCTTGTCGCTTTCTATGGCTTGTTTCAGCATGCCTGACGTCCGTGCGTGATGTTGCGGTGTGCAATCCCCCTGGATCGTCATCGCCACAACCCCTGTCACTGCCATGCTTGTGTTGTACATGGCACGGCTACAGGGCGTGGGCGACCTTTACACAGACCCGCAAATACACACAATATCGGGAGAGGTAAGCGCAGCGCGGTGGCAGGCCGTCACACCACGACAGGGGATGGGATACCCCCACCACCGCAGGACTACGCGGAACAGAAGTAGAGCATTAGGGTAGCCGTGACAAACGGCAGCATTCAACGCGCTAGCTGTACGCATGGCAGCATTGCCTGCCTCACTCTTTGCTTTCCGCCAGTTGGCCCTGGGGGAGTGAGTCGATGTACTGGAGGCAGTCCTTCTGCTCTCCCGTCTAGGCAAGTTTGCTGTCTGGTGATTAGTTGGCAACTGTCCCATCACCTAGGTCTAGCTGCGATGCATTTCCTTCAGCATCACAAGACACCCCCTTGTCTAGTTCGTCGCCGATCTACGGTGCTGGTCCTTGCGGTGCAACCCAAGTAGCATGGGCTCATGATGTTGACTAGTAACGCTTTAATAAATATTTGTACTGCTAGCTGCTTCTCAGCCCTTATCGTTCTGCTTATGATCCTGCTCAAAGAGTGGCTGTGCTATGTGATGCTTCAAATATATAAGTTAAATTTTGCGGTCAATCGTTGTTCATGACGCTATGTAGCCATCCTGGGTGCTAAATGTATTTTTATGGCGGATCAATCGGCTTGAGTCCTAGACATGTGACATGCCCCATGATGTCACGCCTATGCGGCTTGGCCCTTGCGTGAGTTATCCACCCCGGTCTTCCCTAGACGGCCCAGTGACAGCTGGCGCATTTCGTCATGTTCCAAATGAACTTGAGCGGATGACAGGAGATACCAAAGCTGTTTTGGCGCTGAGTGATCCCACTCGTCGCAGCCTGCACGCATGCCACAATACAGACACAGGGGGTCCATCATCCCTCCTCCGCCTGCCCTTGCATGGGGCCTCACTGCCACGCCTGCCCTTGCATGGGGCCTCACTGCCACGCCTGCCCTTGCATGGGGTCTCACTGCCCTGCCTGCCCTTGCATGGGGCCTCACTGCCCTGCCTGCCCTTGCATGGGGCCTCACTGCCACGCCTGCCCTTGCATGGGGTCTCACTGCCCTGCCTGCCCTTGCATGGGGCCTCACTGCCACGCCTGCCTTGCATGGGGCCTCACTGCCCTGCCTGCCCTTGCATGGGGCCTCACTGCCACGCCTGCCCTTGCATGGGGCCTCACCGCCACACCTGCCCTTGCATGGGGTCTCACTACCCTGACTGCCCTTGCATGGGGCCTCACCACCACGCCTGCCCTTGCATGGGGCCTCACCGCCACACCTGCCCTTGCATGGGGCCTCACTACCCTGACTGCCCTTGCATGGGGCCTCACCACCACGCCTGCCCTTGCATGGGGCCTCACCACCCTGACTGCCCTTGCATGGGGCCTCATCGCCATGCCTGCGCTGGCCCTGCGTGCGGCGCACCTGCTGCGGCGCCGTGCAGGGCTACGGCGGCGGCAACCTGGGCGCCGAGGGCATCGCCATGTTCTTCCTCACGCACATCTGCAACCCGCTCTGCGCGCGCATCAAGCTGCAGGCAAGTACGGCAGGGTCCACCCAGGGTGTCTCCCGCATGCTCGGCTGGTGTCCTGGCAGTGACAGCACGATGGGCATGGCGGCATTTGCTCCCCACCCTTTGCCCCTGGGTTGGCTCCGGGAGCAGAAGATCAAGACCATAAAGAGCCAGTGCTGGCGGCCTACGTATGCTCCTTGCCTGAAGACCATGTTGCCGCATGGAACATGCCCACCTCCGACCTTTGAGGTCGTAGCACTCTGCAGCCACAGCTAAGTTTTTGTGGAGGTGCCCGGATCACCCATCTTTACCTGGCAGCAGTGAATGGGAGGTCATGTTGCATGCTGTGCATGCGCGGTGCGGGACACCGTCGGGCCGTGGCGCGGGGCAGCACACTGCCGGGCCCACCTTTATCGCACGCAGCATGAGCCAGCCCAGTGGATAGGAGGTAGGGTGAGGCAGATGAGCCCCCTGTATGGTAGCTGTGCGTCTCATCACGTGCGGCACAACTGGGGCGAGGTGTTCACGCCTACCTTTTGGCCGTGCTTGCATGCGTCGGCATGTTCCGCGGGACGACACGAAACGGGGTCCTGCGTCCTGAAGCCCTCGCCCACAGTGGCAATAATTTGCCAACAGGTGATTTGGCGGCAGTGGTGCGTTTGGTGGCGGCAGTGGTGCGTTTGGTGGCGGCAGCGGTGCGTTTGGTGACGGCAGACACACGATCCGCACAACTGTTTTCTCTGGCCCTGCACTGATAGATGTACTGTAGGAGCGCCGTATTAAACACCCTGTCTGGCTTTTTGCTGGCTGCTGCTGTGTTGTTGGCTGCTGCTGCGTGACCACGTGACCGACCTGTGCCCATGGGGCTCGTCGCTCCTGGTGCCCTGGTGACGCATGGCTCTGACCACCAGTGCTTCCCCCTGGCAGAGTGCGAGCGCAACAACCTGGAGGGCAGCCACCAGGGGTCCAAGATTGTCATCGGCGCCACCGTGGCAAGCCCCCACTGGCAGAATCTGCACCAGCAGCAGCAGCAGCAAGTGCCATCAGTCAGTGATGCCCCATCCCACACGCGCTCCAGCCCCGTCCCCATCAAGCACCTCCGCATCAGCACAGGGCATGGGTCCAACCCGGGGGCCAGCTACGGGGGTGAGGGCGGCTTCCGACCCGGCAGCAGCTACCCCGACGATGACAACTCAAGCCACGGCGGCTACAGCAGCAGCATGGAGGGGGGTGCCAACTCGTGGGTGCGCCACCACATGTTCGCCAAGGGGCGCGTTGCCGGCCTGACAGATGGCGGTGCCGTGGGGCCCATGCCTGAGACACCCAACCCCTTCGACACTCGCAATGCCAAAAAGGTCAACCCGTTTGCGCACTACTGGAGCCAGGTGTCGGATGGAGAGGGCGTCACGCCCGAGCCCACCCTGGCGGTGCCTAGGAGGCCCCTGGAGGCGGAGCCCAGCTGTGCATCAGGCAGCGAGGACTGTGCTCTGGACTTGGCCTCGTATCCAGAGAGCGACGAGCCGGACTCCAAGCTTCACTCGCTGGAGCCGTCGGTGAGCCGTCCCCACCAGCCGGGTGGCAGCCACAGGCCTCGCACGAGTTTTGTGGGCGACCCGCAGGTGAGCTGGCGCACACGGCTCGTGGGTTGCGGGCACGGTGATAGGTTGCTGCACGCCCACTTGGTGTTGGGGCATCGCCTGGCACGTGGCAGCATTTATACCTCTAAAACAGGGTTTGCCAGTAGTTAGGCCGTGCATTGTATGGACCGGATCTCTGCCTGCTACCTATGCCCCAATGTTTAAGTCGAGGTAGGGTCCTTCCAGGGTTCTAGCTCTCTCACTGCCTCGATCGGTGATGAGTGCATGTTATGTGCCGCACGCATCCCCCTAGTTCAGCTGCTCAGTTCAGTTAATCAGCCTCGTTACCTCTCTCAGCAATTTCTCAAGCCTGCTTTCCACAAATAATATGTAATGACTGCTGACAGCCGTATGCCGATGAATGCCTCCCTGTAAATATATAAATGCCGCTGAATGCCTCCCTGTAAATATATAAATCCCGATGAATGCCTCCCCATAAATATATAAATGCCGATGAATGCCTCCCTGTAAATATATAAATGCCGATGAATGCCTCCCTGTAAATATATAAATGCCGATGAATGCCTCCCTGTAAATATATAAATGCCGATGAATGCCTGTTTCCCCTGCCACTTTCACCACCACCACCATCACCACCGCCGCCATCGCCAACGCCAACGCCACCGCCACTGCCACCGCCACCCCTCGCCCACTGCCCAACCACCACCACCACCTCCAGATGCCTGCCCAGATGAGCGTGCCGGCGCACGTAACAGTGCCCGTAGGCGCACCGTCGAGCGTGAATGTTAGGCCGGGCCTGTTTGCGCGCATCCACTATGAGGTATGTACGAGGGATTATATGCACCCACCGAACGTGTGCACGGCAGCACGCATGCCCTGTTTGCGCGCATCACTATGATGTGGGTTGTTGAGAAATGTTAAAAAGAACAGGCTGCTTCATGTATTAGCCTTGCCACGCGCTTGTCTTCCTCATCTAACCGCGGTGCCCACATCCCCCCTGCTGCCATGCCTGCACGGGTGGCAGGCGCCGCCACTTGTGCCCTGTTCGCTTGCATGCATGTTTCGTGCGTTTAATATGATGGCTGCCACCATTCGCCACGGGTCCCGTCGCGGCCTCCATGTGGCCGCCTTCTGCTGCGGGTCGCATTTGCGCCTGGTTCCTGATCATGTCTCTTGCGGCTGCTGCCCTACTGGGATTGTGCTTGGGTGTGTGGCGTGTGGCATGGCACCACGCCCTGCAGGCAGCACTGCTTCACGGTCGAGGGCTTATCAAGGGCGATGGGTGAGTGACGGGTGGCCGTGCAAGGGTTGCCTCCTGGCACAGCAAAGTAATGCCTGGCAAGCATGGAAGTCATGGGGGTGCGCAAACCACAGTTGTTGCGCATTTGTTACACACACATTTGTATATCCTTGTTTTGCTTCTAACCGTTGCCTCAAGGTCATTGGTATTTTCTAGATGCTGGGCTTTTTGTTTGCGATTGTACTAACACTGTAATTAGCAGGTCTGATCAGTGACCTTGGAAGAAGCGATGAAAAAGACACTGGGAAGCAAGTGCCATTGGTCTGTCGGAAAAGCAGGGGGCTCTGTCTACCCCGTTTCCCATCATCCCAGGTGCGCACTAGCAGCGAATTCCAAGGAATTGTGTCAACCATTGTACACCAAGTAACCGCCTGCTTGCGTCTGCCCCCCCGCCAACCCCCCCAGCGTGGTGAGCGTGTCGGGGCTCTCGTCGGACCCCGACGCGCTCCTCTTCCACCTGGAGAGTGCTGCGCGCGACGGCCTGCCCATCGCCCAGCTGGCGCTTGCCCGTGTTTACGCGGGCCTCGCGCCCACCTCCCCTGTGCTGGCGGACGCTATTGAGGACATGGCCATCGACCCTGATGCGCCCGTCTCCTTCTACTACCTGCTGCTGGCGGCACAGCGCGGCGTGTGTCGCGCCATGGCTGCTGTTGCGTACAAGTGAGTGAGGGCGCACATAAACAATGGGAAAACGGGTGTAAGAGCACACTCCCTGCACATGTTTGCACAAAGGCAGTCTCATGAGAACTCCCAACCCCCTGGGTGTTGCGTGTCTGAGGGTTCCCTGCTTGAGGACGGTCAGGACATGGCGCAGCAGCATGCTTGCCTCCCTCCCTCCCTCCCTCCCTCCCTCCCTCCCTCCCTCCCTCCCTCCCTCCCTCCCTCCCTCCCTCCCTCCCTCCCTCCCTCCCTCCCTCCCTCCCTCCCTCCCTCCCTCCCTCCCTCCCTCCCTCCCTCCCTCCTCCTCCCTCCCTCATTCACTCAAATTTCCTCACATCTCTCCTTCTTCCCTCCCACCCTCCCCACCCATCACAGCCCCCCCTGTCTCCCTCTCTCCCTTTTGCCTGCTTTCCCCAGTCCCACCCCGTACACACAACCCCATGTCACACTGGCATGCAGCAGACAGCGAGCTTTAAAGCCACCTGTGGCCCTATAAATTATTTTTGCCACTATATGTAGGAAACTTAATTTTGTTATTGTGCGACATAGATGGTGTAGTATTACATCGAAGTTGGTTGCCAAGGACCACGGGCTTCGATTTCGCACGTTTCGGTGTGTAGAGGGGGGTCGATGATATTATTATGATAGTAATGGGACAGGACACCCCTAGAGGGCACTTTTCTGGAAACCATACCTATGCATGTGCTCAAAATCCAATGATGATTGGGGACCATAAATATGATTTTAAAACATATTTTCTAGCCACTTAGGGGGGGTATTAGCACCCACCATATGCCGGTTACGCGCTAAAAATAGAAAAAGACGCTATTTTTTGCCTATTTTCCCTAGGACACTGGGCAAACATATTTGGACCAAATCATATATTCCCATATAGTTCCCCCACTTTTGAGAAATGCTACCTAATTTTAACCACAGAATAATCATGTTTAGACACATTGATGGATTTTCCCGCAAAAAGTGTACTTTCTCCCCCCCCCCAAAAAATAATAAATCAAATCACACATGGAATAATGCCATATAACATATTCTAAAATATTACAGTTGGGGCTTGGGTGGGGGGACAAGCAGCCTCAATTTTTCAGGTCATTCTGACAAGCGCAGCCCTACTTGATGGATATTCCTAGATCGCCACCTGTGACGAAGCTAAGGGGGGTTTTAGCTAGTATTTAACCACACAAACACCCCTTTATCCATCCAACCCATTTGAAAACTGGCCAAACCACATGCTACCATCCTTTGCACATATGGTACCTCCTATGTTCAAGGTTTGACGCTATTCTGACAAAAACTCCCCCGGTTACATCACTGATCTAAGACGGCCGCCCACCAAGACGCTACAAGGAGATTTTAGTTACCATTTGGCCACATTAGCATCTCCTTCTTCATCAAATACCTCTGCAAACTGACCAAAGCGCATATTATCAACTCTTGCACTCTGACAACAACACATGCTCGAGGTTGGGGGTCCTTGCAACCAGAACTGCTCAGGTTGATGGGTTTCACATGTGACCACCTGACAAGGCGCTAAGGACCACCTAAGTAAGCAGGTAAACACAATGGCACTTCATATGCCATCCAACATGCACCAAGACCATGCTGAATATGTTTAGAAAGTACAATGGGGTAGCCACGCACCTCATACGCCTTCACCGCCCCTCGAGCATGGCCACCCTTGTATCTATGTGCACAGCAATATCATGCCTAACCAGCATTTTCTATGTTTCTCCCAGGCTAGAGTGTAAGGTAGATGCCAACCAAGCTAATCAACTCAACAACACCTGCTAAACTGCCCTACCCAGCATGGGCAACAAGCAGGGACTATGGAGGGCAAGGAACCAAGTAGGATCATGGTATGCATAGCTTGCATGCAGTCAACCATGTCAACCATGGTTGGCTCAGCGCATTGTAGTCTTGTCAGATCATCATAACAAGGGAAAGGTCAAATTAACCAATAGTGGCAGCTATCTACATGCAGGCACACAAATGCAATATCTCCAAAATGGGCATCACAATAAACATTCTTCCCTGAACGATAAAATGCAAAGAAAGCTTTGGCGGCCGTTCAGCTTCTGAGCGCTGTGATGCCGCTGCGGAGAAAGGGTACGCCACTCTCACACAACAAGAAGTGCCATACGCACAATATCCTTGCCAAAACACGTTTTATGAAATCCCTTGAACCTTCCCGAGAAGCCATAGGCTGCGACTGAAGCGGTCTTGACCACAACATTAACGAAAACAACCTACAGCTGCCAGGTATACGACAACACGACGGCAAGAAACGGCAAGCTAGCTTGCAGAAACTGCCCATAAAGAACGCAAAAGACTACGAACAATGAGTTGATAGAAGAAAGCACTTATAGCACATAACGGTCGCCACAAAGCCATACCTTGCCCTCGTAAATCCCTCGCCCAGGCGCGCAAAAAATGACCGTTCTTCCATGGGCAGGCCAGGCCCTCAGTGCGCAGGCCTGAATGATTACTTACCTATAATGGCCGAAAATTTGGCAAAAAGCACCCGTTCGGTTTAGAATTCGATGCTACCGATATTAACGCCTCCTTCACGGTCACAAACCCCCCAGGAACCGCGAATTTACTGCCGCTGTCATGAATTCTATTTCATGCCCGCGACCAAAAAGTTCAGTTCCCCCCCCTGCCGATGGCATAATAAAACAAGAGGGATATGGCAAACCAGCTGATTTCCGCCACAAGACAACATCATAAACTCATCGTCTTTGAGATTCGAGTAAAATTTCTCCATTTCGCTCGCCCTATAATGGTTGTTTTGCCTAAACGCAGTCGCCATGGCCACTTCCGCACGGGGTGCGCGCTCTGTCCACCCACTTTTTCACGGTACGGTTGGTACCGCGAATTTTTCGGCGCCGAAAAATTCGCGAGTGTCCTGTCCCCTTAAAGTTCTGCTGCTGGCACTCTCAAGTCCTGACACGCCTTGCTTCTCCTTGCATTTCTGTTGTCTTGGCGCAAATAACAGGTACTCCCAGGGCGAGGTCGTGAGTCAAGATTACTCCCAGGCTGCTGGCTGGCTGATGTTGGCCTTGAAAGGGCACGTTGAGGACCTGGAAGAGACGATGAAAGGGAAAGCGAACGCTGATGCTGAGAACAGCTCAGCAGACACCGCCTCATCCACCCAGGCACTTCTGCCTGTACTGCCAGAGATGTGGAAGACGGATGTAGGAGTGGAGGAGGAGGCCGAAACGGAGGGCTTGGTGGGGGCCAATGGTGCCCAAGTCTATGAGATGGTGGCAGCCCTGGCTGAGCTGTACGCCACGGGAGGCCAGGGGCTGAACAAGTGCCCAGCAATTGCCAGCACATTGTATACATTGGCAGGGGACCGTGCGACAGATGCCATGAAGGGAAAGCTGGCCAGCAAATTTTACGAACAGGCAGAGCTGGTCTGGGACATGTGACCGTGTATTCTTTACTGAGGGTTTATCATTGCTTTTGTCAGTCGCTCATGGCATACTGGGAATTCGAGGCATTTTGTGAGGTAGTGCATGGAAGTCATGCTCGTTTTGCCGCCATCGCTGACGAGTACATGTTATTCAACGTACAGACCTCCACTTGACAGGGTAGCTTGCTTGCTGTCGATCTCCACACTCTGTGTGCATCCCGTCTGAACTGAAAGTTACCTGGGCATGTGTCATCAACGAGACAACCTGGGCGTGTGCCGTAGCTGTACACTCATTCCCCTGCAAACAAAGATTGAGAGACCCATCAACATATGTGAACCATTTTAATAAACGAAACATCCTCCACGTGCTGCACGCATGTTGTGACAGTAGATTTCAAAGTTGGAATGTCGCGATGCAGCCGGGGACAAACGTGATTTCAAGTTGTTCCCATTTTAATTTACACGTGGACGTGTCCCATCGAAAGGCATCGAACACTTGGATGCATAAGGTGGAGTGCTTTGCCATGTCAGGATTTTGGAGGCACAATTATATGATATCATATACTACTAGATGAGGCCAAGGTAACAGTGAAGGTCATACATGCACTAGCTGCATGGATTGGGGTGTGGACTCCTTGCTTTGTGGGCCAACTAATAAAGAAGCGTAAATTGGGACGACCAGGATATAATAATAATTTACTATGAATGCCCGCCACTTGCTCGATCTACAGCAGTAGTAGGGGAATACAGCAGTAGTAGTGTAGATTAGTAAGGCCTAGCCACCGTGGCCTTGTACGTGTACGCCTATTACGGGCCCCATACCAGCTGATGCCCTAGCATTGTTTAGCCATGTACATGTGTGCCTATGTTGTGCCACACACCAGATGACGCCTAGCTTTATTTGGTTATGCTGTGTCCACGCAGAGATATACTCTCTGCTGAGAAGCCCTATAAAGAAACTATGTTCAGAGAACCACGATAGCCTAGATTCGATTAGAGTTAGCTTAGCTCGGTTTCGCGGCTCCGCTCAGCCCCACCCACTAGCCATGGAATACGTGCTGCATGATCTCCCAACGGAGTCATGTTATATTATAATCTCTGTTCCGGCTGAACCCATGGGAGCACCTTTGAGCCCAACAACACCACAGCTGCATCCTTACATGCAAGCTGTGCAGGCCCCACATGTGCAGCCATTATAATATTAATTAATCCATCCACATAGTATAAGTAAGTTAGTACTTGCGTGTCATGAGCAGAGGCATGCTACGAAGTAGTGTGCTAATCTCATTATACAATAACATAAAACAAAGTTAATTTCTATCAATCCATCTGATTAGTGAAATGATAGAGATAGTCATAGCTTCAAAAAGCTTCCAATAGTTTCAAATTTGCCATCCTTAGAAGATGAGTACTCACACAGTTTCATGGGCCAGCTTCAGGTCTTTGATGCCTCAAAATCCAAACGCCGTGTTGCTTAGGACACGTACAAATAAGCCCTTTGTTACGATGACTCGCAATACCTTTAATTCTCTGGATTGGCAATCCTTTCGACCATGACCTATGATGCCATCCAATGCCGCAACTTCACAATGGTTGTAAAGCTCCCACCTTAACGACAGGTGAACAAGCAGCAATCCAGCTAGCCATGCATGAGGCAAGGGTTAGCTTCATACACTCTAAGAAGCTCTATACCAGGCTTTCCTGCCTTGTTGTCACAGTTCTGGGCACTTAACGGCTTCATCTAGCCAAGTACTCTGGCCAGCAGCCGCATCCTCCCATTGGTAAGTTCCTCAAACCTGCGATTTCTGTTCAATCGTCCAAAGGAATATCCTCTGGATTAGTTGCCAGGTCAACAGCTGCCGCTCTTTCACCAACACCAGAAGCCTGCGCCATATGATTGCTACCAGGTTCTTGGTTCTCTGGTGGTGGATCGTCTGCAGCATCAGTGGCGTCATCCCCAACCCCATCCTCATCTCCATCCCCATTCCCGTCATCTTGCCAATCATCACCAATGTCGATCTCCTCGGGGTTGCTGTTCCCTGTGGCAGCGGAAGGGCAACGGAGCAGGCGTAGGAGTGAGCAGTGATTGGCCTCAAGTTTGTTCATGTCTACCTTCTGACCGGAAAAAAAAGCTGGAATCAGAACATTCATGTGTGCCAATAGGCAGATTTCCAGACAGCATTTAGCCAAAAACTAATAATGGGTTTCAACACTTTCTTCACTTCACACGCAAGTACATCAATATGGTGTCGGCATTTTGGTCACTATACTTGGATGCCAAGTCTTCAAGCACCCGAGGGCCCACCCCTGTGATGCCTGTCAATGTTGCATCGTGCCCCGTGCAAACCCAACCCATTTATGCCAACGTACAATTAACACGAGTGATCTTTCCCCGCAACAACTTGCACTCAATAAGTACAACAGCTATGTCCAAGTAAACGAGACTTCACATTTTGGCAACTTGCCCAGGTAACAGCAGCGGATGATCCGGACAGATATGGCGCGAGGGAGCAAGCAAGCGCTTCGTGCGTACCTTCTGTGCCAGGTCTGCCATTGCTGCATGCGCTGCCGTCGGTCGGAGGGGCGTGAGGAGATAGCTCCCAGGCAGGGCGGGACGCCGACGCGCCGTGGTGCAGCAGCGCGGTGGCGGCTTGTGACCCCGACAGCTGTGTGCTGGCGACGTCGAGGATGTATGGCAGCTGCAGCAGCTCCATTAACTGAAGCGTCTGGGGGTCCCTGTACAAGACTGTTGTATTAGTATAGTATAGAATGATAATACAGCGTAGTGTAGTAGTATTGTGCAGTAGTAATGGTATAGGCACCGAGGGGACGACAAGGCAGGAATGCAGATCCGGACCACAACACCGGCAGTCAGCTTCGATGGCCAGGCAGCGCGTGCGAGGCGAGACCAAGTGGGCTGTGAGCCGAGGGAACAAACGATGGCTGCGGCAGTTCCCACGCTCCCGCACGTCCATCACACCTGTATAGCCCGGCTGCATACCCTCAGCCTCCCGCACGTGCCTGTGCATTCCCCGGCACCATTTCACGTCGTGTCCGACGCTACAAAGCGCCTGAGAGTGCTCCCTGGCCTCCCCATGAAGGCGCATGGCTACTTCATCAATCAACAATAATCCTGGCATGTGCAACACCTACCAGTCCCAACCGCAGCAAGATAGCCTAGGGTACCCTGCCTGTGTTTTGGAACAAGGCGTGACTTGTTGAACAGACACAGAAGGTTGGCGGAATGACCCCCCCCCCCCTTGGTGGCATGTACCCTACCGACTTGTGGCAAGGCCTATGAGAACGGCATGTACCATGTAACGCTTTAGTGGCTAGCATGGACAACCTGAAGCACATGTACAGTGCCTGGGCACGGCACCGGAAGCGTTCCGCGAGACAAACGCGACAAGCCCCCGTGTGCAGCCCAACACAATGCTACACACAGGCCTCGGACCTCTCATCGCTCACGGCCTGATGGTGACCCGGGCAGCACAGCCGGCCACCCCAGACCACCCTGGTGGCATATCCCAGGGGCTCACCTGCCGGTATTTGGCGAGCGGGCACCCTGGGGTCGTGCTTTGGCGCCGTCATCGCAAAGTTTTGGGGAATGCGCAGCGCGTCTGGCCCCTTGGACGATATGTGCTGCTGCACCCACTGCAGGTGGGTGTCCAGTGCTGGCACGGTGGAGCTGGCAGGAGGCGCGGTGGACGCAGCAAGAAGAAACAGAAGCGAAACAGGATGTGCCACACGCAGTGACAGACAGTTGCACATGAACGAATGGATAGAGATGAAACTGAAAGCAGCAGCAACAGCCATGCATCCAGCCGGTCGCATCGAAGTGCACGGCATGGGGCACCCGCATCAAGTTCACGGCATGGGGCACCGGCATCGAAGTGAACGGCATGGGGCATCCGCATCGAAGTGCACGGCATGGGGCATCCGCATCGAAGTGCACGGCATGGGGTACCCAGGATCCCGCACCCAGGCACCGCCCGCAATACCTGGCCAGGGGGGCAGGTAGATGGATGTGCAGCCGTCCTGCCTACCGAGAAGATGGATTGTTGGTTGGACCCCTTCCATGCGCCCGCTGTGAGGACTGGGACGCAGCCATGCTTCGATGAGGGATCCGCAGGGGAGGGTCTCACTGTAATACGCCTCCGTTTGCTGGCGCGGGCAGCCAGCTGGTGCGACAAGATCCCTGGGGGAGAAGAATCTTCTGACGGGGCATTTCAGCCCCCACTGCCGGCCATCCATGGCGAAGGAAGTGGATAGGAAGTTGAGGCTCCACGAGAGACACATGAACAGGAAGAGGGGACCGCGGGCTAGCACACAAGGCACATAAAAAAGTGGGCTAGGCGATGGCGAAGGAGATAGGGAGGAGACAGCCCGCAGAGGGCCGGGTGGCCCACAAACACGCCCACTTCCAAATGGGCGCAGCGACACCCTACCACGACCCGCACATAAAACGCGTGGTGGCGTGGCACCCTTCCCTGACATGATCCGTGCGCTGTTCTGCGATCACGTCACAGCAATGTCGGCTTCAGCGGGCACCATGATGCTTGCAACCGCGTCAACGAACAACTCACAGATGGTGCTGCGACTCCCACCCTCCCCTCCTTCAGCATTCCCCCACCCCCCTAGTCATCAACAGCCACCGCCACCCCGCACGTACGGCAGCGACACACGCCGCTTGTCCGTGCACATGTGCGCGTGCGCTGCGCGGGTGACCGCCAGCCACTCCTCGTCGTAACTGAACGCGAGCGGTCCCGTGGCGTCGGGGAAGTCCACCACCTGCGGCCCGTGTGTGCGACAGGTGGCAGCAATTGCACACACAAGGGGTCACACCGGCAGGCAAGGGGTGGGCATTTTTCAAGAGAGCAAGAAGCTTGCAATTGTCAACGGAGCAACAGGCCACATCAGCCCCTCTGTCACCCGGCGCTACAAAAGTGATGCGGCTCCTGGGGCGTCCCCAAGAGAAACTCTGCAGCACCGCCTGAGCTGGCCGATACTGCCACTTGCGGTCCCTGGCGGAACCCTGTCCAGACACAGGCACCCAGCGCCTCCCAGAAGCCTCCCGCAGACGCATGGTAGCACATGTGGCAGCACCCCTGCAGCTGGGGCCAACGCATGGGGTATCATGGACCCTCCACGACCCCTCCCCATTCTGTAGTGCTTTGCGAACTATGCAACCAAATTCAGATGCCTGATCCAGAAAAACCATGTCCAAGCAGCCCGATCCGTGCATCCCGATCAACAACCTCACCCGGGCGTAGCTCGCTCTATCCATTTTTCATAGCTGCTGCTGCCCCCACTCCTTGGCCCCTCGACAAGACCAGCAAGAAGCAGGCGCCTCCAAACAGCTTTTTCCGTCTCTGCCCCCCCTCCCACTTCCCTGCCGGCCGCACCTGCGAAAAGCCCCAGCCCTCACCTGCAGAAAGTCCCTGTGTGGGAGGCACTTGTCCAGAGCAAGGAAGCGTGTGGAAGAGCGCCCAGGGCTCTTCTGGGTGAGTGCACCGGTGGCCGCGCTGTTACTATTATTCTTGCCACCGCCACCTGCCCAGCAATACCAAGCACCCACGCAGTAGCGTTGGGCATAGGAAGAAACAAAAATTTCAGATGTCAGTCAGAGGCAAGGGCAAAAGTTACAAACCAACTTTGCGATGCATTTCAGAGGGGAAGCCAGCCAGTTCTCACACGGTAAGCGCGGAGCTGAAATGGAAGTAATGGTGTGCCGCAGAACAACACAAAGGCGTGCCTGCCTCGACCATGACGCCAGGAACGAGGCAGGCAGGCGACGGAGGGAGAGCAGCAGGCGGGCATGTTTTGCCAACGGCCTTGTCCACAGCCCAGCACACATCCAACATGGTTGCCACCAGGTCAGCTCCCAACCATGAGGCTGAACCACGTGGCGGAATGGTGAGAGCTGCTCCCATGCTTCAGGTGCAAACAAGTTGGATGCTGAAAGACAAAAATGACCAACGGGGCTCGCAGTAGGCATGGTAGCACCTACCAGGGTGGCATCAGCAGCACCTACGATGGTGGTGGCATCAGCCACGGCATCCGGCACACAGGCTCACCACCATCAGAAATCCATGTGCACAGCACCCCAACCAGCAGCCTGCAGGGTGCAGAGAACGTGGTCTGTGCCGCATTCCCCTCATCTACGTGCACCTATCCTCACACAGCATCGTTATTCTGTCAGCCGCACTACAACCCTACCCGCGCCAGCGTGGCCGTTGCTGTGGTCAACACTCGCGTCATGCACGACCAGCGCCGCAAACTTGGTGTGGAGGTGCGCCGAGAACCAATAGGACGGCTGGAGCGTCTGCAGCAGGCGCTGGCCAGGTGGGCTGCCCAGGGTGTGGCTCTCGATCTGGTGCAGGGCGGATGTACGCAGGAGTGCAAGGACAGGCCAGCAGGTCAGTAGAGCAGCTCCCACTTAGGTTTTGCAGGCAGAGGGGCGCAGCCACAGGCCGCAAAAAACGGTACACCAAAGAGCACACTAGTCAGGGCAGAAGAAGAGAAACCATATAATGCCTACCACAAACGCCTACTCGAATACAATACAGCAAGACCCGCCAACAAGTCACCATAAGCGCTACACTAGTCCGCCAGCTGCTCGCGTCGCCCACCAACCTTGGCACACACGGGACCACAAAGTACCGCAAGCGAGCACCGATGGTCGCCGCCACTGATGCATGGAGACAAGGGTGATAGGGGGCGCGCGCTGCATGCGTTTCAAGGCGTGGCCGCGTGCGCTTGTGCACACACATCCGTACGCAAGGGCGGCGGTCCCCAGGCCCATGCCTGGTGAGCAAACAGCAGCTGTGGACGTTTAGCTGCCGCCTAGCCATTAAAGATAGTGGCGGCCAAAAAAACCAGGCCCTATATAACAGCCACTTTCGGGCTATCTGTACAATCTCAGGTTCCCAACGCGATGCCCAAGCCACACCCACCTGCTGTCGGTGTCCTCACTAGCACATTTTCATCCACCCAAAAGACCTTCACCTCCAACAGCCATGCGTCGCCTTGCACTCAATCATCCTTTGCACCCATCCAGTCGGGGGAGCGCGGCGCGAGCAACGGTGGAGCTCACAATGGTGGACCGTCCCCCACAATCCTACGTCATGTAGAGGGCATGGAGCTGCTTGGTACAGCTGCATGACCTCTCGCCAAGGGCACACAAGCAGTTCACAATATCTATACCCTCGTACCCTGGCCCCCGCCTCACCTCCTCCCTCAGGAACGATTTCTTCTGGAAGAGCGTGCGCGTGTCGCCCGACAGCGCGACGTCCCTGGGCCAATCGTGCGAGAGGAACACGTCCACGGGTCGCCGCAGGTGCGCCAGCTTCCAGACGTCGTACTCGCGCACGTGGTAGATGCTCCGGATGTCACTGTCGTGGTAGGGGAACCGCTCATAGTGACCTGGCCGGTGGCGAGCAGACACAGATCACGGAGCGGGCTGCGAGACGATTACGACGCCGCACAAACTAGATACTGATACTGGAGGTGTGGAAGCCACAAGCCGTTGTCAGCCACAAGCCACTGATGATGACCATGGCCAATACCCGTACCGGAGCCGGACATGGATAGGACAAGGCGCTCGCGGCCATGACGGGACGTTGGAGGGGAGCTAGTGGGTCAAGTGAGTCAACAACACACCAGCAGCTTCCGTTGCTGGCTCCCTTGGTGTACGGTGATGAGAAAAGGGGAGCTAGTCAGCCAACTGAGCCGAATGAGCTTCTGCAGCTTATGACTCTGGCTCCTTGGATGCCTTGTGACAGCTGACAGCTTATGTCACGGGGCAGCTGCCTCTAGCTCCGCTATGGATACGGTAGCTCGTGAACCTGTAGTTAGCCTCTAGGTCGCGGCCCGAGGCTAACTCCTGTCCTCAACGCGCCCTTTCGCGTCCTTGTGTGCACCCATCGACGCGCTTACTGGGCACCAAGGACAGCTAATACGTGCTCACCCCAGGCCACAGGGATGCCACCTCAGCATCCCACTGGATAATGCTTGCCCCCGTCACAGTCCTTGCCTGCACTCTGCACGCACCCATGTGGTAGTTTGTGCCCCTTGGACATGCCACGCACGCACCCATGTGGTAGTCGTGCCCCTTGAATATGCCAGACAGGCCAGCGATGCGCACGCCGCCGAACCAGACCACGCCAGCAAAGCCAAGGAAGTAGATGTTGGGCGCCACCCAGCCGCCGTAGAAACTGCCAGCGATATCCCGTGCCATCCGTCCAAAGCACATACGGCAGGATTAAGAAGCGGGAGTTAATAGACTTATTTTTTGTGCCAACTCCTTGTATGGCGATTCCCTTTAAATTTTCATGTGCAAACTTGTAGCGTGGGATAGGTAGGTAGGTAGGGTGGGGAGGGGAGAAGGAGAGGGAGAGGGAGAGGGAGAGGGAGAGGGAGAGGGAGAGGGAGAGGGAGAGGGAGAGGGAGAGGGAGAGGGAGAGGGAGAGGGAGAGGGAGAGGGAGAGGGAGAGGGAGAGGGAGAGGGAGAGGGAGAGGGAGAGGGAGAGGGAGAGGGAGAGGGAGAGGGAGAGGGAGAGGGAGAGAGGGAGAGGGAGGGGAGAGGGAGAGGGAGAGGGAGAGGAGAGGGAGAGGGAGAGGGAGAGGGAGAGGAGAGGGGAGGGAGAGGGAGAGGGAGAGGGAGAGGGAGAGGAGAGGGAGAGGGAAGGGAGGGGAGAGGGAGAGGGAAAGAGAGAGAGAGAGAGAGAGAGAGAGAGAGAGAGAGAGAGGGAGGGAGAGAGAGAGAGAGAGAGAGGAGAGAGAGAGAGAGAGAGAGAGAGAGAGAGAGAGAGAGAGAGAGAGAGAGAGAGAGAGAAAGAGACAGAGATGGATACATATACATATATAGAGGGCGGGGGAGAGAGAGGGGAGGGGAGGGCAGGAGAGGGGGGGGGGGGGGGGAGAGAAGGAGAGGGTGAGAGGGAGAGAGGGGAGGGGAGAGAGGGAGGAGGGGGAGGAGTGAGGGAGGGAGGGAGGGAGGGAGGGGGAGAGGGAGGGAGGGAGGAGAGGGGAGGGAGGGAGGGAGGGAGGGAGGGAGGCAGGGGGGAGGGAGGGAGGGAGGAGGAGGGAGGGGGGAGGAGAGGGAGGGAGGGAGGGAGGGAGGGGAGGGGAGGGAGGGAGGGAGGGAGGAGGGAGAGGGAGGGAGGGAGGGAGGAGGAGGGAGGGAGGGGAGGGAGGAGAGGGAGGGGAGGGACGGAGGGAGGGAAGGGAGAGAGAGAGAGAGAGAGAGAGAGAGAGAGAGAGAGAGAGAGAGAGAGGAGAGAGAGAGAGAGAGAGAGAGAGAGGAGAGAAAGAGAAGAGGAGAGAGAGAGAGAAAGAGACAGGAGAAAGAGACAGAGATGGATACATAACATATATAGAGGGCGGGGGAGAGAGAGAGGGGGAGGGGGAGGAGGGAGAGGGGGGGGGGGGGGGAGAGAGTGAGGGGTGAGAGGAGAGGGGGGAAGGGAGGAGGGCGAGGGGAAGGGAGGGAGGGAGTGAGGGAAGGGGGAGGGAGGGAGGGAGGGAGGGGAGGAGGAGGGGCGGAGGAGGAGGAGGGAGGGAAGGAGGAGGGAGGGAGGGGGGAGGGGACGGAAGGGAGGAGGGAAGGGAGGGAGGGAGGGAGGGACGGAGGAGGGAGGGAGAGAGAGAGAGAGAGAGAGAGAGAGAGAAGAGAGAGAGAGAGAGAGAAAGAGACAGAGGAATGGATACATATATACTCATATAGAGGGGGAAAGGAGAGAGGGGAGGGGAGGAGGAGAGGGGCGGGGGGGGGGGGAGAGAGAAGGAGAGGATGAAGAGGGAGAGGGGAGAGAGGGGGAAGGGGAGGGAGGAGAGGGAGGGAGGGGGGGAGGGAGGAGAGGGAGGAGGGAGGGAGGGAGGGAGGGAGGAGGGAGGGAGGGGAGGGACGGGAGGGAAGGAGGAGAGGGAGGGAGGGGGAGGGGAGGGAGGAAGG
>RPFO01000080.1:8693627-8709860 GCA_009746045.1 Mesostigma viride | reverse complement strand
GAGCGACGATCTGGACATGAGCAGAGAGAAGCCGATAATACTACGGTGAAGAGAGAGAGAGAGAGAGAGAGAGAGAGGAGAGAGAGAGAGAGAGAAGAGAGAGAGAGAGAGAGAGAGAGAGAGAGAGGTGGAGAGAATGCGCGTGTGTGTGAGGAGTCAATGCAGCACGTATTTATCACGCCCCTCATGGGCAGTCAATCGAATCCCCGCGGATGTGGCTGCAATAAATATAATCCCTAAATATGATCCCTAAATATGATCCCTAAATATGATCCCTATTGCGCACAGACATGTGGTAAGGACACCCTCATGCGCACAACCTGCCAGAGTTTATCGAGCACTAGACAGGAGCAAGGCATTGGTAGATGCATGAGCCACCAGGGAGGAAGGGAACGAGGGAGGTCATGGCCACGGTGGGCAGAGGAGCACTGGTGGGTGGCGGGGGGGAACTCGGCAGCTGCCAAGGCACCGCCAGTTTGGGAACATACAAAAAAGCAGACAAAATGGGCCGTGCAGGGCCACGAAAACATGAGCAGCCTTCACAGGGCAAGCAAGCAGCTACTCAGACCGCCACCAAAACCAGGTAATGCTCAGGTGGCCACAGATGTGCTGACAGAGAGCGCAGCAGACTAAGTGGTATGCAGTGAACGCAATACTGGGAGGTGTTGACGAGCTTTAGTACTATACAACTGTGGTGCGAGCTCTATACAACCGAACCACCTGACGGAACAAAACTACGGGTTGCCGCGTCGCTACTGCACGCACAGCTCCCACAGGTAGTTTGACGCCTCATGGTTCCCCCCAATGAACAGCGTAGGGTACGGCGCGACCGCCTCGCCCGCATAGTACTTGTGGAAGGTGTTCATGGCCCGGTACTTGGCAGGGCAGGCCAGGGACTCCAGGTCCCGCGCGTTGCGCACTGACTGCGGGGCGCAAGGGGGGGGCGCAGATACAAGGCGTGGAAGGGACGAAGAGCGGCAGTGAGGGCAGAGAGGGGGGGACCTGCAGGGAGAAGCAGGGTAGAGGTGATGGCACCAAACATAAGGTGTGACTCACAGACTAATGAGTGACCAAGGGTGGGTTGGGGGCAAAGCTGTAGAAAGATTTTCATCATAGCACATCCCGAAATGTTTCCAGCGGCCTCACCCAATCCACAAACTCTCAAGCATATTGCTAATGTAATTTTTGGATGCCATGGTTGCAATTGGCGGATGATGCAGCACACAAAAAACGGTTGTCTCTGCGAGCAGTATTCAGGTAGCTTGTCCTGTCCTGGGTATAACTCCGCCAGGCTGTGCGTGTGCTGGAGAAATCAATAACGCGTACGCTAGCATCAGCAGCAGTCATCAATTTGCTTATGTCATCCTACCTGACAATGTATGACCCTCTCCGTCCCTCCCTCTCCTCCCTCCCTCCCTCCCCTCCCCCCCTCCCCCTCCCTCCCCCTCCCTCCCTCCCTCCCCTCCCTCCCTCCCTCCCTCCCTCCCCTCCCTCCCTCCCTCCCTCCCTCCCTCCCCCTCCCCTCCCTCCCTCCTCCCTCCCTCCCTCCCTCCCTCCCTCTCCTCCTCCCTCCCTCTCCCTCCTCCCTCCCTCCCTCCCTCCCTCCCTCCCTCCCTCCCTCCCTCCCTCCCTCCCTCCCTCCTCCCTCCCTCCCTCCTCCCTCCCTCCCTCCCTCGTCCGTTCCTCCCTCCGTCCCTACCTCTCCTCCCTCCCTCCCCCCTCCCTCCCTCCCTCCTCCCTCCCTCCCTCCCTCCTCCCTCCCTCCCTCCCTCCCTCCCTCCCTCCCTCCCTCCCTCCCTCCCTCCCTCCCTCCTCCCTCCCCCCTCCCTCCCTCCCTCCCTCCCTCCCTCCCTCCCTCCCTCCCTCCCTCCCTCCCTTCCGCCCTCCCTCTCACCAAATCTGTGCCAATGACCAGTCAGTGTCACGCCTGCCTAGACTTGCTGCCTCTTGGTTGTAAGAAGAAGTGAGCAAGCCCACGATGCTTGATGACACGACAAGGCCAATTGATACAGGGGAAAAACCACCTACAGATCAGTCGCCACCGCCTGGAATATAAGGCAATTGGCAGGCACATGGGTGGAAGCCCCTCCCTGAATGAATGCCTTGGCGGCCCCCTCTTGCATGTCTTCCCGTGAAAACAACGTGCAATCGCTCACAATTTTGCTATCTTGATAATTCCTCCGCTATGCCCAAGCAACCAGTCTACACCACGTTCTTGCCAAACACAAACGCGGTGAACGTGCAGAGTGCTTCATGCGCACGCAAACGCGGTACAAAGGCGTTCCACGTCACCTGAAAGTCTCCACAGCAGATGAGCAGGTCTATTTTTGTGTTGTTGGCGCGCTCTAGCTGCTGCAGGCTCGCGTAGATGTTGTCCAGCTCGCCATGGGCGCAGCCTTCGACGGCAATCTACGTAGGGGGGATAAGGCGGGCAGAGCGCTAGCATAACGGTGATTTTCCCCCTTTCATGCACTTAAAAACACCCGTGTGCTGAACGGTCGGCAGCTCTTGCATCCGACAGAAGCCCAGGCAAATGTAGGGCGTGCATGCGCAGACGACCCAAACCGAAAGTGCCTGAGGCTAAACTATGCAGAAAAACGAACATCGCGTCTTCCTACCTTCATTGCCGATGGCACAGGTGATATCAGCCACTCTTTCTCAAAGAAAAATAAAGAGCAGTGTTCCACCTAATTGACCACGCTACGCCCTTCCCGCAATAGCCTGTCCTCGATACGCAGCTGTTTCAAACGCTCCGAGGGCAGACCTTGACTGCTGGAGCGTTTGACCTTCGCGATGATAATTCGAGCATTAACTAGTCAGCTGCTCCCTTTCTGTAACAAATGCCACCAACTAGGTGGGTACCCGACAAATGTCACTGCGTTGCATTAAAGCCTCGCAGGGGACGATGGCTGTGCTCTCTACAGCCGAAATTCTCCGCTCCCGCCCTATTGTAAGCATGTGGTTGCTAAAAATGCACGCCAGTTACTAGACTTTGCCACGGCAAAGCTATTAAATAGTGGCTTTGCGAGAAAATGTTACAAATTAAATTGGCTTGCTACGTAGTTGCGAGGGCACCGTGCCAGTGTGCCAACAGCAATTGCCACCATGACTGCTAAGTGCTAACTGCTATCAGCTCTCTTCTGACCAGTGTGGCCACTGACACGAAAGCAATAATTCTGCCGTCTTAGGCGACAAGTGACATGCTGGCTGCTGCCCTTGTGATGCCAGCTTGGGCTAGGTTGGCATTCCGGGTAAATGGGTATTTTTATTAACCAATAGGAATATCATTAGGTGAAGAGGTACCACGTATCGACCAGCTGGTTACCCTCTGAGGGTAGTGTGATAGGTGAAAGGTTTAGAAAGGGCTAGGTTGGCATTCGCGCTTCAAAGTTCAAGCTTCAGCCTTCAAGCCTCCAGTAGAGGTCCAGGAGATGAGTTGATGTTCAAGTTTGAGATCCTGAGTCATTAATTATCAAGTAACGTGCGTGTTTGCAACTTGCCCGTTGAAACTCTACGGCGGAGCCAATTTTCGGAAGAACCTCACCCTTATGCTTGCAAATTCGGGACAAATTCGGTGGATGGATGGATGGATGTATGTATGGATGGATGGATTGACGGATTTTCATCCCCTATTCCTATGTTTTCTCACGTGTACGGCCTTATCAAGTAACGTGCGTGTTTGCAACTTGCCCGTTGAAACTCTACGGCGGAGCCAATTTTCGGAAGAACCTCACCCTTCTGCTTGCAAATTCGGGACAAATTCGGTGGATGTATGTATGGATGTATGTATGTATGGATGGATTGACGGATTTTCATCCCCTATTCCTATGTTTTCTCACGTGTACGGCCTTATAAGCTTCGCCAATTCTGGCGAACCTAACGGTTCTTCCGAAAATTGGCTCCGCCTGATAAGCTTCGCCAATTCTGGCGAACCTAACGGTTCTTCCGAAAATTGGCTCCGCCTGATGATGATCAGTTGAGATAGTTTTGTTCTACTATAATTTTCCGGGTAAATGGGTATTTTATTTATTTTTTTAACCAATGGGGATATCATTAGGTTGAGGGGTACCAAGTAGCGACCAGCTGGTTACCCAATGTGTGTAATGTGATAGGTGATCTGTTTAGAAGGGATGTCCTACTAGATTTAATTATCAGGATTGCTAGTTTGTCTTTGTTGCTGGTATCCAGAATTCAGAGCGGATCGCGCACGGTCACTACTTCCAATCAGTTTCACGCGTCGCGGTGGCACGGGCCTAGCTACAGTATACTGTAGTACAGTCATTCACGCCTTAAGTTGGGTTCGTGGTTTTTGAGGGGTCAACCCAACTTAAGGCGTGAACCCAACTTAAGGCGTGAATGACTCTACTCAATTCTACTAATTTGAACTAAAGATACTAAAACATAGTATTCTGAACTACTTTGAACTTAGAACGCCGGAATTCAATTCGACCCAACTTAAGGCGTGAACCCAACTTAAGCCAACCCAACTTAAGGCGTGAATGACTGTACTGTAGTACGTAGGTCGCACCCGTCCCGCCATACAGTCATTCCCGCGTTAAGTTGCGTTTCTTAAGGTTGCGTTCCCGCGTTAAGTTGCGGCGCCGAAGTTTGGGGGGCGACCGCAACTTAAGCATGGAGGCCATCGCAACTTAACGCGGTAATGACTCAATTTGTAGGTGTCAGGCCATTTTTGGCCGCGCAGGAGGCCATTTTTTGCCAAGTCCGGACCCGCTACGTGATTTTAGGGGGCAAAATACGCAAGCCCCACTGGCGCGCAAACTTTGAATTGAATTTCCCCGCCTGCTGGCTTAATGATAGGTGAAAAGCGCGAATGCAACCTTACAAATTCAGTTTTGCAGCCTGCGGGCTGCGGTACATAAGAATCCACGACCATGCATGGTCATCTGTAATTGACGGAGACATCTTGCCGGAAATTACCACCATATGAGTCATGCTGAATGCACCGCAGAAGGGCAAAGACAAGGTTGTTGAGGCCACAGGCAGTCTCGCTGCATGTGGCCTCCATGCTGTTATTATTGTTTACATGGAGGCCATTGACAGTAATGAATGAAGCTTCCCTCACGACTGTTCCCATGTTTTGTCACAGTCAAACGTGAAGCCGACTGGCAATTAAGTAACCCGCCAAAAAAAGAGCCGAAGTCAGAGGGTTAAACACACATTTGTGTTATAAAACGCAGGCACTGCGTGGCTGCCCACGGCGTGTTTTGCAGCCCGCCTTTCAGTTTGTCCACAATATCTGGCTTGGAAAATGGACTTTGGCCGGCTTTGACGCTGCAGCTGGATCGGGCTTGACGAGAGCTGTCGAATGCCGTATAGAAGTCCGTCAGAGGAGGAGGTGGTGGGCTGCTAGCCTAATTCTACCGTTAAGTTGCGTTCCCGCGTTAAGTTGCGGCGCCAAGTTTTAGGGGGCGATCGCAACTTAACGCGGGAATGACTGTATATTGTGCTGCCTTGGTAACAGCGGTTTGCCACAAACCCAAGTCGGGGATGATTGCTGGCCTGGCCCTGCTGCCGCGCCATGACCCACCGGGCACGAGCTGCACGACGCCTTTGTGCCACGTTTGGGGTAAACGCAAGGTTCAAGAACACCGTGCCGTAATGACAACGACCTAGTTATAAACGTGACACCATCTGGTGCATTACCGTACTGGCGGGTGCTGGCATTTAATCTTGGCGTATACATTTCGATGATACCTGGGCTGTACCGTAAGGGCTGCATGACAGGTTTTTGGAATGGATTGGGGGTCTGAGTTTGTAAATGCGATGCTTTGGTCCTCCGAAAGTAATTCCCGTAAACAATTTCTTGGTTGCAAAGGAAGCTGTCTGGTAGGGCTGTCGTGACGTCCACAGTTGAACCCCGGAATGAAGGAAAGATAGGCAGAGGGTTGACTCCGACACAGAAGAACAATGCATTCCAGTAGGGTGGGGATATCCACCTACGGGATTAACCCGGGCCGCTCCGCTGGCATGGCGGGGTAGGATTTTTCGGCCAGACTTAATTGTCGCAGTCTGAGCTGCCTATCTTGAACGCCTGGTGCGGCTTTCAGGATGGCTATCAGTCCATTAGCGTCGGGTTCGTCCTGTGACCCATTTGCGACCCACCTGGCCAATGGGAAAGGCGCTGATGAGGATCGATACCAGGAACTCCAAGTTATCGGCAGGGGTAGTTTTGGCACCGCCACACTGGTCCGCCGCAAGGAGGACAATGCGCTGCTGGTCGTCAAGAAACTGTTCACGGCCGATTTATTGCAGAAGGAGCGGGATGCGGCCATGAACGAGGTGAGCCGCACAACGCATGCACGTGTTCCGTTCACCGGTCTGTGCTTGGAGTGGTCCTAAATTACTTGTCTCGTTTTGCGCAGCCCACCTGTTGGTATCCATCAGTTGTGAATGGCATACGGTGTCAATAACCGCACGACGGGGCCTAGCAAGCTGTTTCCCCGTGCAAAGACTCCCGTCACTGGTATTTTCAGGCTTTATCGCTGTCCGACTTGTAGCTTCTTCAAGTTTGTCTTGGCTGGCCTGCCCCTGGCTGCATCGTGGGCGTCCGGGTCCTGCCCTGTTGTTCCCCGTGCCCATTCCCCCGTCTGTGTGCCCCCCCACCACGCAAGACTCGAGCTCTCCCCGCCATCCTTCCCCATGGGAGATGTGGATGTGCCGTTTGTCTCGTCTGCGTGCTGGCGTATGTACTGTCCTCCGCTCGCTAGCCAACCGCTTCGCACGCCAGCCACTCCAGCCTCGTGGAATGGGTGGACACCACCCTGGTGTCTTCTTCGCCGGCGTAGGGTGTCAGCACGTAGCCTATCCTCCTCCGCATCAACGTCCTGTGGCGGCCCATTGTGCTACGGTCATGGGCATGTGTAACGCGGGCGGCCAGTGTGTTGCGGCCAGGTGGCCCCCACAGGCCTCATTGTGACGTTTCCTTGTGGTGGCCCCCCCACCTCCGCCCCCCCGTGCAGGTGGCGGTGCTCAAATCCATGAACCACCCGAACATCATCGGCTACTACGAGAGCTATGAGGTGAGTATTGGTGGCATAAATAGCACAACACCACCATAGCAGAACTAACATTACCTGCGCCTTTGCTCCCTGGTACCCAGAACCTGTGCTCCCACTCGGTATTTACCTGTGCTCGGTATCGCCATGCTGTTGTGTATCAAGGAGACAACCCGTGTATGTTGTTCTGCTGGTGCGTCACTGGCTGCGGCCAGTGGTCGGCAGCAATCATTGCGAGCCGAGGTATGTGAGGGGCGGTAGCCAGCTTCTTGGCCCGATGGGCGGCACGGCCACGCTGCCACCTGGCAGCATGTAGTGGTGTCGTGGGTGGTGTCGTGGGTGGTGGCTCGCTCTGGCCACAGGCACCCCCTGGTCGCGACGCTTCATCCGAGTCATCAGAGGATGAGTGGTTGTGGGAGTCAGCATAAGCCATGGGAGGCAGTGACAACTAGCAGCAGAACTAATAGTACACATAGGCCATGGGAGGCAATAAAGGTCTTCCAGAACGGCTAGAGGCGGCATGGTGGTATGCAAGGGAAGGGGAAGCAAGATGGTTTGCATGGCTGTCCCATGGTGGTGGGGGGATATGTGAGGCCTAGTGTGGAAACACCCAGGGACAGTTGCAGGGGGGTGGTTTGTTCAGGTGTGGATGTTGTGGTGCCTTGATCGTTGACGTTATGGGCATGGTATGGTATCTAGGTTGCTGTGAGGTGCCCGGAAACATGGTATATGGGCGATTGGCTGATGGGATATGCTGCGGATGCTATTCTTAGTCCATTCACTGGCTCACCACCTGGCTTCATCGTGCAATCCCTGCCTGGCTGTTCATGGCTGTACGTGGTGCTTGCACGCCCACGTTGGTGGCCGTGTGCATGTGGTCATGGTCACTCTGGGGCGCCCCTGGTCATTGTAAATGCACGGTTGCGTCCGCCAGTCTCAAGACGCGCTGTGCATCGTGACTGAGTTCTGCGAGGAGGGCACACTGGCAGGGTACATCCAGCGCGCCAAGGACAACAAGGAGTACTTCACGCCGGAGCAATGTCTGGACATGTTCGTGCAGCTGCTGCTGGCGCTGCAACACGTGCACAACTCCAAGGTGAGGCTTGGCGGCATGTGCAGTAGAGCAAAGGTGGGCGCTGCCACGCACACGCTAGGGCAAGGGTGGGCGCTGCCCCTGTAGAACAAAGCGAGGCATGACAGCAGGCACACAGCCCCAAGGTGAGCATTATGTTGTGGGTGGTGAAGGGAGGCGTGAGCGGGGGACTGCTACACCTTTTGAGGTGTTGTGCGTGCGCGGGAGCAAGGGTACAGGCTACCCCAGTAGAACAGATAAAGGCCAAAAGAAAGGGGGTGCTACACATGCACAGCTCCAGGGTGAGGGCCGAGGTGACGTATGGCAGAGTGCGATAGGGGAAGGGAAAGGAGGTCGCAGCTGCACTGCTTTCAAGGTAGGGAAGGGGGTGGTAGGAAGGCTCGCCGATGGTTGATGACCTGGCGGGCCTGCCCTCCTCGCGCTACCTGCTGTCGTGCTCATCTCTCGTGAGGGACGTGTCCCCTCCTTTCTGCCCATCGTAATTCCGTTCCCCGCCCCTCGCGTGGCGCGCCTGCCAGCCTGTGGCGCTGTCCTTGCCGCATGATTGGCCACCAACGTCCCTGGGCTGCTTTGGCGTTGCGGCCAAGCCTCGGCCGAAATTAATTCTCTCCCCTTGGGGGTGCCCTGCCTCGTGTGGCACTCCATTCTGCGGGGCTGCGCCTTGCACCCTGCTGGGCTTCACTCTTGCCCCACCAGCTAGTCTTGGCTGCTGGGCTGCCCTGTTGCCTCATCAACCAGTAGTACCTGGGTGCAAGGCGCCCAGGTACTAATCGCTCCTCCCCCCCTACTAACTGCTCCCTACTAACCGCTCCTTCCCCCCCCTCTGTTGGTTGTGTGTGCCGTGCTCCAGGTGCTCCACCGCGACCTCAAGCCCCAGAACGTGTTTGTGGCCAAGGACAACATCCTCAAGCTGGGGGACTTTGGCATTAGCCGTATGCTGAGCGCGCAGACTGCCATGTGCAAGACGGTGGTGGGCACGCCCTTCTACCTGTCGCCCGAGGTAGGCGCCGCATGGGTGCCAAGTTGTGTGGATGAGGGGTGACGCCTCTCTACCTGCTGCTAGAGGTAGGCTGCTTCTCTGCCCCCCCCCCCCCCCCCGCCTCTCTCTCTCTCTCTCTCTCTCTCTCTCTCTCTCTCTCTCTCTCTCTCTCTCTCTCTCTCTCTGTCCGTCCGTCCGTCCGTCCGTCCGTCCGTCCGTCCGTCCGTCCGTCCGTCCGTCCGTCCGTCCGTCCGTCCGTCCGTCCGTCCGTCCGTCCGTCCGTCCGTCCGTCCGTCCGTCCGTCCGTCCGTCCGTCCGTCCGTCCGTCCGTCCGTCCGTCCGTCCCTCCGTCCCTCCGTCCGTCCGTCTCTCTCTCTCTCTCTCTCTCTCTCTCTCTCTCTCTCTCTCTCTCTCTCTCTCTCTCTCTCTCTCTCTCTCTCTCTCTCTCTCCCCCCCGCCCCCCCCCTCCCTCCCTCGGTGTCTCTCACGAACGCACACACCTTACCCCCCACTTCGCTCCCCATCTGCGGCCTTATGTACCCTTGGTGGGCTTAAGTCCATGAAGGGACTTTGTTCCATCCCTGGATAAGTCCTCGCGATCCGTTTTGTGCCCGCGTGCACCAACCCCCCCCCCTACTCTGCCTCGCGCTTACAGTGGTGCACCTAGCGGTCGCTACCTGTCCTCTCGCACTGGGTGCGGCCACCATCCGCCTATCCTTCCCCGTGCTTCGTCAGGCGCTCCCTGTACTGGTCCCCGCACCCGCTTCCCCTCCTTTCACCCATCCCCCCCCCTTTCCCCGTCCCTTTTCCCTCCCCCCCTTTTTCCCTCCCCCCTTTCCCCGTCCCGTCCGTGACATGGTGTCTCAACCTCTCTACCCTACTTTCTATGTACTGTATCTCAACCTTGTATCAACCCTATCGGCCCTCCCCCTGCAGGTGTGCGAGGGCAAGCCGTACAACGGCAAGTCGGACGTCTGGTCGCTCGGCTGCGTCTTCTTCGAGCTGCTCACGCTGCGGCGTGCGTTTGATGGCACGTCGCTGCCCATGGTCGTCATGGCCATCATGCAGGTGAGGATATGTGTGCATGTACTGGCATGGCCATCATGCAGGTGAGGATATGTGTGCATGTACTGGCATGGCCATCATGCAGGTGAAGATATGTGCGCATGTACTGGCATGGCAATCATGCACGTGAGGATATGGGTGCATGGACTCTTAATGGGTTTTAATGTATCGTGTGTAGATTTGGGCAAACTAGAGTGCCCTGGCAGGCTTCGCGCAGCCCTGAATGACCGGCTGTCCCAGCAAGCACCCACACCGTTTTCACTGTTGTGCACCTGGATTGGAGGTCGCTTGACGCCCGCCCGCTGTGCGCCCCGGGCAGGACCAGCCGTTGGATCCACATATTTATATCTCTGTGGGCACGGCCGGCGCGGAAATAATCTGAACCGAACTATCCCCGCCGTGTGTCCCCCTTGAGGATGGGGTGCGTGCTCGGGGAGCTCCCAATCATCGGGAAAAACTGCCCGGTTCTTCATTAGTGAAGTAGATACGCACAGCCATAACGCAGGTGCGCATATGTCCTGATGCACCAGCACGGCCATCATGCAGGTGAGCGAGGCAGTTATGGGCAAGCATTTTTTGCAAGCAGATATAAGGGTGTCATAGCCAAATGGTGTATAGAGTACCTGTCATGGCCTTAAACAGGTGGTGGCAGGCAAAGAACACGAGAAGCAGTTATCCTGGCCATGCGGCCGGTGATGCAGCCGTGTCTGTTTGCTAGCCTGTCGCTTCCTGACTTGTTGCTGCTTGTAGTATGCATGGATGCGGGCCAAGTGTCTGGGCCAAGGAGAGCGCACATGATGCCGTGTGTGTGAGCAGCATGCCACTTGGTTCCATCAGATTGCACCAAGCGCTTCACTTGCGGCAATGCACCCTCCGCATGCGGCGCGCTGTTTGTCCCCGGTTTGGATATCCCCACTCCCATCCCACCTCACCTCCCCTGTCCTGTCTCAACCCCAACGCGTCGCGTGGGTCTCTTTCTCCCCTGCAACACGGGTCTGTCGCATGTCACGCGTGGTCATGTCTGTCGCATGTCACGCGTGGTCATGCCCCGTGCGGGTGCAGGGCAAGTTTGGCGGCTTCCCCGCGGCGTGCAACATCCCTGAGGACGTGCAGGAGATTGTCGCGCGATGCCTCACGCTGGACCCTGACAAGCGCGAGAGCGTGGGTGAGTGGGGTGGTTGTGGTGGGTAGGAGGTGGGTAAGAGGAAGAGCGTGGGTGAGTGGGGTGTGCGGGATGCTCAACCATCAACCATCAACCATCAACCATCAACCATCAACCATCAACCATCAACCATCAACCATCAACCATCAACCATCAACCATCAACCATCAACCATCAACCATCAACCATCAACCATCAACCAACAACCATCAACCATCAACCATCAACCATCAACCATCAACCATCAACCATCAACCATCAACCATCAACCATCAACCATCAACCATCAACCATCAACCATCAACCATCAACCATCAACCATCAACCATCAACCATCAACCATCAACCATCAACCATCAACCATCAACCATCAACCATCAACCATCAACCATCAACCATCAACCATCAACCATCAACCATCAACACAAGGTGGGTGCTTTTTGAAATCATGAGCAATCCCCTCGCAGCCAGCGGTGCATGTTAAACCTGTGAGAGGCACTCTAGGGTGGCTTTGAGGAGACGTCGGCACTGCTTGGACCCCCCAGGGTGCCTGCCGTTTCAGCTCACCACTCCTTGGACCGCACAGCCGCTGCCCCCCTGTTCCCTGCTGGTTGACATCCTCATGCTCACGTTGCGGGTGGTGGCAGACACGTGGGGCCATCGGCTGCTGTCGTTCCCTGCCCCTCACATGCATGACCCGCTGACCACTGCCCCCCTTGCCCCCCATGCCCCCCCCGTGCCCCCCGTACGTCCTTATTGCTCCCCCCCAGCCGGCCTGCTGGCCATGCCCGTCGTCAAGGCGGCGCAGGTGCGCTACCTCAAGCGGCTTAAGGACAAGAAGGTGACCAAGCCACTGAAAATAGGCCTGCCCCGCCACATCCTGGCCGCCAACGGGCTCGACTCCCCTGTCTCCGCAGGTAGGGAGTGTGTGTGTGTGTGTGTGTGTGTGTGTGTGTGTGTATAGATAAGGCACGGCGCAGGTCGCATGTGTGCTGTGTGTCTATAGTGGACAACAACCTGGTACGGGGGTGGGAGGAGGGGTCATGGGCATGCATAGGAGATAGTGCGAGGGTCGAGGGCTGCCTCCGCTTATGAGGGAGGGCCATGCGCCATGCCATGCCGGCAGTTACGCGGATGAGGTGCCTGCATAGCACGGCAGGCAGTTGCTGCCTGGCCGCAGAGGAGCCACACCACCCAGCCCTGCGTGTTGTTTCTGTTTACGGGCGGTCTGCGGCAGGCCTCGTGTCATCGCAGGCAGCGGCAGTGGCGCTCCTGGCTCTAGTCGCATGCACAGTGGATCAAGGGGCTATCAAACCCAGGCAAACAAGTTGCAACGGCGGTGGTTCGGCATCTGCAGCATCAGCATCAAACACTAAACAGACTGGCCCTACTCGTAGTCTGATACGTGGGGGAACTAGCATGGGCATGTTATTAATAGCAAGAGTCGTTCTGGAGCCTGTAATGCCAGGAAAATTCAATGGATATAATGATACAGTGATGAGAATGAATTCGGCAGGAACAAGGAGATTTACCAGGCCGCCAGCCCAGAAGTGTCGCAGTGAAAGCAGATGGGCCCATGGCGCGTCCACTCCTTGGCGTATTCTGGCGTAGCCGCAGCGCATGTCAGCCCGGCAGCGGGCCTCCCACCGCGTGGCATTGATTGGACGTCTCAATCAAGCCATGGAGCTGCTGCCCGTTGCCCCCCCATCTCACCCTTGTCCCCTGCAAATCCAGTCTTGTTAGGGGCATCCCTCCATCTCACACGGAGCCTGCTTTGTGGGCATGTCACCGCCACGCCGCTATTCCCCCTTTCCCCCTTGTCCCCCCCCCCCTAATTCAATCGGCCCCATGTCCCTGACAGGGCCCAGCACACCCGACAGCGACTTCGACACTTTGTTCGACGCGGCCACCGCCGACACGCCGATGTCCGCCCGCTCGCGTCCCATGTCCCCCATGTCCGCCTCCTCGCCCATGTCGCCGTACCGGCCAGGGACCCCGGGCCTGCCACCCTCGTGGGGGGAGGACGGCACTGGTGCGTTCACGTGGGGGGCTGGCAAGTATGCGCCGTCGCCCGACCTGCAGTTCATCGACATGGTCGGCACGCGGGTAAGTGTCAATCGTCTGGCGCATGTCCGGCGCGGGATTTTCCTTGTGCGCGGGTTGTTCCATGGGCACGGGATTTTCCATGTGCGCGGGTTGTACCATGGGCACGGGATTTTCCATGTGCGCGGGTTGTACCATGGGCACGGGATTTTCCATGTGCGCGGGTTGTACCATGTGCGCGGATTGTTCTACATGCGCGGCTTGTTCCATGTGCGCGGTTCGTTCCATGTGCGCGGGTTGTTCCATGTGCGCGGATTGTTCTACATGCGCGGCTTGTTCTACATGCGCGGGTTGTTCCATGGGCACGGGTTGTTCCATGGGCGCGGGTTGTTCTACATGCGCGGGTTGTTCCATATGCTAGTGACCTAGGCATGGTTTGCAAGCAGGTGGCGCCACTCATGTGTGGTGGTTGCTGCTGTCCGTTCCTCTACGGCAGCGGCCTCGACACGCCGGCGCACGGGCCATTCTAGCGGAGGGGTCGGGGTCATGCCACCCTTGTGTCGGGGAGGCCACGCGTTTGACAGTTTATAGCATGCACCCTTCCGCGTCCATGGGGTCCTGCTTGCTCTACACGACACTTACTGCTGTTCTGTGGCTATTGTGCATGGAGTCATTTCCCGGGTATGTCCCATGGCTGGTCATAGTCTGGTGTCGTTTGAACTGTCAAGCGGTGGGTTTCCTGCTTGCCTCTGGTAAACAAGACGTGTTCCTGCCGTGCGCCTGACATGCTGATGCTGTCACTGCCACGCCCTCATATCCCCTCCCCTTCCCCTCCCCACTTGCCCCCGATTCCCTTGGCACGCAATCATATGCGCGCTACCGTATAGGCGCTGGCATGTTCGCGGCATTGTATGTGCGCTGCTGCTTTACTGCGATGCGTGCTGCCGTGTGTGCGCTGCTGCTTTACTGCGATGCGTGCTGCCGTGTGTGCGCTGCTGTTTTGCTGCGATGCGTGCTGCCGTGTGTGCGCTGCTGCTTTACTGCGATGCGTGCTGCCGTGTGTGCGCTGCTGCTTTACTGCGATGCGTGCTGCTATGTGCGCACATCGATAAGTCCATGCTCACTCTATGCATGCTGTCACTGTATACGTCACATGTGCCCTGCACGCTACGTCATGTGCCGTCGGGCGCGCGGGCGCCCTCAGAACAAGATCACCGGCCTCTCCTTTGGCCGCTGCCACAAGGTGGCGATGTGCGACAACGGCAACTGCTGGAGCTGGCTGTACGGGCACGACTTCTCCAACAAAAAGGGGCAGCTGGGGCACGGTGACAACTCGGTGGTGGGTCATCGGGGAGTGTTGGACAACGCGGTGGTGGGTCATGAGGGGGGGGGGGACAACGCGGTGGTGGGTCATGTGTGTGGGGGGGGGGGGGGACAATGCGGTGGTGGGTCATGGGGGTTATAAGGGGGGGGGGGGTTCGACAGTGCCGTGGAGAGTTAAAAAGACGCCCTCTGCTGTGTCGCAGTACTGTGGGTGGCCGCCATGTGCTGCATCTGCTCACTTCCCTGCCCGTGTGGACAGCGATATCAAAATGTAAATGAGCTGGCTGACAACTTGTTGGCTGCTGTCACTTGCGTGGCCCTCTGCCTCACCACCCCTGGTCTCCCGCGCCCCCTACCTCCCCACCAGAGCCGCAAGCCGCAGATCCTCGAGTCTCTGCTCAGCTACTGCGTGCGATCGGTGGCGTGCGGCAGCGACCACACGCTCGTCTCAACGGCCGAGGGCTACGTGTTCTCATGGGGCGATGGCGGCGAGGGGCGGCTGGGGCACGGCAACGAGGAGGACAAGTGGGCGCCCACGCAGGTGCGGGGGGGAGGGGGGGCACAGTCTTCAGGGAGGGTGGGGGGGTACATGCGTATTTGGCAGGCAAGGGTGTCACTGGGTAGTGATGGAGGGCGTTGCTGATGGAGGGCGTTGTCTTAGAAAAGCTTTGTTTGAATAACAGTGTTGTCAGGGCCCTTCTGATCACGCATCTGGTAGGCGAGCAGTTGCGAATGATGAATGAGTGTTGTTGCTTAGGTGGTGCCCTGATACACAAGTTTGGCTGCATGTCAAGTTCAGCGTGCCGGAGGGATGTGCCTGGGCGAGAGGTGCCGGTGGAAGGGTTACCCGCAGCTGCCTTGATACACCTGGGACAAACAGCTCTGTGGGGCGTTAGGGTGGTTCTTTTCCCCAGACATCGTAGAACTCTGTTGATGGCAGCGACGGTTGACCTGAAGAGACGGAAGGAATTTCTCACAACAGATGCACAGTATGGAAGCAAACTGCACAGGGTTGCACTGACGCTAAATGAACTGCGTCTTAGGATGCACACTGACTGGGTCTGGCCACATGAGCCACACAAGGGGCAGAGGAGGTCTGGACGAGAGGCAGGGGAGTCAGCACTTTCTCGTAGGCCTCCAAAGGCAGTGGACATCCTCCGCATGGCAAAATATTCTCCTTCACCTTGCTGAGCCTCCGTGTGAGGAGCCGCATTCCTTGCATCAATTCTTGCATCCTTCCCTGCACGTGCGCTTGCGCGCGCAGGTGATGGCGCTGGAGGGGCAGGACATTGTCCAGGTGGCGGCGGGAGACCAGTTCAGCGCGGCGCTCACGCGAGAGGGGGGCATTTACACCTGGGGTAAGCGATGGGTCACCCTGGCGCACTGGTATTTGGTAAGAAGGCGGGTGTGCCTCGGTGGTATGCAAGAGCAGCGCAGCCAGCCTCGTCTGCCATCACCCAGGTGTCTGCTTGGAGGCCCTTTATGTGCAGTGCCCTTTTGTTCTTCCCACCATCCATGCGGTTGCAGCTCCCCTCTGCTGACGTGGACACCG
>RPFO01000080.1:8493627-8688627 GCA_009746045.1 Mesostigma viride | reverse complement strand
TGGGAAGTGGGCAGTCGTGGAGATCTCGATTAGCCTTGGGATGGGGCGGTGTGTGGCGCTGCAGCATTTCCCCTCACTTGTTCCTGTCCCTTCCCCTTCTTTTCATTCTTCGCTCATCCGCCTCAGCTCATCCCACGCCTCTGTCGTCCCTTCTCCATCCCATTTCTTCCCTCTCTTGGCTGGTACGGCTGTCTTAGTCCGTGGTGGCATGTCTGCCTGGGTGCTGGGGATACACGGGCCCACGTCCATGACGACAGGGGGTGGGGGTTGTGGTTTTGAGGTATTACGGATTGGGTTTCCATGCAAGTGCTTGACCCCCCCTTTGTCTTCCTTGTTTCCCTCGCTCCCCATTTTCCTGCGCAGGCTCCCCCTCCTCTTCCCCATAGGCACACATCGGTTTCAACAGCGAATATATCCCTACAGAGCTGCTTGCGAATGAGTTTTCTAATGCCGCTTTCCTGCCCGCCCGACCACTTGCCGCCACGGCTACGGCCATCCTCTGCCCTTCCCTCCCCCACCCTGTCCCGCAAACCTCCTGCGTGTGCGCACAGTCCACCTCGGGCCGCGTCTACTGCTGGGGGTGGGGCGAGCACGGCCAGACGGGCCTCCCCTCCAAGCCGCGTGTGTCCCCCCCCACGCGCATCAAGCGCGCGTGGGAGACGCACGGGGAGGTGGAGTCCCTGCACGCGGGCGACCGCTTCACGGCGCTGGTTACCAAGAGCGGGCACGTGTTCATGTGGGGGGCAGGAGACTCGGGCAGCCTGGTGCGTGCCTCGTGCACCTTGTCCGCGACATTGTCTGCTGCCGATTCTTTCACTCGCTCCTTTCCTTCACCGCCGCAGCACTTGTTCTCACTCAATGCACGCGAGCCCCTTCTCGTTTGTGTCCAGTTTGCACGGGGCATGCTAATGCATCGCAGTTGGTGCTAGGTGCCGTAGATATCAGTGGGTGGGTGGCGTGCCAGCCGGGTGACCAGGCATGTGCGGTAAATCTGACCTGAGATGCCAAGAGGTGCGTCGTGCGTATTTCATCCCCCCCCCCCCCCCCATGCGCACGCAGGGCCGCGAGGACCGGCAGGACTCGGTGAAGCCCAAGCCCGTCTCCGGGGCGCTCATGGACCACCACGTGGGAGCGCTTGTCTGCCAGAGCTTCAGCTCGCTGGTGGTGGCCATCATTTACGGCTATTCGGACTCCTTCTCCAGCTATTCCTCGCGGTTGCCGGGGCCAAAGTACGACTGAGAAAAGAATTTGCATGGTCCGTGTCCAGTCGAAGCTGACTAGTGTTCTGGATATTAAGGCGTGCAGGATAAAGCTGGTGCCATTGTGTGCTTCTCGGGTGGTTGGCAGCCATGTGAACGTCGCCCGCCGTGAAAGAACCTCGGCACTTAGGAGGCGGCCTACCGCCTTGATGTAGGATTAGTGACGACTGATCCCATAAGGTCAGCCAATGAATGAAGTGTTCTCAAGTATATGCGCTTGGAATGCTCTATACAAATAGCAAGGTCACGGTTCTCACCATAGGTGCAATGGTACTATCATTACCTTGGAATGCTTGGCGTAGAGGATTTTGTCTGGAAAGGCAACTGTATTTACCCGGGTTAACCTGCATTTTTATAGCTAGTCATGGTTTGCCAAGCAGAACGACACCAGTGTGCCGATTGAGACAAAAACTATCAAGGAGACAAAAACTATGCCTACATTTAAATTTAAGTTGGTCAGTGTCTAATTGATAGGTTAGTTCAGCTGGTTGTCTCATTTATAAGTGATGCAAGTGAGCCAGGCTAGTAGTAACTCGGGATGCACGGTGCCGGTCAGCCTTTCAAACCGCAGGTTGGCCCACAATGTTTCCTTGATGGGAGGAGCTCGCGCCCCCCCCCCCCCCCCCCCGGCCCCTCCCCCCCCCGCTCCACCCCGACACTTCCGTTTCATCAATGTTGCTGGACCCCCCCCTGCCGCCCACGGCGCCCTCGTCGGCCGCCGATCGCTACCAAGTCTCCGCCTTGAAGGAGGGCTGCCTTACCACGAACGACGTCGTACACCCCATCACTTTGAAAGAACTGGAAGGCGCCCTTGCTCGCTTGCAGTACGATGCGGCGGTCGGCGCTGACCACCTCTCGATCCGCCGAGCTGCTCAAGACCCCCGACCTCCCGCTGCGGGAGCTTTTGCTGGCGTTCTGCAACCGCGTTTTGCTCTCCGATGAGCCCCCCCCGCTGAGTGGCAGACAGCCATCCGAGTCATGCTGCATGTACAAAAAGGGCTCTGCTGCTCAGACCCCGGTAACTATCGGGGTGCATATCGATCTGCCTCGATCCAGAGCGCCGCGCTGAAGGCCTTCATGTGCATGTTAATTATAATTAATTAATTAAGGGGACGGTCCCGGCGCGAATATTTTGGCGCCGAAAAAATTCGCGGTACCCGTCCGTACCGTGAAAAAGTGGTGCATGCACGGGGCGCGCACCCCTACTGGAGCTGGCCATGGCGACGTGCTTTCAGGCAGAGTAGAAAAAGATAGCTCGCGGAATGCAGAGAAACTGAGCGAATCTTAAAGGCGATGAGTAAATGATACTACTTCGTAGCGGAGTTCGCGTTTTTTGCAGTGTCGATGATTTTATTGATGACCATCGCCACGGGGGTCCAATCTGATGTTTTCGTCGAGAGGAATAAATTAGAATGCACGCTGGCGGCTGTAACAAGCAAAAATGACTTTGTTGTTACATCCTTTGTTTTGTGAATGTTTGGCTTTTATTTGAGGACTTTTGGATCAGTATTGAGAAAGTTATGAGGTTTCTAAGACGACGGTACTTGGAGCTGATACTTTGTCAACCAACTGATAGGAACCCTCATTGGTCGTGGCCTGATCCACGTAGGGTTGTAGTTTGTTGGCTGATACTACTGATAGGAGCCCTCATTGGTCGTGGCCTGATCCACGTGGGGTTGTAGTTTGTTAGTTGGTACTATTGAGTCTTAAATGCTCCTTTGGGACTTCAGTGCTTACGACAGATTTAGGATCTCATGGAAAGATTCTGCCAGGCTGTGTGTGGTGTTGTTCTGTTCTGTGTGACTAGGATGGATACGAAGATCTTGTATAGAATCCCATGGTTCTGATTGGTTCTCTTCAGGCTAAGGTTGGAGCAAGTTCGACAAGCACGTCGATATCAAGGACGTGGGGTCGCCATTGTTGCTACGTTGGTTTTGATTCACCATGGTATAATAAAGCTTGGCTTTGTTGTCCAATCCATAAGAGCCCCTTGGCTATAGACGTCCTTCAGTTCCACAGAGGTCGTCTATACACGAGCTTGTCTTTGTGTCTACAAGGGGTTGTGATTCCCTAAATCACGTGCTGTGGAATTTCCATCTCAACGTTGCTCGGATACTTGAAGTTCTGCGACTCAGGAAAGCAACCCAGGTAAAAGATCTTTCATATTGGACTGTGGATGATGTTGATGATCATTTTTAGTCGTTACATTGGTATCGGAGGTCTCTACTTTGGTGTTTCTCTTGAAGTCGCAACCTTCCGGGTAGTACAACGTTGATCAGATGTCTGTCATCCGAGAAGATTCATAGAGTTGCGGAAAACTTACGGTGTTACAGACTGAGACACATCCTGATGTGACTGTCTTGCTCTGTAACACTAGAAGTCAGCCGTAACCGTTGTCTCTACTAGGCAGACGATCGCGACTCCATGTGGAAGTATGAGTAGTTCGAAGACACAATCACCTTTACCCCCTACTAATCAAGGTTTGGGAGATCCGTCATCATCTCTGGAACCCATTGCTAGGGAAGGTGCTGAGACAACTACTCATACTCCACGGCGTCAACTTAATTTCAATCGTACTTCTATGACTGAAGTGAGGCGGGTTACACAATCACCTTCATCCCTACGGAACCAGGTGTGGGCGACCTTCTCCTTCACCTCTCCCTAGAAAAGGGTGTTGCATAAGCCATTATTAACGCACCACTAAGTCACCGTCCCTTTCTTTAAATTCGTGCAATATTTCATTGACAAGCGTCCTTACTTACGGGCTTTCGGCTGGCTGGCCGCATCGTGCTGAAGTCCGACCACCGCCCTGTCTGTCGTGGCTGCTGACGCCGCAGTCTCTGCCTAGCTCCAAACATCTTTATATATCGGCATTACGCAAGTGTTGCTACGTTTCGAGCAGGGCATGCGGAGTGTTGGGCCAGTAGCTCAGCAGGTCCGGCTCCAGAATCCTGCTAGGAGCTGTCTTTTTTCCCTGCAGGCTCTGTTTTCGGCCAGGCTGACATGGCGCTACGGGTTATGGCTGAGCCGACGCACTGTTGCTGCCGACGGCACCTATCACCCGGTTTCCGGGTTGCGGCTGCACGCACGACCACCACCGCGACCGCCTGACGACGTCGCCGTCTAAGGTTGTTTTTTTTTCCCGGTGCTGCTTTTCTTTGACGACATTTTTACGGTGTGGCTCAGGTTACACCTCGTGTCTTTTGAGGGTGGCTCCGGATGAGCGGACAGTAGGGATTCATGGCTGCCTTTTTACGCAAGGTTCCTTTTGCACTCACTTGACAATCTTTCAGGATCCTTTTCTTCGGTGCATGGGCAGCCTACCCTTGCTGTTTAAGGACTGTGGCACGTCCTTAATTCACGCGTCGCCAAACATTTGTTTCAGTTGTGGGGGAAACTCTTCCTTTTCTTGTTGAGCATCATGACAGTGGAGGCGTTCTAGGTTGAGCTTTGGTTCCTCCCACGTGTATGGTGGTTTGGTTTTGGTGGGGAGGAGAACAACGGCATTTGTGTTGTTCCCACTATCATCATGGTACTATGGGTAGGGCGAGCTCCCTAGGAGTTGTCCAGATTGGTGGCAGCTACGTCTGGTTACCCTGAGCAATTTTTTGCGGGGGAGTGGACATCCTGGATGTCTGCAATGTAATTTCCAGACGGCATCACACATGCCAGGGCAGAACAACAGCATTTACGGGGTTTCCACTATCATACTTGGACAGCTGTGTCTAGTTACCCTGAGAAAATTTCTGCGGGGGAGTGGATATCCCAGGTCTGCCAAAGGGTGCCAGATGCTATCATGGAGGCATATGGCATGGTAGATGCCACCACATCAGGGGACATCGGGATACCTGCAGTGGGTTGTCCCCTAGAGGGTATCACACGTGCACCCATGAGTTGCCAGGTGTCTCTTGCATGGGTTGCCCACTTGCTAGACGGTGTCCTTTGACACATGTTCCCAGAGGGGGTGGACCACTTGCTTGACAATGTCCCTTTACAAGTGGGGTGTGGGTCACTTGCCAGTTGGGGCCCTTACCTGCGCCAGACCATTGTGACCACGCATTTACTTCTCCCAGGACAGGATGGTTACCACTGCTTGTTGGCAGATGGTCCCTGTTGGGCCTAGGAGGTGCACTAGGACAGCAAGTATGGACACCAGGGCTGCTGTCATAGTTCTTATCTGTGAATATATCTGATATAGTTCTCAGATCAGAATTTTTGACACTGGTCAAGGCGTTTTTAGGCCCATTTTTTCGATTTTTGGGCAATTCTGCTGGCTGTTGGACACCTCAGGCCCTTGTGTTCCTCCGGCTTAGGAGTTCTGGCTACCTGGCACTTGGTAGTAGCCCTGTTCGAGTCTGCTATCTTAATAGGTTGGCAGTCTGTGGCTTGCCTACTAGGCAGTTTTCTGAGTGCCATAGTGAAGAGTGCTGGCTCCTTCCTGCAGCCTGATTGACGTTTAGTCCGGGCAGTTGACAGCATGTGGTCCTTCTTCCAAGCAGCTTCTGGAGCCAGGCTCATTGGTGTCCGTCCCAGGCCTCCATAAAGCAGCTTAGTCACTTCCCCATAGCGTGATCGGCGCAAGCAGCTAGTCTTGGTTGTACAGTCAGGCAACAGCTGTGTTGGATACCCACATGTGGGGGTGGTCCAACGCTGATTGGGCGTGGTGGCAGTAGCCTCTTGGGGGCTTGAGGCCAGTGGGGGATTGGAAACATGTCTATGGCGGGCATGGTGCATGGAGGCTACGTTGGAGAGTACCCTGGTAGTGGACTAGTGCTGTTGGTGGCAACTGCAAGCACTCATGGTGACGAGTGCCAGCACTCCTGGTGGCGACTACCAGCACTCATGGTGGGGCCTGAGAGCACTCGTGGTGGCGACTGCAAGCACTGCATGGTGGCCGCTGGCGACTCTGGTGACTTGGGGACGCCCAAGTGACGAGTATCTGTAATGCTGGTGCCTGCTCCTGACGCAGTGCTGGGTCCTGCCTGCTGGTGGACATCAAGCCAGCCTTGTGCAGATGAGTAACCTCCTACCCTTGCTTTGCCCTGCTATGGACTTATTCTTGCTTGCATGGTGCCAGGATGGCTTGTTGTCTTGATAGTACACCATCCGCCCTTGAGCTGATTGCTTGCACAGCATGATGGTTGTATGAATGGGACTGCTTGCACGGGGGGTCTGGCATCATGTTTGCGTGGGTAGGATGTCCTTGTTGGTTGGATGATGGGCGGGATCAACGGAGCTACAACTGTGGGGCAGGATGGAATCTTTGGCATGACAGTGATGACAATGATGCCCACTCCGTTGACTCTTAATTGAGGAGTTGGACTACTTGGTGCTGGGCGGGGGCTCACATGAGCTTAGAGGTGTGGGTTAGTTGGGGGACCCATTCAGCCCTCTACCACCCTTACAACCTGCCTCATGTGCATCAGTATCCGTGGTACACTGACATTAATACCATTTGGCAGTCTACGTGGTCCACGGACATGGATACTACTTTCCATGCTTTGACTAGGGGGACATGGTTCAGTCTACTTGCTAGGGCCCTGCCAAGCTGAGGGTGTATCTGTTTGATGACTGATGGCCTCATCCAGCATACCCTTACGCTGCCCTACTTGTGCAACCTTGTCTTGGGCTCCTTCGATCCTAATGCCCACATTACCTTGCATGGTAGTGCCACCTGGATGGATGCGGGGAGTGATTTTTGTTGCTGGGGCCCTGCCAAGCTTGGGCACATCAGTTGGCTGATTGGTGATTGCTTTCAGTCTGCTCTCAAGCTGCCTTGTATGCAACTCTGTCTTGGATGCTGTAGTTCCCACCCCATCTTTAGTCATGAGGTGCATAGGACGTCTTAATAGAGCGACCCTGCAGGCCACCAGTGGTTTAGTGGGCTGAGAGACTTGCCTCCCCCACCCTTCTCTGGTTGGCTGGGCCTCTGTCTTCATGCGTATCCCATGGCGTTTGTTCCTGCTAGGTCATGCTGTCAATCTTGGGAAGCTGATACCAGGATTATTACAGCTTATTCTACGCAGAGGGGTGGAATTATTAGGCATGCTGGTAGTCTCCAGTTTACCAGTTATGCTGAGGGGGATTTGTGTGGGGAGCAGGGCGTGCAGGGGATTGGGCTGCACCTAGCCCTTGCATGGGGGTAGCGTGTGCTACGATTTACAAGTTGGGGCATACCGTTCATAATGCTGGTGAGGCATTACTGATCTTCTGCTATCCCTCTCAAGGCTGTGGATGGTTTTCCCAGGCATCTTATGGAGAAATAGTGTGCCTTGTGATTATCATAGGCCACTGGCTATGGGTTTGAGTGTACTAGCTACTAAGGAGATGTGGCTTTACCTCACTCTCACTCCTTTGGTGCGACTGGAGGGGGGGAATTTTGTTCTGGTGGGGAGGAGATCTGTGAGGATCATAGCGTGGATTCACCCTGGGATTTCAGTTCATCCTGTCGGGCTCACCTCATAGATCCCTGACTATGTGGTATCCTGGTTTCGCTGGCCATCGGTGGGCTATTTTGGCTGTGCTTTGTGGCACCTCCCCAACCTGCTGGCGGGTACCCACTGGTGACAACCCTGTCCACGGCCTCTCTTCATCATGGGTGTACTTCTGAGATACCCTTGATCTTCCTGAGGCGACCCTGTTGGCGACGTCTTCCTGCTGGATTGCTCCTGCCTCTTGGTGACTGCACTTCCACCTGGGGCGCTGTTGACGTTTCCTCGTTCCAGTTTGCGTGGACTGACGGGTGTCAGCAGGCCTTGGACTTGCTGCAGCAGAAGCTCACGCCAGCCCCTGTGTTAGGATTGAGCATTCTTGGAATCCACCCAGCCTGCTATGACCTGTTGGTGATCTGAGGGAGGTCCCCAGTTGGGATGGATTGGGGATTTATTATGGCTCGGTTACCTGCCACTCTGTTGTGGTGATACAGCATCTGTCCCTGACTACCTCTTCCCTTGAGAAGGGCTGGAATCTTTGGGTGTGCTGTGGTGACTAGCTTTGATGAGCCTTGGACCCTGGCAGCCCAGTTAGTTTTGTGGGGTTCGCTGTATAGAGGGTTAGCCTTGCTACATGACACTCTGCTTCCTGCCCTGATCAAGCAGTGAGAGTTGTCAGTATTTCGTGGCATGGATCCCTGTGGATGACCCGTTATCCCTGGGAATGTCAGGCTTGTCTTTCACCCGTGGACTCTAGCTGAGGGAGGGTGGTGTCCCAGAACATGGAGTGGCCTCGCCTTGTTTGGCTTAGGTGCCTTGATCCTGTTTACTCCTTCTTGGATTCATGTGGACTCATTGAATCCGACGGGGATCTGAGTTGAGTGGGATGGACTCTGGTGGGAGTTTGGTTGGACTAAGCTGAGATGACATCCAGATTTTGGTGACCAGTTTCTGAGGATGGTTGAGGGGATCTGAGCTTGGATGGCACATGGAGAGTGACTTCTGTGTTGTACCCTCGACATATGGAGTGGTTCACCTAGGGCTTGATTCCTGGTATGATTAAGACACGTGGGTCATGTTCTGCATGCACGTCTTCGTGTACCAGACCAATAGTATATACCTGGAGGTTTCTACCTTGGTGCTGCTGAGTGGCCTATGTGGATCATAGGAACTGCACGGGCCCCTGTGACCACTATGAGACTTTGGCCAAGGCGTTGGCTGCACTCAACAGAGAGGAGGGGGAGGTGAGCTCTGAAGGCTATGTGGAGGAGGTCCTATCTCAGCTGCACACAAGCCTGTATGAGAGTGGCTCCCCTTTTTGTGGCTCATCTGCTGCGTAGGATGTATGCATTGTCACCAGGACCTGAGATTGACATGAGGCCTGCTGAGGGGCCGGTCATGCTGGCAGCCTTACCTGAGGCCTTGAAGGAGGCATTTACTCAGTTGCAGCCAGTGAGTATGGGAGAGGCTTCCTACATGGAGCTGTTGGAGTTTTCAGTTCAGAAGGGTGCCTTTGATTTGGTTCCTTCTTCCTCCAGCTCTGCCAGAAGGTGTTTTCCTTTGGAGACTTCTAACCTCTTTTGCCATCCAGGGTTGCCCAAGTACACTGTGGAACTTAAGATCCGTCAGACGCCACTAAGGGTGCTGGTGCCTCTGATAGGTGCTAAGTGGTCGGTGGTCAAGACCTTTCTGCAGTTCTGGTGGGCGTACAGATCATGGGTGAGCAGGCACAAGACGTCCTCTACTTGGGTGATGGACCCTGAGAGTCAGTCTGTGGTGCTCTTCTCCTATCCAGGGGCATGCCTTCGCTATGCTGCCCAGATGGTGGCAGGAGCTGCTGAGACTTGCGTGGTGTTGCAGGTCAGCAGGGACTGGCCAGAGTTGGCCCACATGGTGGAGCAGTTTCCCATGGGTGGACTCAAGGGCAAGGATGGCCTGAATGGGGATTGGTATAGCCTGTGAGGAACAGGGCTGAGAAGGAAAGGGGGCTTTGGATTGTGGTGTGAGGGGGGGATTCCAGGATGGATGATGGGGGGGCTCCAGTCCAGTTCTGATGTTCCAGTCCAGAGTTCCAGGTTCCAGGATGCTGAATGGAAGACCTTGTATTATGAGATGTGTTTATCTGGATTTATAGTAGATAAGGTAGTGACTTGTCTGCTGTAGAAACCTGTGACTAGATGTTTATGAGATAGGAGGCCCTGTTTCCAGGGATGTAAAAACCCATCTGCTTTTCCCAAGAGATGGTGGATTTCTGTTCAATGTTCCTCTGCCTTCAAGAGTTGGCTATTGGACCTGGGAGGTCCAGTTTTGAGGGGGAGATATGTAACAAGCAAAAATGACTTTGTTGTTACATCCTTTGTTTTGTGAATGTTTGGCTTTTATTTGAGGACTTTTGGATCAGTATTGAGAAAGTTATGAGGTTTCTAAGACGACGGTACTTGGAGCTGATACTTTGTCAACCAACTGATAGGAACCCTCATTGGTCGTGGCCTGATCCACGTAGGGTTGTAGTTTGTTGGCTGATACTACTGATAGGAGCCCTCATTGGTCGTGGCCTGATCCACGTGGGGTTGTAGTTTGTTAGTTGGTACTATTGAGTCTTAAATGCTCCTTTGGGACTTCAGTGCTTACGACAGATTTAGGATCTCATGGAAAGATTCTGCCAGGCTGTGTGTGGTGTTGTTCTGTTCTGTGTGACTAGGATGGATACGAAGATCTTGTATAGAATCCCATGGTTCTGATTGGTTCTCTTCAGGCTAAGGTTGGAGCAAGTTCGACAAGCACGTCGATATCAAGGACGTGGGGTCGCCATTGTTGCTACGTTGGTTTTGATTCACCATGGTATAATAAAGCTTGGCTTTGTTGTCCAATCCATAAGAGCCCCTTGGCTATAGACGACCTTCAGTTCCACAGAGGCCGTCTATACACGAGCTTGTCTTTGTGTCTACAAGGGGTTGTGATTCCCTAAATCACGTGCTGTGGAATTTCCATCTCAACGTTGCTCGGATACTTGAAGTTCTGCGACTCAGGAAAGCAACCCAGGTAAAAGATCTTTCATATTGGACTGTGGATGATGTTGATGATCATTTTTAGTCGTTACAGCGGCGGTGATTGTCAGGTTTTATGGGATTTACCTAGCGTCAAGGATGCGTTTACATTGTTGTTGGTAAAGCTTTAAAAAAATTGCTGGGTTTCGGCAAGATTTCCTTCATGATCGGTAAGACACTCTCCAGGCTGGCGGGATGCGCGTCTTATTATTCCATGGAAGGTTGTTCTTTCTTTCGCCGCTGGGCGAAGGACAACGTCGGTAATGGTACGATCGTGTGCTCAACGTGACCCTATGGATGCTTCGCTTCCTTTATGGGTTATCAACGCAAGTTTTCGGCTTCTTTCCGTGCAGTTAGCGCCAGGTATAATGCCATTCCGTGCTGCGCATCGCCAGATTCCTGGCACCTTTCAGTGGTTTTTATGTACGTTGCATGGCTGCATGGGACGTGTCAAAGCGTGACCATGGCATATCGTCAAGTTGTCAGGGATTTGCTGAGTAGTTTCTTGGAAGGAGATTGCTAACAGCACTCAGTTTTGTGTGAATATTGACGCGGCCTTTCTTAGCAGAGGCTTCATTGTGGTTAGAGGCTCACAAGCTTGAGTTTGTTTCTTGGCAAACAATTGCGCTGGAAAGAAAGGTGGCAGTGGTTTTTCTGAGGGGCATACTGCATGGGTGGAACTGCACGTAGGTAGGGGTTATCGTTGTCTTGTTGGCCTTTCTCCCACTAAAATGGGAGAGCCCTAATTCATATGCTAGCAAGGCAAGGTAACCATGGTAAGAAGCCTTGGCAAGCAGCATGTATGATAATTCTGCTTTCTCTGTGGACTGTCTGTTGTTACCCTTGTTGGGCGATTAGTGGATATGGCTTTCTAGGGTGTGTTTGAGCTTGGTTTTGGGATGATTAAATTAAATTAAATTAAATTATAACATGCCTCCGTGGGGAGATCATGTAGCACATATTCCATGATGGATGGGGTGGAGGAAGCCGCGTGATCGAACTATTCTAACTCTAAGCTATCTAGAAAATGCTAACTACTTACTCATCAAAACGCCGCCTCCGCTTGGGGGGAGGGGGCTTGCCCACAGGGTCGGGCGTGTGCGCCTTGACAATCTTCTTCCACCGCGTCTTGTCCTGCATGGCAGTCCAAAGACGGGAGAGAGAGTGGATGCGGTGCTCAAACTGGGCTGGGACCACTAGGTCGTCCAGCAACATCTGGGTGTAGTTCGTGACAGGTTTCCCTACCCTTTTGGGAATGCCCTCGGGGCCAGGCCAGGTCAGAATGTGTCGCCCTGGCTGTCCAAGCCGCTGGGGGCCGGCCAGGCCAAGGGCGGTGTCGACCTGGTTGGTGCGAGCAAGGTGTCCTACAAATGCTATCCTACGCTGCCTAATCTCGTCCGAAATACGAGGCATGCCCTGATACAAAGATTCTGATGACGGACGCTCGGAAAACCCTACGTTAAGGACCTGTCGGAGCATCCTGTAAACCGTGCCATCTAGCCTAGCTGCCAGTTTGGGTGGGATGGTCCACGCCTCGGCGCCATACGTGAGCACCGTGAGGACGAGGACCTTGAAGAGCATGCGCTTGCGGTGCTCGCCCAGGTCCTTCGAGCACCAGTAGGTTTTGAGCGAACGGAGCTTGGCCCAGGCCAGGCCGATGCGGGTGTCCACATCGTCGGCAGTGTCAGGAAGCCAACTCCCCAACAGCTTGAAGCGGTCGCGGAACGGGACCTCCGTCCCGTCGAGCAGGCGCGGCAGCGGTGGTGTACTGGAGGCCCCAATCACCATCGCCTCAGTTTTGACACTAATCTCCAACCCCACCGCCCGCGCCTCTAGGCCCAGACAGTCCAGCCAGGTCTGAATGTGCTCGGGGCTCGCGACGAGGGTGGTGTCATCCGCATTAATCAGGTCGGCAAGGGCGGTAACCAGGTCTAACCCCGCCGTGCTCTTTCTCGTTAAGGATGTCCAAGCCTGGCTCGAGATCAAGTTGGGGCTAGACGGGAGACCGTAGCGCCCACGCCAGTATGCTCTCCAGAGACACGACCAACACCGCATACGCCTGCTCATCCGCCGCAAGACGCATTACGCCACGCGCATCGGTAGCCAGCATGCAGATCGTCGACTCCAATATGCGCTCCAGGCGAGTATCACCCCGCGATCGCAGCTGGCGCATCGTCTCTATCACCTGCTCACAGGCACCTGCCTCCACCAGCTTGGGCACAATCCCTAGATCGGCCGCCAGACTATGGAACGCCGAAAAAACCTCAATTTGCGCCATTATCCTGTGCATGTCAACCTGATTGCCCGCTCGAGCGTTCTCCCGGTTGGCGGCTCGCAAAAGAGCGCAGATGGGAGCACACGAGGGCTGGAGGTCGACCACGAATCCAAACGGCCGGCCGACGGCCAAGCCCGCGGGGCGATAGGTGCTCTGCAACAGGGTGAAAAGGGAGCCGCACAGCGGGCGGCATGGATCGTTCAGCAAGGCCGCATCATCCATCGTGCTGTCTGCCGGCACGACCAACTCCAAGGCACGCGCCAAGTTGCCTAACACGCGCGGCGTCGCCATGCCATGGGGTTGCTTGTAATTCGAGTACACGGCGCAGTCCGTGACACCGTAGATGGCACCGCAGACCGAGCGAAGCTGCTTGCGGTCACCCAAGGTGACCGCGTGCTCAAGGACGTTGTCCAAGGCGGCATGAACACCAGGCACCGCGCCGAGCCGTCGTTTATTCTGGCATCCAGGGTCGGCACAAGCCTTCACCGCATAGTGAAGCGCCGTCAACGCATCGCATGCGGCGTAACAGGCATCCGCCAGCGGGGTCGCGCCCGCCGCAACGACCACACATCGGCCGATCGCCTCGAGCATTCCTGCCTCGCCGTACTTGTTGCAATGGCAGAAGTGGTCCGTGAGCGCCAGCGTGTACACGCTCTGGCAGGCTTTCTCCATGAGCTGCCAGTCATGCTCTCGGCTCGCCACCGCCAACACTCGCGCCAGCCGGGGTATCACGCCGCCGTCTCCAAACCTCCGCTTGTTCTTGACGCTTGTGTTAGTCAGCGACATGATGCCCGCACATAAGTGGCAGAGGGGGACGGCAAGCCTGCCCGCGAGCGTGGCGTCCAACGCGCGCACCAACAGCTCACAGGCGCCGACTTTCCCCAAGAGCCGCTCGTTGTCAGGTCTCTGGGCTGACACCCCTAGCGTGCAAAAGGCGAGGATGGCGCCCGAGTCGCGGCCAGCTGGTGTCACGCGTTCGTCGTCCAGGCACCGCGCGGCGTTCGCGACAAGCTCCCTGGCCGATGCTTCGTCCAGCGTGGCCCAGAGTCCGGCCGACTCATTGTGTCTCGAAAAAGAGTGGCAGAGCCGCTTGTGCATCCCGTAGCTTGCGCGTTGGCATTCCTGCACACGCAGTCCCAATGCCCAAAACAAAAACATGTATTATTCCAGGATGTGGTACGATGACAAACCTGCCCTCACACAAGCGGGATAGGCGGGTAGGTAGATGGGCGGCTGAGTCGGCTCTTGTTAAGGTGGGTGCACGGAGGATCGGTAACTGGCCCCGTCCAAGAACTCTGAAGCCGGGGCTGGCATGAATTAAATACGGGTTAGGCAAATATGCAAGGACCACAAAACCAGATTCATAATGGCAGCAGGGACTGACACATGACAGAGAAATGCAACTAAAGGGTGTTTCTAGCTGAAGATGAATCAACAACAAAGCGAAGGGCTGGGTTCAAGACGCGAGCACATAATCGAGATTATGTTAGGGAAAATACTCCAACCGTACTAGAAAGACGGCTACAAATTGCTTTTACTTGCGAAATGCTTTGATTTATTGGCTTAACATGTCAGCAACTTACTCTGGAACAGTAGTACACAGCGTGGCACCTGCTGCATGCCTGGGTACCAGGCTTGCCGCAGCCACCGTTCGCGCACTGGACTGTAGTTTGCGGCATTATCGTTAAAGCATGGCGAAACTTGGTCGAACACAGAAATTGCTCTGAGAGCGATACTGATGCTGCCAACAATGTTCCAGGTCGGGCGCCTACACTGACCCGTCTGCACGTCTCTTGCAAAGTGCACGTCTTGGTTATAACACCAGCAGTAGTCCACCGAAGTAGTTGTCTCGCGCACGGGGCTGCGCCGCTGGGGTTCAACTTCCGACTTCCGACGCGCCTGTTGAACGTGGGGCTATTTTCCTACCCATATGTAATGCTTGGTAATTAATTGCATGCTCAAAGTAACAGTCAGCACGCTACCCTTACAAACACGACGCCGTTGCCCGTTAGTGGGCTGTGGCGTCGGGTGGCCTCACTGGCCTCAGTGGCCTGCGGTATATCAACTGCTTTATTACGTAGTTATGACCCCGCATACTCCGCGCTCTGGGAATCCCCTTATGGCGGGAACGAGTCTGGCTTGCAGGCTGCGTGAATGCGACAAGTGGCAAGTGGCAACCTACTGGCAAACCCTCGTGGCCACCTCGAAGCCTGCTGCGTGACGAGCCTACACTGCACTCTGATGCAGCATGGTACAGTCATTCCCGCGTTAAGTTGCGATCGCCCCCTAAAATTTGGCGCCGCAACTTAACGCGGGAACGCAACTTAACGGTAGAATTAGGCTAGCAGCCCACCACCTCCTCCTCGGACGGACTTCTATACGGCATTCGACAGCTCTCGTCAAGCCCGATCCATCTGCAGCGTCAAAGCCGGCCAAAGTCCATTTTCCAGGCCAGATAGTATTTTGGACAAAGGCGGGCTGCAAAACACGCCGTGGGCAGCCACGCAGTGCCTGCATTTTGTACCACAAATGTGTGTTTTAACCCTCTTACTTCGGCTCTCTTTTTGGCGGGTTACTTAGTTGCCATTGAGCCGGCTTCACGTTTGACTGTGACAAAACTGAAACATGGGAACAGTCGTGAGGGAAGCTTCATTTACCGTCAATGGCCTGCATGTTAAGAATAATAACAACATGGAGGCCACATGCAGCGAGACTGCCTGTGGCCTCAACGACCTTGTCTTTGCCCTTACTTATGTGGTGCCGTGCATTCGGCATGATCATGATGGTGGTAATTTCCGGCAAGATGTCTCATACATACCCTGCATGGTCGTGGATTCTTATGTACCGCAGCCCGCAGGCGGGCTGCAAAACTGAGTTTGTAAGGTTGCATTCGCGCTTTACACCTAAGCCAGCAGGCGGGGAAATTTGCGCGCCAGTGGGGCTTGCGTATTTTGCCGCCTAAAATCACGTAGCGGGTCCGGACTTGGCAAAAAATGGCCTCCTGTGCGGCCAAAAATGGCCTGACACCTACAAATCGAGTCATTCCCGCGTTAAGTTGCGATGGCCTCCATGCTTAAGTTGCGGTCGCCCCCCAAACTTCGACGCCGCAACTTAACGCGGGAACGCAACCTTAAGAAACGCAACTTAACGCGGGAATGACTGTAATTGGCAAGGCGTTAGTGATCAGTATTAAGAGAAGATGGGCGATGGATACAAGCATATGTATAACTGGGGGTCTGTAGTCTAAAGAAGGGGTCAACTGTAGCAGACAGAACAAGATCGTAGGCTTTATAGCCTGGTCCTGACTCCTGACTAAGGCGGCATTAATTCGTGCCATATGCATATATAACGCGCTTCGCCGGGGTAACGATCGAGCATGCGCATCATCCACAAGACGCCATGATCATGATTCGCGAAAGTTTGATTTTAGAAATAATAGCATTAAGCTGACGGTCCCGGCGCGAATTTTTTGGCGCCGAAAAAATTCGCGGTACCCGTCCGTACCGTGAAAAAGTGGTGCACGGTGCGCGCACCCCTACCGGAGCTGGCCATGGCGACGTGCTTTCAGGCAGAGTAGAAAAAGATAGCTCGCGGAATGCAGAAGAAACTGTGCTAATCTTAAAGACGACAAGTTTATGATTTTACTTCGTAGCGGAGTTCGCGTTTTTTGCAGTGTCGATGATTTTATTGATGACCATCGCCACGGGGGTCTGAATCTGAAGTTTTCGTCGAGAGGAATAAAGTAGAATGCACGGCTGGCGGCGGTGATTGTCAGGTTTTATGGGATTTACCTAGCGTCAAGGATGCGTTTACATTTTGGTAAAGCTTTAAAAAAATTGCTGGGTTTCGGCAAGATTTCCTTCATGATCGGTAAGACACTCTCCAGGCTCGCGGGATGCGCGTCTTATTATTCCATGGAAGGTTGTTCTTTCCTGCGCCGCTGGGCGAAGGACAACGCCGGTAATGGTACGATCGTGTGCTCAACGTGACCCTATGGATGCTTCGCTTCCTTTATGGGTTATCAACGCAAGTTTTCGGCTTCTTTCCGTGCAGTTAGCGCCAAGTAGAATGCCATTCCGTGCTGCACATCGCCAGATTTCTGGCACCTTTTAGTGTTTTGTATGTACGTTGCATGGCTGGGACGTGTCAAAGCGTGACCGTGGCATATCGTCAAGTTGTCAGGGATTTGCTGAGTGGTTTCTTGGAAGGAGATTGCTAACAGCACTCAGTTTTGTGTGAATATTGACGCGGCCTTTCTTAGCAGAGGCTTCATTGTGGTTAGAGGCTCACAAGCTTGAGTTTGTTTCTTGGCAAACAATTGCGCTGGAAAGAAAGGTGGCAGTGGTTTTTCTGAGGGGCATACTGCATGGGTGGAACTGCACGTAGGTAGGTCTTGTTGGCCTTTCTCCCACTAAAATGGGAGAGCCCTAATTCATATGCTAGCAAGGCAAGGTAACCATGGTAAGAAGCCTTGGCAAGCAGCATGTATGATAATTCTGCTTTCTCTGTGGACTGTCTGTTGTTACCCTTGTTGGGCAATTAGTGGATATGGCTTTCTAGGGTGTGTTTGAGCTTGGTTTTGGGATGATGTCCACACCATAAACCTGGAATATGCTTTAGAAGTGTTGGCTAGGCATGTAGAGCTACCTGCCTCATTGTTGTGCACACACGCAACAGGTTACCCGTGTCGAGGTAAGGCAAGGGCACATGACGTGCCCAGCCACCTCCTTGTACATTGTGGTCAAATTGGGCATGGCCAGGAGCCTTTTGGATGGCATAGGAAGTGTTAGTGTGCTTAATACTCACTAATGCCTTCCTTAGCGTCTGCACAGGTGGCCAACTGCCAAAATTAAGAACTGCTACAGCTGAGCTCAGAATGCCACCAAACTTTGACAGTGCCTTCTATGGTCATGACAGAATTTGACTTGTGCTTTCCAGGCCTAATTGGTGTGTATCGGGACGCCCCGCCTAAAAAAGCGTATTTTTGGCCCAAAAATTAATAACTCATAGGGATGTGCTGATTTTGTTGATCCAATTAGGTAGAAACCATGTCCCATGACATTTTTATATGGGTGGTGCTTTTTTCATGCAACTGGTTCTGCCACTGTTCTGGGCAAGATGTGCCCCGGACAGCGTTTTTTTCTATTTTTAGCACATAGCCGGTGTATGGCTGGGGGTAGTACCCCCAACAAGTGGTGGTATGCATGCCCAAACATCATGTTTATGGTCCCCAAACATCATTCAGTGGTTGTCAGTTGCATTTCTGTAGTTATTAGGGGGCCTCAGTTTTGATACATTTCCATGGGACCCTCCCCTTAATAGACACGTGACTGCGTCACGTGAGCATAAGTCCTCAGTGGGAGGGGAACATGGGATGGAATGGATGGTATAAGCTATCTAGGTCCTAGTTACAGGGGTGTGGGCACCGCGGCCCGAATCGCTATGAATGCCATACTTGGTCACACGCGGAGCCCCCACAGGCTTGGGGGTGGTCTCCTTCATCACTACTTGCCATCTATCCTTGCGCACCATCTGCCTCCATATTACAGACAAACCAGGAGGCTGCCCAGGGGCCGAGCCCGTCACGTCTAGTGTAGCACATGTCCATGCCGAGTCTATCACGAAAAGTCCCCGGGTGGCGGCCCTGCCGCGCGCGGCCGGGGGCACGCCAGGTGAGGACATATCGCCCAGGCTGGGCGGGCTTGGTGCCAGCTAGTCTATCTGATGTATCTACCTGATCTGTGCGGGCCAGGTGCCCGGCTAGGCCCAGGCGCCTGTGCCTAATAATGTGGGAAACTATAGGGCAAATCAGCGTACAAATCCTCATTACTAATGTGCAAACCAAAGGGGACGTTAAGGGCCTTGCGCAGCATCTTGGTGACGGCGCCGTCGAGTCGTTGCTCCAGCTCCTGCGTCAGTGTCCACGTCTCGGCGCTGTAGGTCAGGATCGTCAGGATGACGACCTTGAAGAGGTCACGCTTGACGATCCGGGGTACTGGGGCGGGGTTGCTCCACCAGCGGCGGTGGTCATGGAGGTGCGCCCACGCCATGCCGATCCGTGTCGTCATGTCGTCCTCGCAGTCGGGAAGCCAACTGCCAAGCAGCTTGAAGCGGCCTGAAGGAGGGTAGTTGACCTCGGCATCGTCTAAGAGGCGGAGTGTGGGTGGGGGCCCTGCCATGCCGAGGGCCAGGGCCTTCGTTTTGGGGCTGATTTCTAGACTAACCGCCCGAGCCTCGAGCGCCAGGCAGTCCAGCCAAAGTTGGGCAGACTCCGGCTTCTCGATGAGCGTGATGTCGTCGGCATAAATGAGGTCAGCTAGTAAATTCTGCTTGTTAGTCGGCCCCCCTTCCCCAAGCTCGTTCGATCGCTAGGCCAGGGGCACGGCCTGCAATGCTAGCAAAGCGAGCACGTGCCTGGCGCATAACACAATCCACTACAATAATAAACAGATACGGCGACAGGACGGCGCAACCCTGCCCGACGCCGGTCTGCAGTGGGCATGGCGAGGTAATGCATGTTAATTATATAACAGTTTAATTATAAACAGACAAATATCGTCTGATTGATTAATTAATAAACTAATTCTCGTGCTCCTGTTGGGGAGTCACGGAGCATTATAAACCCCGATGGATGGATGGATGGGGGGGTAGACGCAATCCTACAGGTCTATAAGCTATCTACAAGCTATCTACAAGCTATCTACAAAACAGTCCTACTATAGATCTATGGTGCCCGCGACCCTAGGGGTCTTGTCTAGCATGCCGTCCACGTGTGCAAACACGCTCCTTCCCCACTAGCTGCAGGGGGGTTGTTGCTCTCTATGACCTGGGCCCACTTGGCCTTGTCCATAACCTTTTTCCAAATCACCGCTCGAGAGGCCTAGCCCCCCCATATGTCCTCTACGAGCTGTTCTTTGAAGGTGCGGGCCTTGCGGCGTCTAACCTCAGTGGCTGGGCCCGGCCCACGTGAGGAGGTGCCGGCCCGGCTGGGCGGGGCGCAGCCCTGCAGAGGGGCCCCGTGAGGTGTCTACCTGGTTGGTGTGAGCTAAGTGCCCTACTAGCTGCAGGCGCCGCTGCTTGATGGTGCTGGTGATAAGTGGCAGGCCGAGATACAAGTCCTCCTTGCGGACATGAGCAGCGTATCCTACACGATAAATTGACCGCAGCATGTTGGTGACCGCGCCATCCAGCATGTTGGCCAGGTCGGCAGTGAGAGTCCTCGTCTCGGCCCCGTACGGAAGAACAGGGAGGACCAGCCAGGTCCTTAAACAGGTCCTGTTTCTCTAGCTTGCCGAAGGGCTTGCGCCACAGGGCCCGGTATTGGCGTAAAGCGTGCCAGGCGAGGGACTTACGGTGGTCCACATCGGCCTCACAGCTGGGGAGTAAGCTACCCAGCAACTTTACGCGGTCCCTATACAGGACCGGCTCGAGAGCCGTGAAGGAGAAAGCGGTCGGGCAGGCCGGGCTGAGTCAGCCCAATCGCCAGAGCCTCAGTCTTCTTGCTGACCTCAAGCCCCACCACACGGGCCTCCATTGCCAGGCAGTCATGCCACGTCTGCACGTGCTCAGTGTCCTCGAAGAGGGTGGTGTTGTCTGCATCATGCCCCACCATAGAGTAAAATCGCACGATGCTGTACAAGAACAAGGGGTCGCCAGCCGACCCCGGTAACTACAGAGGGGTGTGCCTCCAAAGTGCCCCCCTCAAGCTTCTCATGCGGCTCATATCCTGAACCGCCTGCGCACGGCCCTGGACGCGGTCACCTCAGCGAGACTCAGCACGGCTTCCGTTCAGGTCGCAACACAGTACAGGCGCTCTTCGCTACTCGCCGCCTTGTGGAAGAACTGCAACGCCTTCAGCCTGGTGAGTCCCCTTTGCACCTTGTGCTGGTGGACTTCATCAAAGCCTTCGATTCGGTTTTCTGGCCTGCGCTATGGGACATCCTTGCTCTGTTCCGGATCCCCCGCCCCCTTATTGCTGTCATCCGCAACCTGTATGAAGGGTCCACCACTTCGGTGCCCACTTCCTACGGTCCCGACCACGCCACCATGCCCTTTACAGAAGGGTGTGTGGCAGGGCTGCGATAGAGAAACAGGACCTGTTAGGACCTGTTGGTCCTCGTCCTTCCGGCCTGTTCTTACGTCTGGGGCCGAGACGTGGACCCTCACCGCCGACCTGGCCCGAAAGCTGGACGGCGCGGTCACCAACATGCTGCAATCCATTTTCAGAGTAGGCTTTGCTGCTCATGTTCGCAATGAGGACCTGTACCTCGGCATACCATAGTATCACCAGCACCATTAAGCAGCGGCGCCTGCAGCTAGTAGGGCACTTATAGCTCGCACCAACCAGGTAGACACCTCACGTGGCCCCCCCGCGGGACTGCGCCCAGCTCAGCCTGGCCGGCACCTCCTTACGTGGGCCGGGCCCCGTGATGCTAGACGCCGCAAGGCCCGCACCTTCAAAGATCAACAGCTAGTAGAGGATGTCATGGGGGGCCTAGGCCTCTTCGTGATTTGGACAAAGATGATGGAGAAGGCCAAGTGGGCCCGGCAGGTCATAGATGACAACGAACCCCCTCCCGTGGGGAAGCGCCCGCGTGTGCAAACATACGGGAAGCACGCCAGACAGGTCCCCTAGGGTAGAGAGCTTACACTAGTTGTTGTAAATAGATGTTGTAGATAGATGTTGTTAAGATAGATGTTGTCGATAGATGTTCTAGTAGATAGCTGTTGTAGATAGATTAGACCGGTACTAGGACTGTTTGCACCCATCCATCCATCCATCGGGGTTAATGCTCCGTGACTCCCCAACGGGAGCACGAGTCAAATTAATTAATTAATATAGTAAAAGATATAGTAAAAGATGGCCCGGATATAATCCTCATCCGAGCTGAGCTCTGTCACATCCGTGATCATTTACGTCCGTGCACTTGATCGAGAAACGGCTGTTCACCGAATAATTTACGTCCGGTTCCGCAGTTCCGTTGGTTTGATTCCACGGTAGCCGTTTGGCTTGGATTTGTTCAAGTCTGGGTACCGGCCAGTGTGAAGCGCCGCGCCGGATGCTAGTACCCAACTCTACGACGCTTGTGGCTGAATATTTACTTTTGTAGTATGTTCAGTCTACCGTTGGTAGATATCGTGCGGCACAGTCATTATGTCATGATGACTGAGCGTCGCGCGTAATCATTATTGTATTGCTGCCGTACAGACTGATTTGATTGATGCGCTCACGCGTCGCTCATAGCCTGAGCGCGCCAAAGCCTGAAATGTGTTGTGACAAGCAGGCAGGATTGGCCGCACATACGATTTGCTGTACTGCTGGGAAATGAGCACATAGCTAGTTTGGCGCGCACGTAGCCAGTTTTGACAGCTAGTGCTATGGCGCGGGATTTGCTTGCGTCAGCAGCACTTTTGGAAATAGCTAAAGGGAACGAGCCTCGACCATGGAGGTCGTTGTTCGCTCGCGTGGATGGATGGATGGATGGATGGACGGATGGATGGATGGATGGATGGATGGATGGATGGATGGATGGATGGATGGATGGATGGATGGATGGATGGATGGATGGATGGATGGATGGATGGATGGATGGATGGATGGATGGATGGATGGATGGATGGATGGATGGATGGATGGATGGATGGATGGATGGATGGATGGATGGATGGATGGATGGATGGATGGATGGATGGATGGATGGATGGATGGATGGATGGATGGATGGATGGATGGATGGATGGATGGATGGATGGATGGATGGATGGATGGATGGATGGATGGATGGATGGATGGATGGATGGATGGATGGATGGATGGATGGATGGATGGATGGATGGATGGATGGATGGATGGATGGATGGATGGATGGATGGATGGATGGATGGATGGATGGATGGATGGATGGATGGATGGATGGATGGATGGATGGATGGATGGATGGATGGATGGATGGATGGATGGATGGATGGATGGATGGATGGATGGATGCCGGATGGATGGATGGATGGATGGATGGATGGATGGATGGATGGATGGATGGATGGATGGATGGATGGATGGATGGATGGATGGATGGATGGATGGATGGATGGATGGATGGATGGATGGATGGATGGATGGATGGATGGATGGATGGATGGATGGATGGATGGATGGATGGATGGATGGATGGATGGATGGATGGATGGATGGATGGATGGATGGATGGATGGATGGATGGATGGATGGATGGATGGATGGATGGATGGATGGATGGATGGATGGATGGATGGATGGATGGATGGATGGATGGATGGATGGATGGATGGATGGATGGATGGATGGATGGATGGATGGATGGATGGATGGATGGATGGATGGATGGATGGATGGATGGATGGATGGATGGATGGATGGATGGATGGATGGATGGATGGATGCCGGATGGATGGATGGATGGATGGATGGATGGATGGATGGATGGATGGATGGATGGATGGATGGATGGATGGATGGATGGATGGATGGATGGATGGATGGATGGATGGATGGATGGATGGATGGATGGATGGATGGATGGATGGATGGATGGATGGATGGATGGATGGATGGATGGATGGATGGATGGATGGATGGATGGATGGATGGATGGATGGATGGATGGATGGATGGATGGATGGATGGATGGATGGATGGATGGATGGATGGATGGATGGATGGATGGATGGATGGATGGATGGATGGATGGATGGATGGATGGATGGATGGATGGATGGATGGATGGATGGATGGATGGATGGATGGATGGATGGATGGATGGATGGATGGATGGATGGATGGATGGATGGATGGATGGATGGATGGATGGATGGATGGATGGATGGATGGATGGATGTGTTACGCCGCGGGTATCTACCACTACCTCTACCTCTAGCTGGCCTGATGCTACCTAAACTAGTCAAGCCTCCTCTAGTCAAACCTCTAGCGAAAGACGAACGAGACGATCCAGATCTCAATGCATTAACGTAAGTGTTGCTATAATACGCCATAAGCCATTTACACAACCCGTTTATTCCAGGAATAGAGGAAGGAAACACAACTACACTGCCGTGACCCAAGCCTATATGTGTCAATTCATTTAACACACGCCGAGTACACACACGAGGGGTGGAACGTGCATAAATGGTCACCAACGGTCCAACACGCTCGGGCCGACCTGGCCCTCGCCTACAGATGCACGCTGGTCCACTACATTCTACCAAAGGATGAGGACCACTAATAAAGTACGCGGCGCGGCGCCCAAAGGCACCCAATGTACCACAGTACTGTTACGAGGACAATAATGTCCCGGTAGGAACTACACGTAAACCTAGGGACAACCGAGGCAAAAGACCTAATTTACGTCCGTAACTACAACGAATTGTTACGCGACGTAACACCTCCCCCCCCACAAAGGTAGGGAGCCCTCTCCCTACGCACAGGGAGGAAACGAAGGGGTAGGAAAAACCTAATGCACCCAGCACACACCAACACAATCGATAGACCATCCCAGATACAAAGCACCAATAGTTCACACGGTCTCCACCACCACGCCGGGTGGTGTAGGGTTAGCCAGCACCAAGCCTGGTGGGAGGTTCCCCTAACTGCCTGGAACGGAGTCCTGGCCGGGGGGGACGGCACTGGGCAGGACACACAGAGTAAACACATCAGCGCCAAGGACCAAGAACAGCCAACCAACTGGCCAGAATATGAGGGCGACTCTATATACCGGAGGGACAACACCCTCAGGTCGGGCCTAAGGCCCTCTATCTAGTGGCCATCCGTCTGATAGGTGCCACGAGAGGCCAGCAGGACCTCCAGGTAGGCCTGGTAGTGGGCCACATCCTCGACATTGTCATGCCTATCTACAGTGAGGAAAACATCGGCCCACACACCGTCAGGAAAAAGGCCCAGAAAGGCCCAGTAATACCTATGCTGCGTAAGAACGACCTGGCCACGGGCCCAGTCCAGGAAGCCACAGGCAAAGAGGCGAAGGAAAGGCTCTACCGCGATCAAACAGAGGGCCCGCAGGAGGAGGCGATGGTACCGGATCCGAGGGCGCAAACCCGTCGGGAAAAACAGGTCCACCAGGGGCTCCACGTTGGACGGCCACATCCGGATGTGCCGAACCTCTCGGGAGCGCCACCGACGAGCACACTGGCGCGACCCGAATGTCTCCAGGTAGTCGCTGGCCCGAGGAGGAGGGTGGCCACGGGAGTCTAGACCCTGGCCCGGGATGGGCGCCGGACGACGGGCATCCCACTCGAGGATGGGCTGGAGGACCGTGTTGTACGCAGCACCCTGTACCGCAGGAAACTCTACCGTAAGGGCATCCGAAGCCATAATGCCCAGAGGCGGAGGGTAAGCCCACTGGAACCCACCGTAGGTGTCCAAGTCGTTGTGGCGCCTAGCCCAGCGATACAGAACGCGCCGAACCAGGATCTCACCCTGGAACACAGGATCAGCTAAAATAACCATGTCGAAAGGAGGCCGATCAGTCTCAATGGGTAGGCCACGATCCCGAGGCGCCCGACACACCTGGGAGAACCCGTAGGACATGGGCGAGATGGCAAGCTCGGCGGAGGCGCGCGGCAGGTCACACTGGCGGCAGGCGAGTGCGGACATACCATCCAGGCACGGGCGTGTCGCGCGACTCCGGCGTCGCATGCACCACAGAAGGGGCCCTGTCCCGATCACCCTGGGACAACTCCCGGAGGGAATCGGCAGCGCGGGTGGCGCGAGGATCCTGACCGGTGGACCGAACAACCGCAGCCAAAGACCGCGAGGCCGAAGGAGCAGGGACCGAAGCAGGGGCCGACGCAGGGGCGGGAGCCGACACCGACGCAGGGCACTGGTACAACAGGAGGTCGCGCCGGACCCGAAGCCAGAGAGGGCCGTGACGGACCCGCCACCGCAGCAGGCGCGCCGGTCTCCGTTGCCGGCGCACCCTCAGGCCACATATTGAAAATAGGGCCCGTAGGGACAGGCAGTCCGGCATAAGATTGGTTGCCATCCAAGCTCCAGTCGGGCACCGGAATCCTCTGCGGGGGACCACCCTCCCAAAGCCTGGGATGATCGCCCGTGTCGCTGAAGAAACCCCGAACTGGCTGTGAGGGCGCAGCGGGCGGCCCAGAGGAGGCGACGGCGGGCACAGCCGAAGGGGCGGAAGACTCGCGTCGCGGCGCAGAAACGTCGGTCGCCGGCACGGAGGCAACCAGAGGTGTCGGAGCCGCCGCAACCGAAGGGGTAGGGGCGCCGGCGAAACCACAGGTGCCGAAACAACCGAAGGGGTAGGGGGCGCGGACACCACAGACACCCCACCTGGCGTGGCCGGAGTCTGCGCTTGGGCCGCCATGAAGGCCCCGAACGCCGTGGTCAGGGACTGGATCTGAGCCTGCATAGCCGAGACCGTCGCCGAAAGAGGATCAGGCAAACCCGAAGGGGTAGGCTCCACTGCAACACACCGGGTCGACCGAGGGACGACGGGACCGGAGAGGGAGGAAGACGCCGAGGAGGCGGACGCAGCGCTCGAGGCAGAATATCTGGAGTATAATGTACCTCGGCTGGGGCGCCCGTAGGGGCAGGACCACCAACTGCTAATCCCCGACTGATCAGCTATCTCCATGAATTCTACGGCCCGTAGAAGGTCGCAGGGGTTCTCATCTACCTCAGCATCACCCTCAGCCGGAAGCCAGGGAACACCTCCCGTAGGCAGGAGCGGCCCACAGGGGTAGAAAGGTAGGAGAACACACGGGAGCACTGGAGAACCGCATCTATCTGTCCCAAGGCGGGACAGCGGGAACCACACCCTAACAAACAGTGCCCGGCATCGTCGAACCCGTGCAAAACAAGCTGGTGCGGCTCATCAGGGGAAGGACCGTACCACGTGACCCCAAAGAGGGCCGCCCTGACTAAACTCGCATGTTGGGCCTGAGGGCCGGCTGCACAACGCCACCCGGGTAACTGGACCGCGACACCCAGCGGCCCGGAAGGGCCTCGAAATACAGCTCAGGGTCCGGTAGGGGCGGGGACGGCAGCGAGCTCTCAGCCGGAGGGGTAGGCTCTGACATGACGGCTGCGGAGGGGGGGGACAACCAACCACCCGTCGACAGCAGACATAACATAAGAGAGGAGAAGGTCTACTGCTAGAGCTTGTGCAGGGTTTTATATTCCTGCAGCAGGCGACTACACCCATCTAGCTCACTTCCGTATACCAGACCTTATCTACTTCACTACGAGCATACATCCACTTCACTTTGTACTGACGCTGGGTACCGCGGCCCTTTTTGATATCTCTATGGGCCACGATGCTTTCTACTTCGTCTTCTACTTCCCCAGTGTCAGGGTTATGCTCTAAAGGGGCAGGCGCTAGCTCTCTACCAGCGAACGTACTAGGGTGGTACAGTTTCAGCTGGCTCCTATGGAAGGTGTTCGAATGTGTCTGCCAAGAGGTAGGGATATCGACTTTATATAGGAAATTTCCTACTCTAGACAAAACATGGAAGGGTCCTAAGAAGGCGGGCCTAAGTTTGACCTTCAGTTCTGCTTCAAACTTATGAGCAAAACGGCCAACACGGGGGCCTTCTACTAATACTAGATCTCCTATTTCTATCTCAGGTGCTCTTCTATCTAAGGAGGCACGCAACCTAGCAAGGTACTTAGCCTGAGCTTTTTGGTACCCTGAGATCGCGTGGTCATGAGCAGTTTTCATTCTATCTAGTAAGGACTGTACACCTTCTACAGTATCTCGGGACACATCATCCTTGTCCCGTAGAGGACTAGCTAAGAGAGAGGTAGGGGTAAGAGGTTGTCTACCAGTATCTAGGAAGAAGGGCGTATATCCATGCGCAGCTTGGGGACAATTGTTGAGGGAGAACTCTACCAAACATAAATAATCCTCCCAATCACTCCCGAGCCATTAACATAGTGCCTAAGCGCTTCTTCCACTACCCTATTAAGACGCTCTACTAAATGAGAGGAGGAGGAGTGGTAGGCAGTACCGTAGGTAACCTTGGTACCGATGGCAGCGAAAAACTGCTGCCAAAAATCTGAGGTAAATAACTTATCCTTATCACTAATAAACTGCCTACTCAAACCATGATATCTGTATACATTATTGAGGTATAGGCGTGCGCAATCACGTGCGGTGAGTTCTAAAGGACACGGCACGAGATGGCACATACGAGTAAAACGATCTATGAACACAAGGATCTGGGCATTGCCCCTATCATTCTTTCTAAAAGGTCCTACAAAATCCATCATGATAGAATCCCAGGCATGATGGGGTCAGGCAAGGTCCTAGGTTCTGCTATCTGTCCTACATTATTGGGTTTCATTCCTGGCAAGATTGACAAGTTCTAACATACTCATCTACATCCTTATAAAGGGAAGGCCAGTAATAAGAGCGGGCTACTAGGTCCCGTACCCGTTTACCACCCTGATGAGCAGCTAAGTCATGCAACTCAAAGAGCAAGGAGGAGCGACAGATAGGAGGGACATACAGGCGCCATTGAGGGGGAGAATCTGCTATCTGCACATATAAAAACCCACCTACAAATTTACAAGGGTGCTTGCCTAATTGTTGGGGATGTGCAGCAATGGCAGCTAATGCTTCCGGCTCAGTGGCCGTAAATCTACTAATAAGGCGTTCAAGATCAGAGGTAGGCATCGCTACAGAGGTATCCAGAACAGGTTTAAAGAGATCTCCTACCGCCTTGCCAAAGAGAAGGGGAGGTCCTAGAGGGACTATGTTTTCATAAGACTTTCCTGACCTAGTCGCTATATGGCTAAGCGGTATAGAAATTTTATTTTTCCCCTCCCCCCCACCGAGGCCACGGGAAGGGCCTCACACGGGAGAGAGAGTCCTACGTGAGAAAGGAGATCAGGCATGCGAACAGCTGTATGAAAGAGGTAGGCATAGGATTCATCATCAGGTAGTTCACCATAAGGGGTTACACCCATAGTAGTAGGAACTAGAGTAGTATTGAGAACATCAAGGTCCTCGAAAAAGGAGTAATCTGCACGACGAGAGAGTGCATCTGGTACTATGTTATCTACACCCTTAACATACTGAAGTTTAAAAGGGGAAAACTGTGCTAAAAATTCCATCCAGCGCGCTTGCCGAGGGGTAAGGTTGGGTTGGGAGAGAAGATGGGTAAGGGGACGGTGATCCGTTTGGATAACTAACCTATAAGGATCTAGCTCACAGGGTTCATTCAGGCAGACATCAAATTGAGCACCTTTAAGAAAGTGCTGCCACGCGTGGCAACAATACACCACAGCTAAGAGTTCCTGCTGGTGTACGGGATAGTTACGCTCCGCAGGGAGCATTGTCCTAGAGATATACTCAATTGGCTGTAAGCCCTGACCCTGATCCTGGAGAAGGACGCCCCCTATAGCTACCTTACTAGCATCTGTAGCTACAACAAAGGGTTTAGTAGTATCCGGTAGGATGAGTACAGGAGGGGAAAGGAGTAGGGATTTTAGACACTGAAAAGCCGACTGACATTCACTACTCCAAACAAAGGGGATATCCTTCTTTAATAAATGATTAATAGGGGCTGCTATAGTTGCGAAACGCGGGATAAAACGCCTATAGTAAGAAGCAATTCCTAGAAAACTACGTACACCTTTAACGTCGGTAGGAGTAGGCCATTCCTGAATTGACTTAGTTTTATCCGGGTCGGTAGCGACCCCGGCATCTGACAGAACGTGCCCTAAAAATGGGACACTCCTACCCGAACGCACTTTAGCACGGCGCGCCCACAAAGAATTTTCAGCCATTATTTCTAATACTTTCTTTAAATCACGTAGGTGCGTTTCAAAATCAGGAGAGTAAATAAGAATATCATCTAAGTAAGCTTGAGCACAAGAACGGTCATGCTCAGATAAAGAAACAGAGGAGAAGGAAGGATCCTTTAAATCAGAGGACACCTGAGGAAGGTGAGAATTTCCCATAACAGGTCTAAGCACTTCATTCATTAACATTTGAAAAGAGGCAGGCGAGTTACAGAGTCCCATAGCCGCTACTCTAAACTGGTAATGACCAAAAGGGGTAGCAAAGGCGGTTTTATGGCAATCCTCAGGAGCTATCCGCAACTGCCAAAAACCATCCGCACAATCCAGTACTGTGAAACAAGTGGAACCTTTAACCTTATTAAATATATCATCAATACGAGGTAGAGGGTATTTAGACTTCACAGTAATATCATTCAACTTCCTATAATCAGTAACTAGGCGAAACTTGCCATTTGGCTTAGGAACTAACAGGACACCAGCTGAGTAGGGGAGTTACTAGGCTCTATCAATCCTGCTTCTAATAGTGACACTAAAATCTGTTTTAGTTCCTTTAACTCGGTAGGGCCCATTCTATACATCGGAGAGTGCGTAGGAACTGCACCGTCCTTGATAACTACACGGTGTAAAACAGAACGAGGAGGAGGATAAGAAGGAGTCTTTTCTTCAAAAACTTTTGAGGAATCTATCACAGCCATGTATCTTACTATTTCATTTTCAGTAAATCCCACTCCTATTGTATCCACTGTGTTTATATCTATATCCACACTATTATTAGTGATAGGTATCTCCTGTACTTCTAACTGAAGGAACATACATAATAAATATCCATATTCCTTTAGTTCAGAACGCAACTCATCATTGGACATTAATACTTCAGGTATAGGTCTTACAGGAGGATCAACAGGTGTAGGAGGAGTAATATCTACCAAGGATAAATTTTCCAATCTATAATGACGTTCCGGTACCCAGTAAGAGCTATCTGGAAACCAAATGACCATGGTATCATAATTAATAGTAATCTTATTATCCTGGTGCCAATCTAATCCTAGTAATACATCAGCGGTAGTGATAGGGCCTATAGTGGCCGTCAGGTTGACAGTACGTCCTTGTATGACCAGGGGAAGGGACACCGTACCCGGGGAATGACTGGTGCGACCATCAGCATAATGAACAGTGACAGGTTTGGTGTGAGGGGTAGGGACTAGTCCTAAACGCCTAACTAGGGCCTCGCTCACAAAGGAGCTAGCCGCACCGCTATCTACCAACACAGAGACATTCAAGAGTTCATCAGCATGCAAGAAGGGGTCTACAACAGTGTGAGGGACGGTTAAACCACCATTCAAGAACATAAGAGGACGCACACGTAGTGGTAGGGAAGATTCAGCTCCTACAGAGGTTATAAAAACAGGCAGGCAAAAATTTTATCTGGGGTACTATCTAAGGACCTGTCCAGGTTACCCCCGGCTGACAGGCCTACTGTTCCCCCTCCCCCCCAAATCCATAGGAACTAACCCCGAAGAAGACCCTGGCGAAAAAGCCACTGCTGGAGGGTCACGAGGGAGCGAAGAGGGTGCGGGAGCCTGATTATCATAGGGGAACCCTGGGGGTCCTGCCTGCACAGCATTCAGCCTACTAGGGGTAGCTGAGGGAATGCGTCCTGAAGTAGGACGAATAGGAGCACGCTGAGGGGTACGAGGAGGGCGAGCGTCGGGATGAGGGGGAGCACCCGAAAGGAACTTGGGGCACTCACGTTTAAGATGACCTACTTCCTTACAATGATAGCATGTGATATGAGAGACATCAAGAGCTGAAAGATCAGCAACGCAGATATCTAATTCTTCTACATAGGAGTTCTCCTCCTCAGGGGTAAGGATAATATTATTAATACGGGAACGGGTAGGAAGAGAAGGGTGGTGAAGAAATCTGCTACTCGCAAGAGATGCTGGCGCACATGCTTGAGGGGCAGGTCAGTAAAACGGTAGGCAGAGAACTGGCGCTTGACTTCACGTAATAAGGGTCTACTGAGGCCTTGGAGGAAGCGAGCACGTACTTCTGCACCCGACAAATCCCTAATTCGTACCATCTGAGCATCAAACTCTTTCATATACTCCTTAAATGATTTAGTACCCTGCTGCAAGGTACCAAAGGCTAATCTATCCTGCCAATCTGAATCAGGAGGGACTAAATGGTTCTCTAAACGCTTAAACAATTCTGCTACAGAGTTAGGGTAGGCATGAGAGGCCAAAGACTCACACTGAATGAGGTTAGCAAGCTCAGGAGTAATGCAGGTTGTAAGATAGTGAGGAACTAATACAGCATCAGAGAGACGCCATCTATTATGATTCTGCCACGACTCTGTGTTCTGGGTGAGCAACATGATAAAGGTGAAAAACTGTTGAGGGGTAGACTTGACATCCAGCTTGGGAAGGTTAGCAAAGAGGGGAAGAGCAGGGGGCTTAGGGGGATTAGAAGAGTCAGTTTTTCCCATAGGGCCACTATCTTCCACTGCCACATAAGCGGGATAGAAGGAAGGAAGAGGAAAAGTCTTGGGCAGGGGTCTAGAAGGGGCCACCGTTTCAGGCTGGTGCCCATAAGAGAAGGGGACAGTATATTGCTCACGAAGAGAGGAGTAGGTAAAATGATCATAATTTCTATCATCTAGGGGCATGGTGCTGAAATCACTGTTAACTTCTAAATCAGCCACACGGGTAGGGACCTGGGCTGCCTCATAGGCCGTCTCAGGGTAGGACCAGGAAGCAGGTGGGTAAAAGGGAACTGCACTAGGGCGCCCAGAAGGGCCGACAGGGGCAGGGGCACGACCCGTGTTAAGAGCAGGCATGGAAGGAACAGGGTGGGAAGGGGGCCTAGAAACATTGTTAGTTAGTGAGGACCTGCTGGAGGGTTGAGCCAAGGTTGCAGGAGGGGCAGGGGCCTGGTTCAGGGTAAGGGAAGGGTCATCACTAAATCTGACATGCATAATACGTTGTTCATAGGTAGGAGGGGTAAGTGAGGGACGACGGCGACCACCAGTAGCAGGAGAAGGAGGTGAGGTACGACGGTTACCTTGAGGGGTGAGATGGTGCACCGTTTCAAGTGAGTCCCGTCGGTTACCACGATTGTTGTTATGGTTGTTAGTATTATTATTATTATTACTCATAGTAGGGGTGTTGGTAGGTATAGGCGACATATTACCACCCACTGGATCCATTTTTAATTAAGGGGAGGGGACATGCCTAAAGTGCACTTTTCTGGAAACCACACCTATGCATGTGCTAAAAATCCAATGATGATTGGGGACCATAAATATGATAAAAAAATAATTTTCCAGCCACTTGGGGGGGGTACTAGCCCCCACCATACACCGGTAACGCGCTAAAAATAGAAAAAGACGCTATTTTAGTCACATTTTTCCTAGGACAATGGGCAAACATATTGGGACCAAATCATATATTCCCGCATAGTTCCCCCACTTTTGAGAAATTCTACCCAGTTGGGACCAAGAAATAAGCATGTTTACTCACGTTGATGGATTTCCCGCAAAACAGGTACTTTTTTAATCCAAAAAAAAAAAATCAAATCATAAACACATCATATCATGCTCCACCATATATTCCCAAATACTACAGGTGGGGGACATGCAGCCCCAAATTTTCAGGTCATTCTGACAAGCGCAGCTCTAGTTGATGGATTTCCTAGGTAGCCACCTGTGACGAAGCTAAGGGAGGTTTTTTAGTGTATCTTACCACACTAACACCCCTTTATCCATCCAAACCATGCAAAAACTTGCCAAACCACGTGCTGCCAACCTCTGCACATATGGTACCTCCTATGTTCAAGGTTTGACGCCATTCTGACAACAACTGCCCAGGTTGCAACCATTCCAAGACGGCCACCCACGAAGACGCTACAAGGAGGTTTTAGTTACCATCTGGCCACTTTAGAATCTCCTTCTTCATCAAAGACCTCTGCAAACTGATCAAAGCGCATATAATTAACTCTTGCATGCTGACAACTACACATGCTCAAGGTTGAGGGTCATTGTGACAAGAACTGCTCAAGTTGATGGGTTTCCTATATGACCACCTGACAAGGCGCTAAGGACCACTCAGTAAGCAGATTGACACAATGACACTTCATATGCCATCCAACATGCACCAAAACCAAGTTAAATATGTTTAGAAAGTAAAATGGGGCGGCGACGCACCTCATACGCCTTCACCGCCCCTCAAGCATGGCCAGCCTTGCAACTATGTGCATAGCAATAAAGATGGTAGCACCAACATGCCTAACCAGCATTTTCTATGTTTCTCCCAGGTTAGAGTGGAAGGTTGATTCCAGCCAAGCTAATCAACACAACAACGCCTCCTAAACTGCCCTACCCGCCATGGGCACCAGACAGGGACTATGGAGGGCGAGGAACCAAGGAGATCATGGTATGCATAGCTTGCATGCAGTCAACCATGTCAACCATGGTTGGCTCAGCACATTGTAGTCTTGTCACATCATCATAACAAGGGAAAGCTCAAATAAACCAATAGTGGCAGCTATCTACATGCAGTCACACAAATGCAATATCTCCATATTTTAATCACTATAACACCTCCATCCCTGCACGATGAAATGCAAAGAAGCCATTGGCGGCCCTTCAGCGCATTAGCGCTGGGATGCCGCTGCGAAGAGAGGGTGCGTCACCCTCACACAACAAGAAGCGTCCATAAGCACAACATCCTTGCTAGAACATGTTTCATGAAATGCCTTAAACCTTCCCAAGAAGGTACAGGCTGCGACTGAAGCGGCCCTGACCACAAAATCAACGAAAACAATCTAAAGCTGCCAGGTATTCGACAACACAATGGCAAGGAACGGCGAGCTAGCTGGCGGAAACTGCCCAAAAAGAACGCAAAAAACTTCGAACAATGAGCTCATAGAAGAAAGCACTGATAGCAGATAACATTCGCGACAAATCTGTACCTTGCCCTCGTAAATCCCTCGCCCAGGCGCGCAACAACAGCCGTTCTTCCATGGACAGGTCAGACACGCACTGCGCAGGTCTGAACAATTACTTACCGATAATGGCCGAAAATCTGGCAAAAAGCACCAGCTCGGTTTAGAATTCGATGCAACCGATATTAATGACTGCTTCACGGTCAGAACAGCCCCCAAAACCGCGATTTTACAGCCGCTATCATGAATTCTATTTCATTCCGCGCGACCAAAAAATTCAGATTACCCCCCATGCCGATGGCATAAAAAAACAGCAGCGATATTGTAAACCAGCTGATTTCCGCCACAAACTAACATCATAAACTCATCGCCTTTAAGATTCTAGTAAAATTTTTGCATTTCGCCTGCCCTAGTGTGGTAGTTTCGCCTGAACGCAGTCGCCATGGCCACTTCCGCAAGGGGTGCGTGCACCGTGCACGTGAAATTTGTGACCTTCGGTTCCGGCGCGAATTTTTTGGCGCCAAAATATTCGGGCATGTCCCGTCCCCTTAAGTAAATGATTAGGACTCTAACTGAAAGCAACTAGGAAAAAGGACAAGGCCTAAGTTAAGGCAAGGTAAGAAAAGAAAAAGCTTTTAGTGTCATAACGAAGGAAACAATTTAAATCAATCCTTTTTAGCAACAGTAATGGATAGGGAACCGAACTCTAAGGTGAGAGGCGTATCTAAGCTAGATGAGGATGCAGCCCGTTTAGGGGGAGACGAAGGAGGAGATGGAGGTGGTGTAACAAAAACAAGACTATCTACTGCAGGACGAGCATGAGGAGAAGGACGAGCATGGAGACCCAAATCTGATTCACTATGCTTTAAGAGGTAGGTCTGAGCTTCTTCAAAGGACATAAACTTCTTATATTTGGAGACGTTATAAGCACGTGACTGAACGAACTTCCTAGCATCGGCCCACGATAAGAAAATAGATGCCCATTGAGGGGTAATAACAACGTAATACTTCGCTAAACTATTATTACTAGTCGAATGAGAAGGGGCAGGAAAAGGACGTCGCTGACTCATGATAACGCACCTGGTAGGTCTTGCGTAGTCAAAGGAGGAGAACGAGGGGTAGGCGACTTAGCTCTAGTGTCTGAAACCGAACCAGATTGACGGCGCATGTAGGGACGAGGTTTCCAGCGCCAGGTGGTCGTAAGTATCCGGTTTCAAGAAGTCTGCATCTGGCGAGGGGTCGTCTAAATACAACGCAGGCAAGAATGCAGAAAAGTGTAATCTACGAGACGCTAGCCGTCTCTCTAACGCAGAACCAAAACCACCTATCTACGACAGTAGGCCACATGTCTCACGAAAACAAAACGAGGAAAAGGAAAAGGAACTAGCTACGTGAGGAGTTCATCCGCTTTGAGCAGGTCTAACTTCTAGGCAGGGCGTGTCCCGAATCGGGCAGCACTACCCCCCCAGCTTGCAGGCGACCCGCCCATTACCTGTCAAGTAGGTGTCGTCTTCATTTTCCCGGACGCGGAAGGGTTGATTCAATGACGTATGTTGCAGGGGATCGTCGTCTGGTTCTCTACCTAAAATTCCTCCGAGTCCATTGTTACGCCGCGGGTATCTACCACTACCTCTACCTCTAGCTGGCCTGATGCTACCTAAACTAGTCAAGCCTCCTCTAGTCAAACCTCTAGCGAAAGACGAACGAGACGATCCAGATCTCAATGCATTAACGTAAGTGTTGCTATAATACGCCATAAGCCATTTACACAACCCGTTTATTCCAGGAATAGAGGAAGGAAACACAACTACACTGCCGTGACCCAAGCCTATATGTGTCAATTCATTTAACACACGCCGAGTACACACACGAGGGGTGGAACGTGCATAAATGGTCACCAACGGTCCAACACGCTCGGGCCGACCTGGCCCTCGCCTACAGATGCACGCTGGTCCACTACATTCTACCAAAGGATGAGGACCACTAATAAAGTACGCGGCGCGGCGCCCAAAGGCACCCAATGTACCACAGTACTGTTACAAGGACAATAATGTCCCGGTAGGAACTACACGTAAACCTAGGGACAACCGAGGCAAAAGACCTAATTTACGTCCGTAACTACAACGAATTGTTACGCGACGTAACAGGATGGATGGATGGATGGATGGATGGATGGATGGATGGATGGATGGATGGATGGATGGATGGATGGATGGATGGATGGATGGATGGATGGATGGATGGATGGATGGATGGATGGATGGATGGATGGATGGATGGATGGATGGATGGATGGATGGATGGATGGATGGATGGATGGATGGATGGATGGATGGATGGATGGATGGATGGATGGATGGATGGATGGATGGATGGATGGATGGATGGATGGATGGATGGATGGATGGATGGATGGATGGATGGATGGATGGATGGATGGATGGATGGATGGATGGATGGATGGATGGATGGATGGATGGATGGATGGATGGATGGATGGATGGATGGATGGATGGATGGATGGATGGATGGATGGATGGATGGATGGATGGATGGATGGATGGATGGATGGATGGATGGATGGATGGATGGATGGATGGATGGATGGATGGATGGATGGATGGATGGATGGATGGATGGATGGATGGATGGATGGATGGGTACACGCAATCCTACCGGTCTAAGCTATATACAAAAACAGTCCTCAGGCCCGCCTCCCCTATCGCGGCCGAGTGACTCTATATCTATGGTGCTCGCGACCCTAGGGGTAATTTTTTTATCGCAGATGGCAGCCCATTTCTCCTTGTATCAAAGAAAGATATTCAATGGAGAATGGATCGTGCTGAGACAACTTTCTGGGTCGAGGTACGTAGATATTGCCAGATAAGTTGCTCGATATTACGCATGCATTGAGACCACCACATTATGCATGCAGCTGAGACATGCATGCAGGCAATGGGCTTGAAGCGCGACTAATATTTGAAGTGCATGCGACAACTGCCGACATCAAAGCCCAGCTCCTCGACCTCGACCAACGCCTTCAAGCCACCGCCACCGCCCTTGAGTGCTTGCATGACACCGCCGGCCTCACCGCCCAGGCGGTGAAGGACATCGCCGCCCAGCCGGCACCTGCTGGCCCGGCCGGCGATGCCCCCTCCACCTGGGCGGACTTGCTTAAGCATCACACCACCTCCACCACCTCCACCATCACGGCACAACTCAAGCAATAACACTACAATACGCTTCCGCGGACACCTTTTTCAGCGGGGAAAGTGCCCCCGGGCTTCCGGGGCAAATTCAGCAAGCGCTGCGGAACTTAGATACTAAAATTTCGTTTTTGGTTCGTACCGTACAGCCAATCATTTTGCGCACGGATCAAATTGTGATCTGGGCACTGAACAAGAAAATTTCAGCGGAACGTACGAAACACCAACGCAACTACAGAAAATTTTCAGTGACGAAACTGTAGTACCGTTTACCCAAGCAAAATGTAGTAGGACTTCGCTAAATTCACGTTCGGAATTTTCCCCCGCAAGATTCCCCCGCAAGATTCCCCCGCACGATTCCCCCCGCTAGGTTCAGGCTCCAGTCGATGCTCGCCAAATGGCGCAAAAAAAGAAACATATGTTAAAATCAACGGTGCGAATCCTCGTTACCGCTCGGGTAACATTCTCACTCATTTCGCGTCTCCTACGAACCGTATTGTAGTGAGCCCTCGACCTTCGCGAGGAAGCCGACATCGCCAAGCGCAGCCACAATGTCATCGTCAAGCACTTCGACCGGCCGGCAGGTGAGACCTCCACGAGTCTTCTTGAGGCATTTAAGCGCGACATTCATTTTGCCCCCATGCTACTCACTGGTGAGCTGCGGATGTCGGCTGTCCGCCTCCCTCGCGCGCGGGGGAAGGCTGGCCCGGCACCCGTGCTCCTTACCTTTAAGTACATGGCGGACAAGCTGGCGTTCCTTAAGGGGACGTGGCGCGCCGAATATTTTCCGCGCCAAAAAATTCGCGGTACCAGCCGTACCGTGAAAAGTGGGTGCACGGTGGGCGCACCCCTTGCGGAAGTGGCCATGGCGACTGCGTTTAGGCGAAACTAGCAATGTAGGGCTAGAGAAATGCCAAAAAATTGCTCGAATGTTGAATACGATGATTTAATGATGTTGGGTTGTGGCGGCAAGTAGCTGGTTTACAATATCGCTGCTTTCTTTTACTGCCATCGGCATGGGGGGTAAACTGCATTTTTTGGTCGCGCGGAATAAAATAGAATTCGTGATAGCGGCAGTAAATTCTCAGTTTTGGGGGTCTTTTTGATCGTGAAGGATGCATTAATATCGGTAGCATTGACTTCCAAACCGAACTGGTGCTTTTTGCTACACTAGGAACTCGGCTTTGAGAATGGGTGAGAAATGGTGAGAAAAAGGGTGAGAAAGGTGAGAAAAAGGGTGAGAAATGGGTGAGAATGGGTGAGAAAGGTGAGAAAAAAGGGTGAGAATGGGGTGAGAATGGGTGAGAAAACACGTTTCTCACCCGGGTGAGATTGCCCCAAAAAGGTGAAAAAAGGGGAATAACGTGAGAAAAATCTCAAAAAACAGGACGTGAGATAAGTGAGAAAAACGGGAGGTGTGAAACGTGAGAAAAGTGAGAAAATCAGGACGTGAGAAAAGTGAGAAAAGTGAGAAAAACAGGACGTGAGAAAAGTGAGAAAAGTGAGAAAACACAGCGCTGAAAAACACACCCATAATGCAATATGCTGGCAGCAGACACATGCATGCAGTGCCAGTAACAACCGCTGTTCAAAACAGCACGAACAATAATGATTTTTTCATTAAATGTTTGAATAATTTTAATGTTTACAGCTGCAAGAACCCATTGATTCAACTATTCAACACTGTTATGGCGTTATGTACATCTTCGGCATTCAAATATGCCTTTTCAACACAGTCTGTTATGGCGTTATGACATCTTCGGCATTCAATGCCTGTTCAACACAGTCTGTTATGGCGTTATGACATCTTCCGCATTCAATGCCTATCATCAAATACTATATGGTAGCTAGCTAACAAAGCGGGCCGGTCGACAGGGCGTCACATGCTGACTTGAAAGTGGAACCGCTTGCATTTTACTCTCGTGGTCCCTGCAAGAAATAAAGCAAACCGACACAATATACGCAAGAGGAAAAGAAATCAGATCCTTGACATAGATGTAAGCGTTCTACAAGGAAGAGCTCACCAGCACCTAACGGTCCATGCAGCAAATGTGTAGAACCCAACACTCACTCTTATGGCAAAGCAGCCCCATGTGGCAAGGCAGCACCATACACATGAATCACACCATGCGCCAGATGTCACACGAGCAAGGCACAACGTTGTCGTCGGATCAGAAAGCAACAAGCGTGAAAACGCTAGCGGCCCAAATCTGAGATTCCGCGGAACACAGAAAATAAGAAAGCTCAGAAGCTACCAGCAAGGGATCGAACATATGACCTTTGGCATGATTTCGCGGCTGTGTGAGTCTCCTGATCCGAAGGCATCTCACGTAATGAACGTTTCGAAACAGCCAAACTGCGGAAAATCTCTTACCGGAGAGAGTTGCCAATATCAAGGAGACAACCAGCGCAGGCCAGAAATCGGGAGAATCCGGACCATGGTAGCTCGAGCCTGCCGTTATCTTGTCCGCGTTTTCGAGTCGTGCAGGATTATGAATATGAATGGAGATGGAAATGTGTAGCCTTGTGCATTGAAATTACGGCTGGCTGACGTGAAGAGCGACTACATGACCTACACGGTGGGTCCGGAAACGGCTTGCTTGATTGTGTTTCATCGTGGGCAACGAGTCCAACAACTACTTTCTCTGGGCGGCAAACTGCGGCAAATTGAACGCAAACCTCATCATGAAATCTTGACCGTCGAAATGTAACAATCCGACGACTTATGCAGTATGCCGCGTAATTTTCTGTTGCGGGAGAGCCGTTGGGCCGGTTCCCGACGCGGGCGACCAGTGGTTTGCGTTAAGTTAACTTAGCTGAAGTTCCCCAAGCCGCATGATGGCTCTCATCGACGGCCTCAGTCTATTGACGCGTCGGCCCGATTTTGGCGGCACCCAATTTGACCCCAACGGCACCTACCGACAAAGGGCATACGTACGTTTCACGCGCACCACGACCTTCGAGCTCTGCTATGGCGGTGGTGCCGTGGGGCCCGCATCAGACTGCGGGCCCTTATCTGCTTTGGCGGTGCTGCCGTTGGGCCCGCATCAGAATTCAGGCCCTTTATGCATGCGGGCCATTAATGCATGTTACTTTTTTAGTCTTCTGCATACAAATATGAAGCAATGAGGTCGTGTCCTCTGGATTTTTGCACTGCAAATGGCATTTGCACCGTGTGCAGTTCCTGGACGTTTGGAAACATGCATGATGGCATGTGGCTAATGTAATGACTGACTAGCTAGACCGTTTCAGTGGTTTTTCATTTGCGGGTATTTCCTCGTAAATGGTGGGAAAGCGATCGCAGCAATGGTTCTCACCACTAGACACTCCCGGCCAGTGAAGCTCGAAAAACACGCCCTGATCAAGCAAGCTGTTTCCGGCCCCACTGTATAGGTCATCTTACAGTCGCTCTTTGCGTAAGCCAGCCATAATTTCAATGAACAAGGCTACACATTTGCATACTCTTTGCTTGGTTATCGGTGTGCCTTTGTTTGGATGCAGGGGGGATCGCTGTGCTGACACAACGCGCCGCAAGGGATTTGCTGGTAGAAGATGCCCTTCCCAAGGCTGATTACAGCGACCCTGCGAATGGCGACGAGGCCTACTGGTGAGCCTTGTTTTTTGCAAATGCTACTTACGCCGTCTGCTTTGGTTATTTTAATTCAGTCCTATTGAAAGGCGCCTTGGGATTAGCCATGCAATCATGTTTTACTGTCACAAAGCCAGCCCTAGTAATTAATATCTAGTTTGTTTGGTTTTACCCATCCGGGTGCCATGATCTTGCCGCCAGTAAAAGCGTCCTGTGTTGTATCGTTCTATTTTTTTTAATAACCAATACTTAATAATAATACTCTTTGCTGGGTTATCGGTGTGCGTTTGTTTGAATGCAGGCGAGATCGCTGTGCTGACACAACGTTCAACGTGATTGCATGGGCATCATTAAACCTGACGCCGCTTGTGCCGCAAGGCATTGTAGCGGCGTGTGGGGGCGTGAAGCGCTACGCGGATTCTTTCCACAAAGTCAGGATACACGGGTTCAACTACCGCACAGAGGCTGCGGACCAATCCCTGGGAAAGCGGCACAAGAATGCGGGAGTTGCGGTGCATGGCCCGGGCGGTGTAGACTTTGGTTTCATCACACACATTCTGAAGGCCAGGTTAGAGTACCCACGAGGGGGCTGGGAATGGCAGCTGTTGTTGAAGGTGGAGCTTTTTGATCGCCTTCATGTCGCTCACCTGCCCCACGAGAGGTTGGTGGTCATCAGCAGCGCACAGGCCCCCAGGTCGTCGCGCCTTGTGTTGCCAGGTGCAGTGAGCTCAGTTGGGTATGTCGTCGATGAATGCTATGCTCCCGAAATGGTGGTAATCCCTGCCAAACTGCCATGGAGCATGGCACACCAGGCGCAATCTTCCCTCAGTAACCATGTGTATCACAGCGTGGCAGCAGATTTCCCCACCATGCCGCAGTTTGAAGTGATTGAGGAGGGTGAGCCGATGCCACCGCCTAGTGGCAAGAAGAAAGGCAAGAAGAAGGGGTCCAAGAAGAAGAAGAAGGTGGCAGCGGCAGACGTAGGTGATGGCGACGTGGTGCGCCGCGCTGGCAAGGCACCTGCTCGAGGGCGCAGCCGCAAGCGTGGTGCTCCCACAGATGCTGGACCTAGCCAGCCCACCGTTGTAATTGAGGAGGTCCCTATGGCAAAGAGGGCCAGTGGAAGGCAGCGTAAAGCTGTGAACTATTGCGACACTAGTGGGGATGACACTATGTCATCAGAAGATGATGTTGATGCAAGCAACCCCTCGGACAGCAGTTCTGAAGAAGATGACTTTTGATTTAATTTGGGCATGACAGCATTGTTTATGGAATGATGTGCTGTTTTATATTGTATGACAACCCTATATTGCACCTTTGTGCACCCTACAATGCATATCAAAGTGGTGTTGAGTTTTTTTTTCACGTTAAGGACTTAATGAAATAAAGCTCATGATTTTTCTCGTGTTACACTCTTGGTGAGAAATTTCTCACCACGTTGACTTGTGATTTTTCTCGTGTTAGTGATTTTTCTCGTGTTGGTGAGAAACTTCTCAATTTTCTCAATTTTCTCAATCTTTCTGCCTTTTTCTCACCCATTCTCACCTTTTTTCTCACTTTAGGGTTTTTTCTCACCCCAATCTCACCAAAACGCCCTTTTTCTCACCAAAATCTCACCCTGGTGAGATTTTTTGCCTAGCGTTTGCGGAAAAAAATTGAGATTTTTCTCAATTTTCTCAAAAAATTCTCACAAAAGGTGAGAAAATTGAGGGTTTTGAGAATTTTCTCAGAAATTGAGTTCCTAGTGTACATTTTCGGCCATTCTCGGTAAGTAATTCTTCAGGCCTGCGCAGTGCATGTCGGAACCTTCCATGGAAGAACGGCCGTTGTTGCGCGCCTGAGCGAGGGATCTGCGATGGCAAGGTAGATATTTGTCGCGAATGTTATGTGCTATCAGTTCTTTCTTCTATGAGCTCATCGTTCGAAGGTTTTTGCGTTCTTTTTGGGCAGTTTCCGCCAGCTAGCTCGCCGTTGCTTGCCGAATACCTGGCAGCTTTAGATTGTTTTCGTTGATGTCGTGGTCAGGGCCGCTTCAGTCGAAGCCTATAGCTTCTCGGGAAGGTTTAGGGCATTTCATAAAACTTGTTCTGGCAAGGATGGTGTGCGTATGGACGCTTCTTGTTGTGTGAGAGTGACGCACCCTCTCTTCGCAGCGGCATCACAGCGCTCATGCGCTGGAGGACCGCCAATGGTTTCTTTCCATTTGATCGTGCAGGGGAGGAAGTGTTTTATTGACGATCATGTTGGAGATATTGCATTTGTGTGACTGCATGTAGATAGCTGCCACCATTGGTTTATTTGAGCTTTCCCTTGATATGATGATGTGAAAAGACTGCGATGTGCTGAACCAACCATGGTTGACATGGTTGACTGCATGCAAGCTTTGTATGCCATGATCTCCTCGGTTCCTTGCCCTCCATAGTTCCAGTTTGTTGCCCATCTCAGGTAGGGCAGTGACGTAGTTGTTTCTGTGTTGAATAGCTTGGTTGGCATAAACCTTACACTCTAACCTGGGAGAAACATAGATAATGCTGGTTAGGCAATTTTAGTGCCATCATCATTATTGCTATTCACATGCTCATATGTCTGGCCATGCTCGAGGGAGGGTGAAGGTGTATGACGTGTGTGGCCACCCCTTTGTACCTCATAACATATTCAGCATGTATTTGATGCATGTTGGATGGCATGTAAAGTGTAATTGTGTTTACTTGGTTACTGAGTGGTCCTTAGCGCCTGTCAGGTGGTCGTCTAGGGAACCCATCAGTGCGTGTCACAGTGACCCCAAACCTTGAGCATGTGTCGTCTTCAGTGTGCAAGAGTTAATTATATGTGCTTTTGGTCATAGATTTGCTGAGTTCTAATCATGAAGTTTAAAGGTAACCTTGGGTTGACTATTGTGTATGCTCTCTTGGCATGTATGCCTAACGATCGTGTTGCTATGCTTGGGCTGGCAAGGTTGGCCATGCCGAGGGCAGGTGAGGGCAGATGAGGTGCCTAGCTGTTTGCTTATGTTTTGTGATCGAGTGGGGCATGCTTTCAGGCTTTTTGGATGGAAAACATCATGCCTAATTGGCCTTGTACAAAGAAAAAACTCCTTTAGCGCATGTTCAGGTTTTAGCACGTTTAACTTTATAACTTGAGCTAGACTTGTCGGAATGACCTGGGACTTGGAAGACCGTTGTCCCCCTGTTAGACGGATTTTCGCTGCAGAAAAAAGTATTTTTTTGACGTGTTTATAAAAAGTTATTCCCAATGTCCGGTAAAAAAAGGGTCGTTTTGCGGGGAAATTAATAACTGTTCGAGGTTTTGCCCTTTCCATGATGTAAATAGCTCAGCAAGCTACAAACTCAGGGAACTAAAAACGCTGCAGACAGTTTTGCAAATAAATGTGTGCATTGGCTGGGGCATACCCAGCCCTAATTAGCGTCTTTTGCTATTTATAGCGCATTGAATTGAATTGAATTGAATTGTAACATAACTCCGTTGGGAGTATATGTAGCACATAGCCCAGAGAAGGGGCATATGGCCTATCATACATTCTAAGCTACTTCCTGCAAGGGTGGGAATGTAAACAACACTTGCTCTAGGTGCACTAGGGCACCTGCACCCTCATGATCTTCACACTATGCCCAGCTAAGGGGGAGTATGTCATGTGGGGGAAGATCATCATGGCTATACAAGAGCTAGGGCATGGCTTCTCGACAGAGAGCATCTCTCTGCACTGCGTAGCATGGCTAAATTCTTAATGCAACATCCATGGGGGTCCCTTTATAGGCAGGGCTTGGCTAAAGTCTGTAGACAACATCCATGGGGGCCATTATGGGCGCACATGCGCGTGGGCCACATGCTAGGCTAAGCCTGACTAATCTACACTACTGGTATGAATTCCCTAGTCTGGGGTGGCAGGAGGGGGCTGCCAGGGCTTGTGGTCAACGTGGATGACCGCCCCCCTCCAGTATACCGGCTTCCCCCCTGCGCTGTGCCGGAGCTGAAGGTAGGTCGGCCATAGCTCGCGTCGCCGCTGTTGCTGGGCCGGCCAGGGTCAAGTCGTCGTCCAGCGTGAAGCGAGTCCTCGAGAGCTTCTTGCGGCATTTAAGGAACGACAGCTTGTCCGCCATGTACTTAAAGGTGAGGAGCACGGGTGCCGGGCCAGCCTTCCCCCGCGCGCGGGGGAGGCGGACAGCCGACATGTCCAGCTCACCAGTGAGTAGCATGGGGGCAAGAATGTCGCGCTTAAATGCCTCAAGAAGGCTCGTGGAGGTCTCACCTGCCGGCTGGTCGAAGTGCTTGACGATGACATTGTGGCTGCGCCGGGCGATGTCGGTTTCCTCGCGAAGGTCGAGGGCTTGTTGCTTGAGTTGTGCCGAGATGGTGGAGGTGGTGGAGGTGGTGTGCTGCTTAAGCAAGTCCGCCCAGGTGGAGGGAACATCACTGGCCGGGCCAGCAGGTGCCGGCTGGGCAGCGATTTCCTGCACCGCTTGGGCGGTGAGGCCGGCGGTGTCATGCAAGCTCTCAAGGGCGGTGGCGGTGGCTTGAAGGCGTTGGTCGAGGTCGAGGAGCTGGGCTTTGATGTCGGCAGTGAAGGCGGAAACGGCGGTGGAGGTGGAGGCGGCGGCGGTGGAAATGTGAGGAAGTTCAGCAGTCAGCGTGCCGCCGATTGCTGAAATGTCGGCAGCAAGGGGGGTCACGTGCTGCTGAAAGGCTTCCGTGAGGATGGAACGGAGGGTGGAGGCGGAGATGGATGGAGCCCAGATCTCGCCGTCAGAGCGCTGGAGAAGGGAGTTGAGGACGGCGTGCTGGAGTTCGGGGCGGGTGCAGCCAAGCATGGCGCCGGAGGCTAGCCAGGGGCTGCCGTTGCTGCAGAGGAGGCGACCTTGGTCGGAGAGATGGAGGCACAGGTCGTAAAGCGAGGCGTAGTCCCCGAAGAAGATGCAGTCCATAGCATCGTCAGGAGACATGTTGTTCCAGTCGTGATCATCGACCTTGAAAGGGTGGAACCGAAAGCGCGGTTCCGAGGGGCGGGACCATCCTGTTTTGTCGGCTGGGCGGGTGCGTTTCGGGTCAGGCGATGCCGATGGCGAGGCTTTAAGCCCGGGAGGTTGCTGGGTGGCTACCAGTGCACGACTAGTGTCACCGCTGCCTGCCGGACCTGATGGCGAAGCTGCAGCCGCAGCTGCCGCATTTTCATGGGCGAGCGCATCCGCCAAACTGCGTTGCGTCAAAGGACGTTTGCTCGTCATATATTGCGTGTTAGATTCGGAAAATTATATCAGCATGTGCGTCTTAGAAAGACGAAGCGATAGTGATATTCACAGCTGAATTTGGGGCTCAAACGTGAAAGTTATGAGCTCCGCCGTCAGCCATGGCTACCTCGTGGCTCGTGGCTCGTGGTTGGGAGTCTATGTAGCATTATTGGCGTATATATGGGGGTAGTACCCCCAACAAGTGCATGGACAACTCACTAGAGATGTTATTTAGTGCCCCCAATCATAACTTAGCATTGTGCAAATGAATTTCAAGTGATATTAGCATAGGTCAATTTTTAAGGGTTTTGGGGTGCCACCTTCCTTAAATGCCGCAAGAAGCTCTCGGAGACTCGCTTCACGCTGGACGACGACTTGACCCTGGCCGGCCCAGCAACAGCGGCGACGCGAGCTATGGCCGACCTACCTTCAGCTCCGGCAGAGCGCAGGGGGGAAGCCGGTATACTGGAGGGGGGCGGTCATCCACGTTGACCACAAGCCCTGGCAGGCCCCTCCAGCCACCTCAGACTAGGGAATATATACCAGTAGTGTAGATTAGTCAGGCTTAGCCTAGCATGTGGCCCACGCGCATGTGCGCCCATAATGGCCCCCATGGATGATGCCTTCAGAAATTAGCCACGCCATGCCTATAATGGGACCCCCATGGATGTTGCATTAAGAATTTAGCCATGCTATGCCTATGCAGAGAGATGCTCTCTGTCGAGAAGCCATGCCCTAGCTCTTGTATAGCCATGATGATCTTCCCCACCTATGACGGGCTCCCCTTAGCTGGGAGTTGCCCGAGACTCTAGCTGGGTGGTGCAGGTGCCCTAGTGCACCTAGAGCAAGTGTTGTTTACATTCCCACCCTTGCAGGAAGTAGCCCAGAATGTATTATAGGCCATATGCCCCTTCTCAGGGATATGTGCTACATATTCTCCCAACGGAGTTATGTTACAATTCAATTCAATTCAATTCAATGCGACAACTATTTTTGCAGCTTCAACAAGCTTTGGGGAATTTTATCACACCTGGATGAAGATGGTACCATTAGAAAGTATTGATAGAAAGTAGGTTTGGTTATTGAGCAATTTATTCACGTACATTCACCTAGAAAGCCCTAAATTGCCTCCAACAAGGTCACAGATTTTCGTTCTCGCGCAAAATCGTGAGCTAACCCTAAGCCGTAAAAAAGGGGAACGAGCACAGGACACATTCGCGGGCTGCTTGGAGCCCCGTGGACATAAATGAGTTACAAGCCTGGAAATAAATGAGTTACAAGCCTGGCAGCGCTCTATAATGGAATGACAAATGCCTGAACCACGTAGCAATGACACATCCCCATGCACGATACACATGGAGCATTCAATGAGGCAGACCTGGTGGTAGCCAAGCAACCACAGTCTCCCGTTTCCTTGCCTATATAGCCAAATTAATGCTGTGGCGCCCACCCATGGCACGTTGGTTGCCTCCCTGGGCGCCGATATGCCGTGTTGACTGTGAGGCAGCCCAGCCACCCACAAGGACAGAAGACGTCCAGGTGTCGTGTCGTGGGCAATGACCGTCATGCCCATCCCACGGTGCCGCATCCCATTTACGTACTACGATGTTGTTGTGGGCACAAGGATCGGCCCCACATGCTCCATGAGATAGCTTTATGTAGCAACCGTCGGCGGCCTTTAGTCCATGTTGCCTGCCACCACATCGATTGCGGTGAAGTCGCTACCGCTGCTGGCGTTGGCCTGCAGGTACACGATGCCGTGCCGCCACTTTCGGCTACTGCCGCCTGCCCCCGCGGCGTCCACGCCTGCCCGCCCTGCTCCCTTACCGGGTGGGGGCGAGTCCAGACCCCCCCCCAGCCACTCAACTATCACGCGCGTGTCCGTGCCGGGCGCGAGCACCCCCTCAGTGGGCCGCACCGACAGGACATCGCTGCTGGGCCGCAGCGTGAAGAACACGCGCTCACTGGGCGACCGGTTGTACACCACAAACGTGCCCAGGTCGACCGCAAGGCTGGTGGAGGCAGCAGGCTTGGCGCCACGTGTCGCACCGCCGCGGCGAAGGATCATGACAGTGGGTGGCTTGACCGCAACCAGTTTCCCGCGACTAGCATTATTGCCATTGCTGTTGTTGTTGCTGGCGCCCGCGTTGTCTCCCCCCCCACTTGTTGTCGAGGACGCAGATGTTGTCCCTGTCGTCGCTGACCTGTGGGTCATGTGGCGCCGACCGCCGCCGCTACCATCCGCCGCCCCCACCCCACTGGCCGCGTCGCTTCCCCCTCGTTGCTGTTGGGGGTGCGGGGATGCTCCCTGCCCACTCCGCGCCGACCCGCCCCCGCTGCCCCCCATGACAGGGGAGTGCACCTGGGGGCTGCTGCTGCCGTCCGCGTGGCCGAACCCGAGCCCAAAGCTGCCGGAACTATTGTCCAGCGCCGCGCCCTGCGCCCCACTGGCCTGCGGGCTGTCCCCCCCCCTGTACTCGAGCACCTCTTGGTTTGCGCGCAGAGAGGGCTCTCGCGCCACGTGGCCTTTCCGACGACCCCCCGGCCCGCCGCCGCCGCGCGTGTCCCTGCCAGGCGCCGGCCGAGCGTCCCTGGCCGAGGACGAGGACGACGACCCTGCGCTGGCGCCCATACTCTGGTACTGCCGCGCGTGCTGCTTGCTGTCATCCCAGCTGGCGGTGCGGCCGTGCCGGCGGTGAGTGGCGACCGGCGCAATCCCAGTTGGGCCCGCACTGGCTCCCCAACCCTGGCCGACCGTGGGCCCCGATGCCGTCGAGCCCGCCCCTCTACTGGTGCCGTCCCTCCCATTGTTGCCGCGCGCCAGCAGCTGCCGGGGGTGCGACCCGAGCGACAGCCTCAGGTCCTGCATCGGCACCTCCCCTCCCTTGCTCCTCGGTGGCAGGCTGGCCATGGGGGGGGCCTCCTCGGCCGCCTCTGCCGCCCGCAACGAGTGGACCATCACATCCAGGTGGCTCGGGTCGGGCGACACGGCGCCAAAGCTGTCGTTGATGGCTGCCAGCTGGGCCTCGCGACTACTGGGGGAACGGCCGCCGCTCGTCACCGCCGCGCCCTCCCCCGCCCGACCCTGCTCCGCCTCCCCATTCTTGGCGGGGCTGCTGCTGCTGCGGTTGTACTTGTACGGCGGCGCCGTGCTCGCGCCGTACCGCGCGCGGGGCGAGCCCTCCCCTCCGTCAGTGCCCCACCCGTCGTCATCGTCGATGCCACGTGGCGGCGTGGGGCTCAATGGCCGCGGGGACAGCACACCGTCGCTGCTGGCCACGTCACCCCCGGCACCCCCCTCCCCTTCCCCCTGCTCCGGATCACTCCCTTCCTCCGCCTCATCCGAGCGCTCCCCCTCCTCTTTCCCATGCCCCTCCTCCCCCTCACTGTGCCCCCCCCCCTCCTCCATCTCCTCCCCCTCCTCACCATCGTACCAATCCTCACCCTCACCACCATCGCCCTCGTCGTCTTCCCCCCCCTCATCATCCCCCTCGCTGTCGTGGACAGCTTGGTAGGACCCCTCCTCCCCCTCGTCCTCATACTCCTCCCCCTCGCCCTCGCCCTCCTCATCAGACAGCTGGCGCACCCCTGCACCCGCGTACATGCGAGAGGGCGGGCGCACCCCCCTCTTGTACCCCACCGCCGGCGAGGCGCCCCCACTGGCCCCAGAGGGGCTGCCCCCACCCCCCTCCCACGCTGCCCTCAACATGACCCCCCGGAAGCCCTCCGTGCCCGCCCCCCTGCTGCGGGGGGAATAGGATGCTGCGCCGTCCCACCCCGTGGCGGCGCTACGGGTGAGGAGCAGCTGCCCTGACCGCAGCGCGTAGCGACCCGGGGAATCGCCGCCGCCGCCTGAGGGGGAATAGAACCTGGCGGGGGACGACGCCGCCAGCTCCCTTCTCTCGCTACTGCCCAGCGCGTCCCCGTGCCCGTTCTGCCCCCCGTCCCGCGTGCCAGACCACGAGGCCGACAGCGGCGACCGTCGCCGCTGCTGGCCGCTGGCACTACCCCCTGATGCTTGCGCACGCGCGCCGCCGCCGCTGCTGCCAGTGACTGCAGCGCGACCCACGGGCGAGGGGACCCCCCTGGGGGAGTAGCTCCTTCCCCCCCGCGCGATCACCCGGTAGCCGCCGCCCTCCGCTGGTGCCGGCCTGGCTCCTGGTGCTGCCCCCCCCACGGGCTCGTACACGCCTCCTCCCCCCTGGCCGGTCCCTATCGCGCGCCACGCAACTGTCCCAAACCGCCCATCACCATACGTGGCCGCGCGCGCCCCCGCTGATGTGCTGGCACCACCCCAGTCCCCCATATTGGTGGTGGCGGTAGCAGTGCCTAAGCTTTCCCGCGGGGCCGCCCGGCCCAGTCGGCCCAACCCTGTGTCCACTCGGCCCACCACGCGCGCCCAGCGGCCCGGGCTCTGCGGGTAGACCATCTGCGCGTCCTCACTCAGGGTGCCCGCCAGGCGGTTGACCTCGCGGAGCCTGGCGCTGCCTCGCAGCTCCGAGCGCGACAGGCGGCCAAGTGGCGACGCCTCCTCGCCCGACTCGCCCTCGCGCAGGTGGCGGCGCAGGTCCGGCACGCTGTGCGCCAGCTGGCGCCTGTAATACGACGGGGATCGCTCGTAGTCCGCCGAGAGCAGCTCCCTTGGGCGTGACGTCGGGGTGGCACGGTCGCCCTCCTCCCTGTCCTCGCCCCCATCCCTGTCATCTTCGTCGGATTCCACCACCTCTGGAGCCTCATACCCATGCTCCAGCGACGACGCGTCGTCGTCGTCCGCCCCCCGCCCCCGCCCCCGCCCCCGCCCCCGCCCCTTGGGCCCCCACCCGGACGACCGCATCATGTCGCTCGTCCAGGACCGCACGTAGGAGGCCGCCTGGCTCGTGCGCGCCGCAAACGCGAGCAGCTCTGGGGACCGCCCCTGCAGCAGCGACGCGGAGGACGACGCGGGCGGTGGCGGTGCGGCGCCACTCGTGCCGACGCCCGCCCCACTTGCATTGCTGGCACCCACGGTTGCCGGGACGCCCCGGTCGAGCCCCCACGCCGCGTCGGTCAGGTCGCTGGGGACGTCCGAGCGCGGCGTGTACTGAGGGGTGGCTGAGGGCACGGGGGAGGGGATCGGCGTGTTGGTCGCGTCCGTGGTCAGGTTGCTGGGCGCCGCGCTCGGGTCCGAAGGGTCGACTTGGCCCGCGCCCGACGAGGTGAACCGGAACGCGGTGGGTGGCTGGTAGCCCATTGGGGGCGTCCAGGCGCTGTCACCTGATTGGCCGGCATGTGACCATGCCCCTCCCCTAGCAGTCGCGTACACTGGCGCAGAGACCCCCACCGGGTGGGGCGAGTTGAGGGGGGTCCCAAAGGGGGGCGTGTACACGGGGGAGGTGAGGCGGGGGTCAAGGTCGAGCACACCGGACGTGCGGCGCGACTGTTGCCCACCGCGATGTCGGCCGTCGTCGAGCGTAAGCTTTAACATGACGGGCCGCAGCTGGTTGTGGAACGCCTCCTCCGCGGCCGCCTCCTCGCACAGCGCCCAGCTCTCGCCCACCTCGTGCGCGCGCTCGATGGCGCTGTCCTCCCCGTCCGCGCTGCCCCGGTACCCGACCACCTCGGGCTCCTCCAGGGGGATGTCCAGGGACGCGGCCACGATGCGCGCGTAGCAGGTCGCGGAGGGGGGGTGCGAGAACATGCCACCGCAGCGGACACCCGCCACGCCCTGCGCGTCGCTGCCGGCCCGGCCGGCGTCCCCATCACCCTGTTCCTGCTGCTGGGACTGGCGTGCCAGCTGGCGCACCGCCGTGCTCTCATCGTCCTCCTCAAACACGTCCTTCTCCCACCAGTCGGCCGAGGGGCCTGTGGCATCGCCACGGTGCGCCACGTGGCGCCACAGTGCGCGCGACTGGTTGCGCTTCTGGCGGCTGCGGACCATTGCAGGGATGGGGTGTGGGTGGGCGGGGCACAAGGGGGCAAGCGGGGCGTGACGGCGTGATGGGGCAGGCAGGCGGGTGAGTGGGAACGCACACCATGCGTGTGTGAGCGGCGGGAAAGAACAGTGGCGCAGGGAGGGAGATGGACTCAGTAGGGCGGCTCTTTAGTGTGCGACTCCTGTCCACTGTGTGTGAGCGGCGGGAAAGGACAGTGGCGCAGGGAGTGAGATGGACTTAGTAGGGCGGCTCTTTAGTGTGCGACTCCTGTCCACTGTGTGTGAGCGGCGGGAAAGGACAGTGGCGCAGGGAGTGAGATGGACTTAGTAGGGCGGCTCTTTAGTGTGCGACTCCTGTCCACTGTGTGTGAGCGGCGGGAAAGGACAGTGGCGCAGGGAGTGAGATGGACTTAGTAGGGCGGCTCTTTAGTGTGTGACTCCTGTCCACTGTGTGTGAGCGGCGGGAAAGGACAGTGGCGCAGGGAGTGAGATGGACTTAGTAGGGCGGCTCTTTAGTGTGTGACTCCTGTCCACTGTGTGTGAGCGGCGGGAAAGGACAGTGGCGCAGGGAGTGAGATGGACTTAGTAGGGCGGCTCTTTAGTGTGTGACTCCTGTCCACGTCTTCCGAGCCTGCACAGATGTCTTGTATTGCGCTCATCACGCAGATAACTGACACCTGGCTGTCTTCACTTTCACTGTTTGTCACCCGTCGATGCAAAATGTCACGTGGCTATGTCCATCAATGTGCCAGCTGAACTTTCAAGCCGCCCTATCCCCCTGCCCTTGCAACCACCCAGCAACCAGCCCTCATCAGAGATGCCCCATGCAAAGCACACATCAAGATATTCGATTTATTGAGAGCCCAACCCCCCCCCCCTTCCTTACCATAGCTCGTCTCCCGTGTACAGCACCAGCTGCACGGATGCTAGCAGTGCGTGCGTCCACTGCACGCCCTTGGGCAGATTGCGCAGGAACAGCCGCAGCTCGCCCACGCATGCCGGGTCAAGTACCAGGCCGCTGGGTTCCACCTGCGCACGCATACAGTATCGTGACCCATGACCTATAGTGATCATATTAGCCACAGCAATCGGCTCCATCATTGCCAGCCCTCCCCTCCACGCTCAACGCAACACATCGCCATCAGGTGGCATATGAAATGGTATATGCGTTGAGACCATACGCAACACACAATCACGCACACCCACGACATCCCTTCAAGACCTCACACGCAGCACGCAAGGTGGAACAAGGGATAGAAAACAAGGTGAAACAAGGGATAGAAAACAAGGTGGAACAAGGGATAGAAAACAAGGTGGAACAAGGGATAGAAAAATAGGTGGAACAAGGGATAGAAAAATAGGTGGAACAAGGGATAGAAAACAAGGTGCAATGACTCTATGGGGGATAGAAACAAGGGACAGAAACAAGACAAACCACGTGACAGCCGCCATGGTACACGTGCGCACGCCAGGCGCCGTTCATTAGCCCACTCTGCTGTTAGCCCATCAGCACCAGGGCAGAGCCGACAGAGGCGCATACCAGGGCACGCAAACAGCACACACGCCATCAACTGCACCCCCTTCCAACCACTCACCTCCACGCATCGCGCCGCCTCGGACGCCAGCGCGTACCCCGGTGAGTCCAAACCCAGCGCCGACGTGGGCGGCCTGGGCTCGCACACGGCGCGCACAAACGCGCAGCGCTCGCCCACGTTGGCCACGCGCACGCTCACGGGGGCCCCTAGGCCCTGCTCAGGCGGGCAGGGCAGGGCGATGCTGCCGCTGCCGTCATCCGCGACGCCATCGAGCAGCACCACCGCCCCCGCCCCACAGTGGCCCACCAAGGGGACCACCGACTCGGTGGAGAGGACCGCCCCGTTGGGCTCCGCGCGCACAGGCACCGCACTGCCGTCCTGCGCCCACTCCAGGTTGCGTGCCAGCAGACGCAGCGTGCCCCGGGCCACGCCGCGCGAGCCAGGCTGCGGGCGAAAGGCCAGTGCCAGCACCACGGCGCCACAGGGGGGTATGGCCACCTCAAACCCTTCCTCGGCGGGCGGCAGGTCCGCACCCTCCTGCGACGCTGCGCCCAGACCCAGAAGGCCCTGGCTCCACGCGGGCGCTGTGCAACCCTCCAAAAATAGATCTGGCTCGATCCCGTCATCTGGCGTGTACACGCCGATGCCTGAGGAGCGCCATCCCAGCAGGCGGAACTCGCCCGGCTGCGCCACGCGTTCGAGCGCGTCCAAAAATAGCCCGCCCTCCACGCTCTCCTCCGCCAGCGCTGCATCGGGGCTCTCGCTGGCGGCCAGCATGCCATTGTGCTGGCGCACGGTGGCCGCCAGCTGGCGCGCGCACGACTCATCGTACGCGCGGGCGCAGCGCGCGGTTGGCAGCATGATGTTGGCCCAGAGCAGGCAGGGGGCCACGCCCGCGTTGCGCACCACGACGTGGCGCACGTGCGCGCAGCCACCGCCGCCAGGGACCATGGGGGGCACGCGTGTGCTGATGCTGCCCCACGCAACAATCGCGGGCGAGCAGTTGAGGCTGGGCCACATGTCCTCCAGCGATGTGGGGCCGCCTCCGAGGGCCGACGAGGGCGGGCTGACCAACGATGACCCGGCCCGCATCGGCCCAAACCCAGCCCACCTGGCAGTCTGCGGCGACATACCCACCGCGGCCCTTGTAGCGTCCAGCTGGTCCTCCCACTGGGTGCGCACCGACCGCTTGCCGCGCGTGGGGGGTGTGCGCATGCCCGGAGGTGGCAGCGGCACATTGTCGCTGCCCCCCCACCCCACCCGCTTGTTGCGACCCACATGCTTGCCACGCGTCGGGGGCGTGGGGGGCCGTGGCGTGCCCTGCGCGCCCACGGGGCTGACCACACGGTTGCGAACGCCGCGGGACGCACCCGCCGTGTGCAGGCCGGGGATGCTGTTCCCACCACCACCGGCACCGCTGGGCCCCCTGCTCCTGCCACCGCTGCTCCCGTTGTTGCTGCCACCATTTGCGTTGCTCTCGCCGCTGCGTCTCTGCTGTTGCTGCTGTGAGGACGACCCCCCTGCCGTGAAGGGGTTGTCCGACGGCAGGTCCGGCACCGGGGAGGGTGGCCCGGTGGATGCGGACACCCACCCGCCGCTGCGGCCGTCCGCATCCGGCTGGTTGACCACCACCGCCTGCAACGGCACGTCCACCGTGGTGGGTGGGCCCAGGGAGGGCGCGCCCCCGTCCTGCCCGCTGCCGTCCTCGTGCGGGCGGCAGGTCACGCGCAGCAACCCGGCGACGACATGGCGCGAGGCGCGGCCACGACCTGGGGGTGATCGACCCCTGCCCCCCCCCCCCCCATTCGCATAACTGCCCCCCGCTGGGTTGGACGGCGAGGGGGGCACGCGCGACGGGTGGATGGCCACCACCAGGTCCACACGGGAGCGAGAGGGCAGCCGGATGGTGAGCTCCGTGGCGCCGCCAGGTGGCGCGCCGCTGGGCGCCGTCCCGGGCGACCAATCGAGCGTGAACAGGCCGCCATGTGGCAGCGTCTCAAGCGTGAAGCTTTGCTTGAAGCGCGCCCGGTTGGACACGCGCACCTGCCAGGGGGGCACATCGGGGGAGGGGGGGGGGGGCGGGAGGGGGGGGGGAAGGAAGGCGAGTGGTGGCCGGTAGGATAGCGGGCGAGTGTCAGGCGCCATGGCTGCATGTAGGGTTGCTGTGTTCGCCCGCTGTGCCTACTACTATCAAATAGGTTATCAATACTGAGCGTACTTGCTGCGGTGCGTGTACGTATCCCACTACAGTACGCGCGCATGTGCGTGCACTTGAGAAGAGGATGTAGGCATGCTTGCCCGGGTAAACCAATCCCTTTTAACTGGTTCCGCCAGGACTCAAACCCCACAGTGCCACCCCACACTCTTGGGGTGGGCATGCGGCACCGCAGTGGGCGCATGGATGGTTGATGCCGGGCCACACAAGTTTTCGTCAATTTCAACGCAGCATGGTGGCGAGCCCAGAGGAAAAGAGCAGCCACAAAATGTATAAGACCGAAATCCATGGGAAGCACCACAAGGCGCCCATGGTACTCGTGCGAGCGCATGCATGTGACGACAGTTCACGAAAAAAGGGCCCTGCCCCAACAGTGGCATAGCGCGCAGCATTCTCTTGATGAACAGAACCCCCCGTTTGGCTTGTGTGCTACCCTTTGAAAAATCATGATATTGATGAGAAACATCACAACGAGTAGGATGCGGGTATCGATCACGCCCCCCCAGAGAGAGGTAGCCCTTTGGCCTACATCGGGAAAACGTGAGGATGCAGCCCCCCCTTCCCATTAAACCCACGTGCAAGCAGCGTTCCCCCCCTTTCCCCCCCCCCCCCCCCCCCCCACAACACCCACCGAGAGCGACGCTGCGCTCTGCTCGCGCACGTTGTCGAAGTGCAGCGACATGGGCTCCACGCTCCAGTTGAGCCGCCGGTCGCGCCCGCCCACGTCCACCACGCGCCCGCCGTACGCGTGGTCGGCCGCCGCCGTGTGGGGGCCCTGCAGCATGGACAGGGGGTGGGTGGGCACGCCCCCCACCTCCCCCTCGCTCGCATCTGCCGAGTATTTGCGCTCCGAGGGGGCCTCCGCACCCGAGTCACACGTCGACTGGCCGTCCCCGAGGCTGCCGGCGTGACCGGGGTCCCCAGGGTCCCTGCGCCCGCGGCCGCCCCCCTTTGCTTGCGACCGCGGCGACAGCTGGGCCCAGCGCGCCACCGCGGCGGTCGCAGTGGGGGAGGATGCCCACCCTCCGTTGCTGTCATAGTCGTCACCATCCTCATCACCGCGGCTGGTGTCCGCCACTGCTGTCATCGACAAGGAGAGCTTGTAGGGCTTGCCCCCGCTGGATGCACTGGGCCGGCCGATGCCGCTGGACTGCCGGTAGTCTGCCCCACGGCCGCCCTGCACTTCATCATCGCTGTCGTCATCGGAACGCTGGTCTTCGTCACCGTAGCGCCCCATGGGGTAGCCTCCAGGGTAGGACATGCTCCGGGGGTCTTGCGCCGCCTTTCGCGTCGGCGGAGTCGAGGGAGCCGTGTGGGTGTCCACTGAGCCGTCGGAAAGGTTCTCAACGGCCAGGGAGCCTCCAAAGGAACCTGGCAAGGGTCCAGCAGGCAATTCGAGCGCGAAACGCTTGAGAGCGGGGAGTTTGGAAAATACTGCAGGTGCGCTGGCTGCAATAAGAGGAGCTACTGGCAGCGATCAGCAGCAGCGAAATGCACGCTCCAACCGATGTCTGCGTGCTGCCGATAGCTGTCTGCTAATAGGCAGAGAGCGGCCAACACACGCCAGGACAATACTTTCCTAGTAGCGATTTGCCACTACACACAATACATGTTATTAAAGCCACGAGATGTCAAACTACACTGAACTCGCAAGCAGCAAAACAACCTTGCTAGTAAGGTGTTCAGATGCCATTCTGACAATCTAGCGAAACACAGCTTCTTACCTTCAGGTTCAACGTCGTTGTCGTAAGGAGGCGAACTGCTTCGATACTCTGCCATAGAGTAAGCTTCGTCTATTTTGGCACGTCTTTGTTTCCCCTTATCCCACGCAGCACGGCATTTATGGCCAATATAGAGGACAATACTTAGCGCAGTCAAGGTCCGCGAATCAATCAAAAAATGTACCGGAAAGCCTCTTTCGTTTCTCTTAAGCCAATTCAGAATCCTAGTAAGTGCAATGCCACAACTTATTAATTTGAGGCCTTCTTATGTATATGCTAACCTTTGAAATTGGCTGACTTAGTTGAGAATTTCAAAAACGCTGCAGACGCATCGAGAAGATAATAACGGGCCCTCTGCCCCCGTGAAAATTCTGCCTACGTATATTCTGGTGTCCGACTTAGCATTGCAGATAAACAAGCGTTGGCGTCCATAGCCCGCGCTGTCGCTGGGCCATGGTGCGGGATTGGTGTCCGTCCGAAATACGTGCCATGCGCCATGCGCCATGCGCCACCAAAAGACGGTCAACCGCAGCGTGCTGACCTCGGCACCCACCAGCCATGACAGGCAGAGAGAGGATGGCATGGCTGGTCTGGCGCAGTTGCGGGATGTCATCCAGACTCTGACAAGAATAATGTCAAAAGGTCCTTACAAGAAACAACAACCTTAACTACCTTCGAATCCACGAAACCTCAACTTAATTAGTTCGTTGGAAACAACCATACGAAAAATTAAAATCTGACCATCTCATTTAGGATTCGCTGACACTCATTTCCCCTCTCACCTCTTTGGTCCATAATTGGCTAATAAAAAATATACCCATTTCCCCGAAAAAATTAAAATCTGACTTATTCTAAATTTCTGACTGACTTGTACAGGCAGCTGGAATGCGGCTATGCGCCGCTACTGGCTGTTAGCTCAGGAACAACACAGGGTGTGGGACCCAGGGCCCAATAACGACAAGCCCAGCCCGCTCCAGCTACCGTAGTGGCTCTTATATCAGTACGCCTAATTATGTACGAATCAACCCCGTACAGGCCGAAAAAAAACCTCCTTCCGGCCTCGTACATCCCAAGATATCACCCTCAGATGCTACGATATACGTATGAGGGGCTTCCATATGTTGTCCCTAGGGTACTCCCTCCCAAATATACCTACGATATACCCTCATTACGATATACCTACGTACACTAAGAAAAAATCCCCAAAACCCCGTACGCGTAACAAAAATCGCTAAAAGCCCTCGTACGATAATTAAGCGTACACATATAAGAGCCACTACGGTATTTCATGATCTACTGGGCCGTAATCAGGTATTCACCAGTATGCCTCATGGCGACATTACTCAGGTCCAATGGCTTCCCTGGTCTAATAACGCGCCCTATTAGCCTTTCACCTGTCACCGCCACACGTGTGTGTGCCCACCTTCATTAGGATTCGCTGATACTCATTTCCCCTCTCACCTCTTTGGTCCATAACTGGCTAATAAAATATACCCATTTCCCCGAAAAAAAACTTGTACAGGCAGCCCAGGCGCGGCGCGGCGCGACACCGCGCGGCATTAACAACTCACAAGGCTTCCTCACGCACTCCAGAATCTACCTATGCGATTATATTTGTTGTCAATTGCCGGAATGGCATGATTCGTTCATACCAGGCAGAACACACCGCATCCCATCAGACCTGCGAAGTTAAGCCGCCTTGGGCCAGTTTAGTAGTGTGATCGGTGACGGCACGCGAATCCCTGGTGACGAATTGTATCCTTTTGGCGATTGCCGATGGCTCTTTCGCACGAAATTTTTGGCCCGGCCGTATGTGCTTTGGCTTATTCTTTTACACAATCATGGTCTCAAATGTAACACGCAGGGCTGGACGACGGACGCATGAAATGGTCGAACATTCAGGATCGTCTGTTTTCGAAAAATCTTTCCCATAGAGTCTTCAGCAATATTTATTGCTTCATCAGAGTAGCTATTGTGTTCCGTCGTCTGTCAATATGTCACGCTATTCAATATGGTACTCACGGTGGTACGTGGGTCTTCACCCATGAAGTGCAGGCACCTACCATACGTGTCCTATCCTGACTGCCGAATATTCTGAATACCGGTTGATGGGAAGGGCTCATACTTAACCTGTTTCTGAGAAGGCATTTTCATAATGTTGGCGCGCGTAAGAAATTTTATCCTTGGCCTTCAAACGATAGAATGGACTCACGATGTCGTAGCACTCATGGCAATGATGGTGGCTGGGTTTTTCTATATGCTGTACGAGCTGTCGCGTGCATGGAAGCATCAGAAAGGTAAGCAGCGGCTGGGATGCTGTTCCCGCACAGCTGCCGTTGTTCTTAATTCTTGCGATCTTGGGTGCTTCGTTCTCTTACTACGGTTGGTGCTGAAGCCCTCCTAGCAGTAGAGTAAGTGCATTGTCGGCTGTCCTCGTCTCTGCTAGCTACCGTGCTTGGGGGACCTGTGGGGGGGCCGAGTCTCACATGATGTGTCGGTACATCCCCACGTCCCCTCCCCATCCCAACGTCATACGTTCTCTTTCTCACTTGAAAAGTATGGTGTAGAATGTATGTTGGAGAAGTATGATCTGTAATGTATGTACCGACGGAAGAGGGGCAGACCATGCCGATTAATCCGCATGGCCCGGCAGTCAATCAGCATGGTTGTCAAGCAAGCATACCGTCGTTTCCTAGTCTACTTTCAACGTAAGACATTACTATTAGTGATCGAGTCTTACTCCCTGTGCATGCTGTGGCCACCTCCCTTGCACCGCATGCGACACCCTGAGGAGGAAAGGGCAAGGTAGTATTTGTAGGCCTGCGGGCTGCCTGCAAAATGTCGAAGTATAGAAATGCTATTTTTCTGTTTGATATAATTTAGGAGCTTTCATGGTCTAGAATCTTCCAGATCCCAGGCCTGCGCTGCTTGCCCCATGGACATGACTGATGTCCTCTACTGAGGTCACCCCCTTGATTACGATCATAAGGAAGAAATATAAGGAGTACAATGGAGAAATATAAGGAATATAATGGAGAAATATAAGGATTAAGGGAGAAATATGGTTGTTCAATGACATCGTCCCACCATCCTTGTTGCTTCGCATGCCTCACTTCCCCCCTCCCCTCATGGCTTGTGTCTCCCCTCCCTTCCTCGCCTCTCCTGTCTGCTGGTTCCTTCCTCGCCCCCTTTGTCTCCCGGGTTCCATCCTCGCCTCCCCTGTGTGCCGGTTCCTCCCCTTCTTCCGTGTGCGATCTCTCGTGTGATGCAGCGTTGATTGCTGAGGCCCGTGCTGCGCACGCCAGCAACCAGCCCCCGCCCGCCACCAAGGTAAGGGCCAGCAACCAGCCCCCCCCCACCACCAAGGTAAGGGCCAGCAACCAGCCCCCACCCGCCACCAAGCTAAGGCCTTTGCACTCATGCTCCCATCGTATGCGTGGTCTGCCCCCCCCAACAGGGGCAGCCACAGGAGTAGCTGTCTCACATAAAAGTTACTTCATGATCTAGCGTGTGCATCATTAATGAGCTATGTGTTCAATGCGTGGTCTGGTATAGGGACAAGCAGAGCGCACGATGCTCACTACCCATTCGGCTCGACAGCAAGCGCACGATGTCTTGGTTATTGGCCCTGCCAGGATGCATTTTCGTTCTGCAAACGGGTTGGGGGGTTAGTTTGTCCATCCGTGGAGGGTCCACGCGCTGTGTGTTGGATGTGGGATGGCCAGCTGCACCTGGCCCACCTGTCATGTGGGTGACGCACAGCCCACTCTGAACGTGCAGGCACAAAGCGTCACAGCCACGTTGTTCCTCTGGACGAGCAAGGTAGATGAGACAATTATAAGGGGAACACTTGACTAGCCTCCACATGACGAGACTGACCACTGTGCTGGCTGCGCTTTGCTTGATCTCCCTGCAGAAGGCCACGTCAGCCACCATCATGCCCAAGGCAGCGGCAGTGAATGGGGAAACTGGGTTGAAGACGAAGCCTGCACCCGAGAAGAGGGCGAAGAAAAGTACCAAAGTGAAATGATGGATGGGCGACCTTCCCATGTGCCACTGGGCATGGACTTGCCACCCTATGTGCTGAAATGCCGATCTGTCGTCAGGAACAGCCACAAGGGCTTGATGTAGAGACAAGTTTTAGCCTTGGGTGGAGCTTTCCCTGTGTGGATCGTTGCGATGCGTAGCAACATCCTTCCCGGCTGCTGCGATAAATTGCCCTAATCCGTGTACGCATTGTGCAGCAGGGGTTCTGACATATTCAGTAAGTCCTGACTGCTTTCATAGTTGTCTCACTTAATAGTAGTATCTTGAAATGAGACAACCAGCGCAGGCCAGAAAACTGAAGAATCCGGACCATGGTAGGTCGAGCCCGCTGTTATCTTATCTGCCAGCTGGAACTGTCCTATCAGCTCAATGCCCCAATGGGAGCACGAGATTAATCAATTAATGATTGAATATCAGCTGGTTGCACCTACCATGCCGGCTTCGCCAGTCAAGCGTGGTTTGTTCTATTATAGCGGGAAACGGCCGCACTGCCGCAGCAGAGTGTGCTCGTTGGATAACCTTAGAATACATGTGCAGACCATCGGAAACCCAGTTCCTGTAGCTCAAAATATATCAGACAAAATATTTACGGTTCTCACTACAAATATTGTAAGAGTTTAATGGCATTGTCAGCCCTGCACTGGTGTTCTTGATCAATCAAAACGAACAGTCTAGTGCTGGGGAGCTGGGGCTGGAGCACAATACTACCGTAAGGTTTGTGGTAATTGTTTCTTGCTTTCAAGAACTAAAGGTACGGCGATGTGGGATTTTGGCGCAGTGATCGGAGAGGTCCGCTTTGCCAACCTGATTTATGCGGATGACACCACCCTCATCGCGAGCCCCGAGCACATTCAGACCTGGCTGGACTGTCTGGGCCTGGAGGCGCGGGCGGTGGGGTTGGAGATTAACTTGTCAAAACTGAGGCGATGGTGATTGGGGCCTCCAGTACACCACCGCCGCCGCGCCTGCTCGACGGGACGGAGGTCCCGTTCCGCGATCGCTTCAAGCTGTTGGGGAGTTGGCTTCCTGACACTGCAGACGATGTGGACACCCGCATCGGCCTGGCCTGGGCCAGGCTCCGTTCGCTCAACACCTACTGGCGCTCGAAGGGCCTGGGCGAGCACGTGCACCGGTACCGCAAGCGCATGCTCTTCAAGGTCCTCGTCCTCACGGTGCTCACGTATCATGGCGCCGAGGCGTGGACAATCACACCCAAACTGGCAGCTAGGCTCAACGGCACGGTTTACAGGATGCTCCGACAGGTCCTTAACGTAGGGTTTTCCGAGCGTCCGTCATCAGAGTCTTTGTATCATGGTATGCCTCGTATTTCGGACGAGATTAGGCAGCGTAGGATAGCATTTAATTGTAGGACATGCACCTTGCTCGCACCAGCCAGGTCGACACCGGCACACCGCCCTTGGTCTGGCCGGCCCCCAGCGGCTTGGCCAGCCAGGGCGACACATTCTGACCTGGCCTGGCCCCAAGGGCATTCCCCAAAGGGTAGGGAAACCTGTCACGAACTACATCCAGATGTTGCTGGACGACCTAGTGGTCCCAGCCCAGTTTGAGAACCGCATCCACTCTCTCTCCCGTCTTTGGACTGCCATGCAGGACAAGACGCGGTGGCAGAAGATTGTCAAGGCGCACACGCCCGAACCTGTGGGCAAGCCCCCTCCCCCCAAGAGGAGGAGGCGTTTTGATGAGTAGTGTAGTTAGGATTTTCTAGATCGACTAGCGGATAGCTTAGAGTTAGGATAGTTCGATTACGCGGCTTCCTCCAACCCACCCATCCATCATGGAAAATGTGCTACATGATCTCCCAACGGAGGCATGTTATAATTTATTATATATCAATTTTAATCGGAGAGGTCGCTCACCGTCCGTTCCCTGTCGAAGTGGGCACAGCCTAAGTAAGTAAGCACTTGCGTGTCATGCGCATGGGCACATGCAGCCTGCATTGTACATGGTCTTGATAGCTATTGTGTACACGCCACTCAGATCGTAACTCATAAGTTTCGATCAAGAAGATAACATTTTTTCACAGACTAATCAATTAATTAATAAGCACGTGGCTGCGTCACGCGGGTGCCAATACAGAGTAAAGGAACCTTCAACCCTACACACACAACGAGGAGGGAGGGCGCGGCCCTAGCTTCTCTCACTGCCGCAAGTGGGCAGGCCACAGAGCGCTCTCTCCACAGCATCATTGGTGCAGCCGGGGGCGCTGCAACACTGTGCATGCGTGCAATGCAGCCATGCACTACCATAGGTAGGCTGACACATACGGCTTATGCTACGAAGGTGACGTGGCCTCAAGACGTCGGCTAAGGCGCAAGCTGATGGCCACAAGGTGGTGGCCAGAGCTAATTGAAGGTACTATATTAACGTTGTGCGCTAAGTTCATTTCAAGTGCTGTAATGCCTAATTAATTAATCAAATAATTAAACTCGTGCTCCCGTTGGGGAGTCACGGAGCATTAACCCCGATGGATGGATGGATGGATGGATGGGGGGGTTACTACACGCAATCCTACCGGTCTAAGCTATCTACAAGCTATCTACAAGCTATCTACAAAACAGTCCTACTATAGATCTACGGTGCCCGCGACCCTAGGGGTATTGTCCAGCGTGCCGTCCACGTGTGCAAACACGCTCCTTCCCCACTGCAGGGGGGTTGTTATCCTCTATGACCTGGGCCCACATGGCCTTGTCCATGCATCATCTTTTTCCAAATCACCAAGAGGCCTAGGCCCCCCATGTCCTCTACGAGCTGTTCTTTGAAGGTGCGGGCCTTGCATGCGGCATCTAACCTGGCTGGGCCCAGCCCACGTGAGGTGGTGCCCGGCGGCCCGGCTGCATGGGCGGGGGCGCAGCCCGGCAGAGGGGCCCCGCGTGAGGTGTCTACCTGGTCAGTGGTGCAAGCTAAGTGCCCAACTAGCATCAGGCGTCGCTGCTTGATGGTGCTGGTGATAAGTGGCAGGCCGAGATACAAGTCCTCCTTGCAGACATGAGCAGCGTATCCCACGATAAATTGACCGCAGCATGTTGGTGACCGCGCCATCCAGCTTGTTGGCAAGGTCGGCAGTGAGAGTCCTCGTCTCGGCCCCGTACGTAAGAACAGCTGGAGGACCAGGACATTAAACAGGTCTTGTTTCTCTAGCTTGCCCATGCAAGGGCTTGCGCCACAGGGCCCGGTATTGGCGTAAAGCGTGCCAGGCGAGGGAGATTCGCGGTGGTCCACATCGGCCTCGCAGCTGGGGAGTAAGCTACCCAGCAACTTGACGCGGTCCCGATACAGGACTCGAGAGCCGTCAAGGAGAAAGAGGTCGGGCGGGTAATGCCTAAGCTATCCCATATAATCGATTGGCCTCATCTAGACAACTCGTTTGAGTGCTCTATCCCGGGGAAGCCCGTGGGGGCTTCCACAGTTTCTTGTTGACATTGAAGGTCCCCGCCCCGCCAGTACACTTGGGGCTTCTCGGGGTTGGCCGTCTTGTGGCGGATGCAGTCGGGCACGTACCGCACTGGTCGCGGCGCTGCTCGACTCGGGCTGCGATGTTGCTGAAGGTGAGGACCACTGGAGGGGGCCCAGCCTTGTCCCATGGATGGGGCAGGCGGTAGGCGCCCTGCAGTGTCACACCTCGGGCAGCTCCATGCCCGCCAAGAGCTGTTTCTTCAGCTCGTCGAGAAGAGAGTCTGCATGGGGTCCCCCCCGGCTGCATGTCAAAGCGCCTGAGGATGACCCGGCAGCGGCGACGGTCGCGGTCAGCGGCCTCGTGGCGCGTGTCTTCCAGCTCCTGGAAGCTTGGTGGTGATGGCGGTGGTGGTAGAGGTTGCCTGGCGAGTCTTGAACAGGTCAGCCCAGGAGGCGTGAGCCGATCGGGGTCATCGCTAGCCCTACCGGCAGGTTGGGCAGCGATGGTGGCCGTTCGCTCGGCGATCTCGGGGACCTGCGGGCCAGGGCGTCTACCTTGGTAGCAACTGCCTCAAGTTTCAACTTTCACGGTGCCTTGCATGGCTGGGCTCGGCCTTCCACCTGGTTAAGGCGGGGGGCACAGTGGTTGTGGCCTCGGAAACCTTGGTGACAATGCAATGTGCTCTTGCTGGTAGTTGTAAACTGCAGTCTGCGCCGGCTGAACTCTGGCTTCAATGTTGTTGACCTTGGCCTCGAGAGTGTTGAGTGGGCCGTCAGACGCATTCAGGCCGGGCGGCGCGAGCTGCTCAGCCATGGGCGCCAGCTGCTCCGCCACCGTGGCAGGCTGCAGCTCGGATGGAGTCCGTACCCAATGGGGGAGGTGCCGCTCAGACTGCGAGGATGCTGCAGCTGCTGTGGCTGCCTAGCTGTCTGCGCTCGTGCAGGAGGCTCTTGAGGCCAGCGTAGCCTATCTGGGTGAAGTCCTGGGCGTCGCAGCGCAGGTAGCTGCAATGCATGTGACTGCACCTTCAAGTACGCCTCCGGTTCTTGAAGCAGCCATTCCCAGTAAGGCTTGCTGACCTTGTCGCCAGGAGTAGGCAGAAAAACCGACTAGATCGTCCCCGATTCTCAAACTCTATCAAAATCTCAAAAATTAAATCGTAGGTATGAAACTGAAAATTTTCAAGAGTTTCCCCGTATTTTGGATTCGCCTTGCAAGGGCCGCGAGGCCGCGAGCCCAATCTAGCTTACGGACTACTTGACTACGGCTTACGGCCTATATGGACTATGACCTGCGGACTGCTCATGACGCGGTGTCGCCGCGCTACAAATTCTATAACTTACCAAACTCGGGAACGCGGGTATCCGCCGCGCGCTATTTTCTACTTCTTTTCGTACATGGCTTGCGTTGGATTCATCGATGAGCATCGACGCTCATCCACGGTGCAATCCGACGGCGAAGAATAAGTTCGCCACAGCACCGAGCGATGCAACGGTTCTTTTCCATGTCAGTCACGCAGTCAGTCAGTTGGATCCCACGCTACACATGGGCTGCAGAGAGTCTATAGCGGCTGAGGGCAGGATTTTTTCCATGGACTACATCGTGAGATGCAAAGTCCGCATCACTGATTGACCGGAAATTCCGTCCAACATCGTCCATCGATCGTACAGTACTGCCAATCAGTCGTGTCGTGTCGCGTCGCGTACCCGAGCCCTTTTCCAGCTATCTCTGGCGCGCGCGGCGGCGCATTCCCGCATTCTTATTGGTCGCCTTACCGTTATTACGAGCCACGAGGTAGCCATGGCTTACGGTGGCTTCGCGTTTGAGCACCGAATTTAGCCGTGAATATCACTATCGCTTCGTCTTTCTAAGACGCGCACGCTGATATAATTTTCCGAATCTATTACGCAATATATGACGAGCAAACGCCCCTCGACGCAAGGCAGTTTGGCAGATGCGCTCGCCCATGAAAATGCGGCAGCTGAGGCTGCAGCTTCGCCATGCAGCTCCAGCAGGCCGGCGGTGACACTAGTCGTGCGCTGGTGGTCGCCCAGCCTCCCGGGCTCAATGCCTCGCCATCGGCATCGCCTGACCCTAAACGCGCCCGCTCAGCCGCCAAAACAGGAGGGTCTTCACGCCCCTCGGAACCGCGCTTTTGGCTCCAACCTTTCCAGGTCGATGATCACGACTGGAACAACATGTCTCCGGACGATGCTATGCACTGCATCTTCTGGGGGGACTACGCCTCGCTTTATGATCTGTCGGCCTCCATCTCCACGCCACCGAACGCCTCATCGTCCCCGACGGCCGTCGCTGGCACGGCGTCAGCACGATGTTCGGCTGCCCCCGCCCCCAACTCCAGCGTGCCGTCCTCAACTCAATTCTCCAGCGCTCCGACGGCGAGATCTGGGCTCCATCCATTTCCGCCCCCACCCTCCCTTCCATCCTCACGGAAGCCTTCCATGGATGATGCCTTCAGAATTTAGCCAAGCCATGCCTATAATGGGACCCCCATGGATGTTGCATTAAGAATTTAGCCATGCTACGCAGTGCAGAGAGATGCTCTCTGTCGAGACGCCATGCCCTAGCTCTTGTATAGCCATGATGATCTTCCCCCACATGACATGCTCCCCCTTAGCTGGGCATAGCGTGATAGATCATGAGGGTGCGGGTGCCCTGGTGCACCTAGAGCAAGGGTAGCTTACATTCCCACCATTGCAGGAAGTAGCCTAGAATGTATTATAGGCCATCTGCCCCTTCTCAAGGGCTATGTGCTACAGATACTCCCAACGGAGTTATGTTCCTAATTAATTAATTAATTATTTAATCAATTAATTAATTAATTACCGTTATTCCGCGGACCCGCGACCTTCCTTCTGCCAGGATTTGTGCGAAAGTTTGAGAACTAGCTGAGAACCAAAACCCATTGTTTCACCGACTAGATCAATGGGATAAACAGCGCAGGCCATCGAAATCTAGGGCATCCGAGATGTACTTGTCTGATTGATCGATACCTGAAGTACTTGAACTAATTAACCTACAGTGAACGGACTAACACGACGTTGGATCGCCATGCGTCCAGGAATAGTGCCTTGTCTCACTTAGCAGTTGTCGCACTTACTTTAAGTTGCATGTGTTGCTCCAAGCTCGAGCCTACAACATGATGTATTGAGAAGTTTTTTTGGTGATCGTGCATGCTGGTTGTCTGATCAAGTTGGTTATGTACTACCTCGCGGGAAAGCTAACTCTTCATGCCAATCCACGTAGATTTCAGCCTGTAGATGAACGGCACGCGGTCGACCGCCTGTCAGGACTTCCCTACGCGTGTGGTAGGGCCACAGCTGATCCACGGCCGGATAATTCATGACGACGCATCATGCAGAAGAAAAATACATGAATTGATCCCATATGTAAACACAATTTACAAATGGCCCAAAGCAACCTGATCCCTAGCTTATTGAAAGTACAATCTGCACTAACAGTCGCAGTGCTGCTGGCCTTCACATCAACGTCGTCTTGGAATACGTGTTCGTCGGCGTTTCCAGGTTTTTCAACAGGCGGAAGAGGCCCGCTGCCTCGCGGATGCGCGAGAACTCGATGCAGAACGCCTGCACCTCGATGAAGAAGTCTTGGACTGCAGCCCATGTCATGCAGCCCAAAAACAGGCGGAAGACAAGCGTGTCAGGCACAACGAAATAATCCTGAGTGCAAATCCACAATCTGTGCAAATCCACAATTTGCACAAAACAAGCTACAATAGCTACACGCCACATGGTTGCTATTTCAAGGTATAATATATATACAACCCACCGGCCACAACAGACAAATTATGAGTCAAGCCTCGCATGGAATTCTCAAAGTCAGTTTGTCAGAATACATCCCCCCCCCCCCACACACAGCATTTTGCAACCAGTGTCGACTTTGGGGATGTTTCTTCGTCAAAAAATGTTCACCACTCTTATCGACGGCGCTAGGGCCTATTATTCCAGACAGCATCAACGAAGCATGAGAGGCGCATGCTGGCAGAAGCAAGCAGCGCATGACAAGTACAACAGACCAGAGGGTTCACGGGGTGCTTGGGAGAAGGGGTGGGGGGGTGGGGGGAGGGAAAGGTTTAAAAAAGAAACAAAGAAACAAAGAAGACAAAATACCAAGACTAAACAATGGCCGACATGAGACTTACCAATACTAAAATAATAGCCGACATGAGACTGCTCCGGCAGAAGGCGGGGAAGAAGCGGGTACACTGGAAGGGGGCGGTCATTTACGTTGAACACAAGCCCTGGCAGGCGACCCCTACCCCAGCGTCCCCAGCACCTAGCCTAGGGGGAAAGCGCCCCAGCCTAGGGGGATATATAACAGTAGTGTAGAATATAAGTCAGGCTTAGCAGACGTGGCTCGCGCCCATGTGCATGTATGACTATGATGGGACCCACATGCCATGACGCATTAGCTTTAGAATATATTTGATCATGCTGTGCCCATGCAGAGAGGTACTCTCTGCTGAGATGTCATGCCCTAGCTATTGCCTGGCCACAATCATCTTCCACCCCATGTCCGCACCTAAGCTGCTGGAATACATGGAGGTGCAGGTGCACCTTGTGCACCCAGAGTAGGTGGCTGTTTACCTCCCCAACCTGCAGGTTGTAGCCCAGAATGTATTAAAAACCGTAGGCCCCCATCGCAGGGCCATGTGTTACGTATACTCCAACGGAGTTATGTTCTTAATTAATTAATGAATGAATGAATGAGACTGCTAACACTTGAATGGCAGCCAACCGCTCACCGTTGATGATTTTGTTGCGGATGAGGCTCTGCAGGAATACGCACACCAGGCGCACCAGCCGGTTCTGCATGTACTTGTCCTGTGGCGTGCAGTAGAAGGACATGATTCATGCCACACGGTAGAGAAGACGGCACAGAGGATGTCGTGGGTTAGCACAGGACAGGAAACCTGACGCAGGATGAGACGGAACAGAACAAGAGCGTTGCAGATCAAGAGAAGGCCGAGCATACATGAGACAGTAGAGCAAATGGCACACATGCCATGAGTCAACAGAGAGAGCTATACGAGAAACGCCGGCGCGGAGGGTGCACATGGCACATCAAGCATTAGGAGACAACGAAAGCCATGAAAGGGCGGTAGCGTTCCATCGCCCATAAGCATCACCCAGGGCATGACACTAGTGAGAACCCATGGGTGGTAAGAACCCCACCATGTTCCAAACAACCGCTGGAAGATAAGGGATGGGGGAGCGGCGCCGGTGGAGGCGGGAGGAGTGGACAGAAGAAGGCACAACAAGCGCTGTGTTGCTGGCCGTCCATTCCAATAACGTATCCATTACCATTAAAACTAATTAATTAATCAAAATTAATTAGTTAATTAATTAGTCTCGTGGCCCCGTTGGGGAACCACGGAGCACTGACTTCCCCAATTAAGATGTAATGGATGTCTGCCCAAGACATCAACATGTACAGATATACGTCCACAGCTAGTCTAAAATATGGGCCTCAAGTAAGGCCTTGAGCTACCGTAGTGGTCAAAATCACTTTTTTTTGCGACAAATACTTAGCGACTCGACCTCGCTAACTTCTCTTAATGTGCTATAGTTTGGCTCACAAACATGCCAGTGTACTTGTCTACTAGATTTTGTACTAAATTCATTTGATTACACTAAGAAAGCGCCACGTCGCAATTACCATGTTGAAATAGTTTGGCCTCGCAAATCGTAACTTTTACCTTGTTTTGAGGTCGCAAAATAATTTGTCGCAAAGTGATTTTGACCACTATCGTCATCTTGCACGTATCCATTAGCGCTAAGCTAAAATGGTGTCAAGGACTACAAGGGGTCAAACACGTTTGAAAGGATCAAGCCACCTGCTGATTGACACATAGTCACCCATACAGACATACCAGATATCTTCTAGATTTGGAAGGTTAGCAACACGCCTGTTAAGCCCATGGATTCGGAGGTATAGGTTTGTGGCCCCACCTTGATGTTCTCGCAGCTGGAGATGCAGTTGGAGATGTACAGGTGCACAAACTCGGCGGGCAGGTCGACCGCCGTGGTAAGCCGGTTCACCACCTCCATCGAGTGGAGTGACATGTCCATGTTCACCAGGACGGAGAAGTACCTGGGTAGACCGTACAGAAAGATATGACAAATACACAGGAAGTGTAAGCAAGTGCAACGATAAGCGCGATTTCCTGTTCGCAAGCACCAATTAATACGACAAAATAGATAGGGCACCGGAACTCGATCATTGATCTGGCTGGCTACCATTGACTCACTGATTAATCTGGCTGGCAACCACAACCCACTCGTTGATCTGGCTGACTGCCACAAATCACTCATTAATCCGGCTGGCTACAATAAACTCACTCGTTGATCTGGTTGGACGACATCAGCTTGAGCAAAACCTCAATCGCGATGATGGGGTTGTTCTCCACCAGCTCCTGACAGGGGGGTGGGGGGAGTCGTTGGGGTGGGGGGGGGGGGGGGGGGCAGAGGGGAAAGAAAGGGAGGGAAGGCAGATTAAGGGAGAACGCGAAGGTCAGCGTGTGGATAGCTGGCTGGGTGAGAAGGCGGCAACAGATGTACCTGGGTGGGTGGGTGGGTGGGTGGGTGGGTGGGTGGGTGGGTGGGTGGGTGGGTGGGTGGGTGGGTGGGTGGGTGGGTGGGTGGGTGGGTGGGTGGGTGGGTGGGTGGGTGGGTGGGTGGGTGGGTGGGTGGGTGGGTGGGTAGGTGGGGGTGGGTGGGGGTGGGGGTGGGGGTTGGGGGTTGGGGGTTGGGGGTTGGGTGGTGGGGGGTGGGTGGTGTGGGTGGTGGGTGGTGGGTGGTGGGTGGTGGGGGGTGGGGGGTGGAAGGAAGGTAGGGGGCAAGCAGGCAGGCGGGCGAGCAGGCAGGCGGGCGAGTGGGCGGGCGGGCGGGCAGGCAGGTGGGTGGATGGTAGCGAAGCAGGGGGGACACAGGGGAAGACCGCAGCAGTACGCCTGAAAGGCGGCGAGGTGCAAAAGCGCAGGGCCACAAGCTGACCTGTTGTACCCACTATCGCGGTGAACATGTATGTTCTGGAAAATGCAAGGTGTCCATATCCTTTGCATTTACTTCGCTACACCTGGTGGATGCAGCCCGCATATAACTAAAGCATCGTCGTCAGAAAGCAACAAACGTGAAAACGCTAGCTGCCCAAATCTAAAGCATGCACGCCACGGTTCGCAATCGCTTTCATGGGGCCACCGTGGTCAGGCGATGCCGCCGTGAGACTCACCGGCAGGCGGCGCGGCGACAGCCCGCAGTGGTGGACCAGCTTTGGGTCGGCTTCGAGCTCCAACAGGAATTGCTGGCACACACATGGCATCAACGAGACGACCAGCAACCATGTGCATTCATTGGCCACAAATGCCACAAGACATGGTGTCAGTTTTGAGGTAAGTTGTGAGTCCGTTGCGAGTGACCTCTGGCAACCATGCACGCACACTCTAGTACACTGTGATGGTCCTAGTACACTTGAACGGTCATAGTGCGATGGCACTCTGGCATGATGAGACCATCCCTATGGAGTTGTACGATACCCGCCATGTGGCCATTAAGAGCCCCGTAGATCAGAAAAGCCCCGCAGAAGGATAACAGGAACAAAAACGCTGAATACAATACACATACGCGGTGCAAATGCACACAGGCATGAATGGGAGAGTGGCCAAAGGGGGAGGACCAAGGAAGGGTGCATGGCTACCATCTGTGCGTAGTGAAGGCAATGACACCGCGCATGCCTACCACGTTTGCTCTGATCTACGAAGCCAAGCCCACCATGGACCACTGGACCAGAGGCGGCAGCAGCAGCAGCAGCAGCAGCAGCAGGGAAACGAAAGTGAGGCCACACGGCCACCACTCTGTGCTGCCAACGCAATACCATGTTCGACGATGCGCCACGCTGCCATGCCATGGCGCATGCGACTGCGGATTCCCACATGATGCAGCAAGCACAAGAAGCTACCATGCCAATGACCACTCAGGGAGACCACTCCCGTGCTATCCACTGGGTGACATGCATGACAACCGGCTTCTTCAGACACATCCGACACAACCATAGACGCGCTCGTGGCTGCGACACCACGATAGGCATCTAATCACAGTGTGCTACTGGTCTGCATCACGACGCTCGTTGATCAGTGCCCCTCATGCGACATGGGTCTGCACAAGCCTTCAGTGGAACCCTCATGCCTCTCTCCACTAGTTCGCTACCTGCGGCTGCAGCACCTTGACAATCACACTATGCCTTGCGTATGCCAGTGCCCCCACCTGCTGCTGTGCGGACGCCAGCGGCCCCTTGAGCGCGCGGGCGATCACGTCGCGCACGGCCGCCCCCCGGCTGGTGTCCGCGCACAGGCCCCCGTCCCAGCACAGCTCCTGGTGCGTCTCTGGGCTCAGCCATTGCAACTGGGGGCGGGAACCAGAGGCATGGGTTCAAGATATGCGAGGGCAAGATAGGGGCGTAATATTCAGTCTCAAGGCTCAACCATTGCAGCTGGGGGGGGGGGAAACAGAGGCATGGGTTCAAGATATGCAATGGCAAGATAGGGGCGTAATATTCAGTCTCAAGGCTCAACCATTGCAGCTGGGGACGGGGGCGGGGGCGGGGGTGGGGCGGGGGCGGGGCGGGGGGGGGGGGGGGGGGGGGGCACAAAAACAATCGCGTAGCATAAGCAAGAACAGGATAAGGGCATCATATACATTCTCGGGCTCAGCCATTGCGGCAGGTGTGTGTGTGTGTGGGCCAAAGTACAAGGGTTGAACACAAGCACGGACAAGATAAAGACATGATATCCAGTCACGGGCCACACCATTGCAGCTGGGGGAGGGCGACAGATGGGAGGGGATGATAGAAAACGCGCGGTGGGGGAAGAACAAGTTTATCGCAAGGGCAGGACGGAAGGGCACGGCATAACCCACCAGAAACAAGGGCGCGGGACAAGGGAGGCCACCCACCAGAAACAAGGGCACGGCATAACCCACCAAAAACAAGGGCGCGGGACAAGAGAAGCCACCCACCAGAAACAAGGGCGCGGGACAAGGGAAGCCACCCACCAGAAACAAGGGCGCGGGACAAGGGAAGCCACCCACCAAAAACAAGGGCACGGGACAAGAGAAGCCACCCACCAGAAACAAGGGCACGGGACAAGAGAAGCCACCCACCAGAAACAAGGGCACGGGACAGGAAAATGGCAAGCGGAAATGATACGAGGGCAGTATCAAAGGGCTTGCAGCATCGAAGAGACAACCAGCGCAAGCCAGTATATCCGTAAACAGCACCAATGTCCATGAGACAACCAGCGCAGTTGCATGGCACTACAAGCACAAATCTGGCATAAAGCCACACGCCACTCACAACAAGATATGCAGGCAGCACTATCATGCATGCGCGCCGGGAAAAGCCACCAAGCCACCAACGCGCGAAGTAGCTGTACTTGCTGCAAAATACGGCACCGCGCCACCATGTCGGCATCCACTGCTCTCTCACAGTCATGGGCACACAATTTAGCCCATCATCGACGACAGCCATCTCAGGTACTTCCAACACCGTTCCATCCCTGAACGCTCCAGCAACACCGCTCACCTCCCCGTCCAGCAGGGGCAGTATGGGCGGCCGCGGGCGCAAGAATAAGGGCTCCAGCCCCTTGTGGAGGCCACCACCTGTCGCCGCCAGCAGCGCCGCCGCCGACGCCTCGCGCATCGCCTCGTCGCGCGCGGCCGCACTCTTGGCCGCGGTGGCCGCATCGTCCGCTGGGGTACTGCTGCCCGCCGCACCCTCGCCACTCCTGGAGTATGGTACCGGTAGCGTTATAAGAAGTATTTGGTGTGTGTGTGTGGGGGGGGGGGGGGGGGGGGCAGGAAGGGGTTAAACACACACCCAAACCATTGGTTAGTCACCTGACTCTAGGGCGGGGGAAGAGAGAGAGCAGCCAAACTCCGTCGAACAACTACCCCACTCTATCAAGAAAACAACCACATGTGTTGCTCCAGGAGCCACGCCCATGTGGCATATGAGAAAGAGAGGGCACGCATGTTGATAAAATGGTGGAGGCAAACAACCCACGGTGCCAGCGGCAGGGCATGGAACGGGACCCAGGGGAAGGCATGGCACGGGACCAAGTGCGTGGCGCGTACGTGGATCGGTCGCCCAGTGGCTGCCCAACCCCCTGCGCTCCCTCCTGTGTGGCGGACGCCAGCGGCGGCTCCCCCTCGCCCGTGGTCATCTCAAACGCGGCCGTCTCAGGGTCGGAAATCACGCAGGATACCGCCGCCTCGTGGAACGGGTTGGAGCCGCTGAACCGCGGCCACGCGTGCTTGCTGCCGGCGTCCGCACCCTTGCGCCCCTGGGGGGTTGCCTGGGCGGGGGCAGGCCCGGCCGCGACAGGTGGCAGCCCCAGCTGCCGCCGCAGCTCCTCCTTCGTCAGCAGCAGCGACTGCGGGGGGGACCGCGAGGGGAACCGGGGGAGAGGTGGAGGTAGCACACACAGAACAGCGAAGGGGACAGGGTTAGACCAGGACCGCAGCAGCGAGTGCACGCACGAGGGGAAGCAGGGGTGGCAAAACCAGGGGAATGTCGGATTCGGGAGGGTTTTAGGATGACCAGGTTGTAGCATGACCAGTAGCATTTATCAGGCAAGCAGGGGCATTTAGAGAACACGATCACCACAAGCAGTAGTGAACAACAAAAAAGAGGCAGGCCCATTCCACCAACCACAAGGAGCAGCAAGGATCGCAGGCGAAGCGGACGCGGGACGCATGTGTTCAAACCAGACGCAAGGAGCAGCAACACCCGTTCAACCGACTAGCCAAAAGGTCCCTGATAGCAACAATAGCAAGTAGCAAGCGGTTGGCAAACTGTCTGCTAGCAAACGCGGCATGGGGGTGACCGGCAATGCGGGTTCAACACAAGCGGAGCAGCGCTGATCCCAACAGGGAAGCACGGTCCACACCGATGGCAAGCAGGCAGCACCGATGGCAAGCAAGCAGCACTGATGGCAAGCAAGCCACACCGATGGCGAGCAGGCCACACCGATGGCAAGCAGGCAGCACCGATGGCAAGCAGGCAGCACCGATGGCAAGCAGGCCACACCGATGGCGAGCAGGCAGCACCGATGGCAAGCAGGCCACACCGATGGCAAGCAGGCGGCACCCATGGAAAGCAGGCCACACCGATGGCAGGCAGGCAGCACCGATGGCAGGCAGGCAGCACCGATGGCAAGCAGGCAGCACCGATGGCAAGCAGGCAGCACCGATGGCAAGCAGGCAGCACCGATGGCAAGCAGGCAGCACCGATGGCAAGCAGGCAGCACCGATGGCAAGCAGGCAGCACCGATGGCAAGCAGGCAGCACCGATGGCAAGCAGGCAGCACCGATGGCAAGCAGGCAGCACCGATGGCAAGCAGGCGGCACCGATGGCAAGCAGACCATCCCACAGGATATGTGGCTTCCCAAACTTGCACACGGCATGGCACGCACTGGCCAGGCTCTGCAATCCGCCGCCAGCACTTAGTACTGGGCAATCTCCCCTGTCCCCACCCCCCCACCTTTTGTCTCTTTCCGCCCTGTCCCCACCCCCCCACCTTTTGTCTCGTTCCGCCCTGTCCCCACCCCCCCACCTTTTGCCTCGTTCCGCCCTGTCCCCACCCCCCCACCTTTTGTCTTGTTCCGCCCTGTCCCCACCCCCCCACCTTTTGTCTCGTTCCGCCCTGTCCCCACCCCCCCACCTTTTGCCTCGTTCCGCCCTGTCCCCACCCCCCCACCATTTGTCTCGTTCCGCCCTGTCCCCACCCCCCCACCTTTTGTCTCGTTCCGCCCTGTCCCCACCCCCCCACCTTTTGCCTCGTTCCGCCCTGTCCCCACCCCCCCACCATTTGTCTCGTTCCGCCCTGTCCCCACCACCCCACCTTTTGCCTCGTTCCGCCCTGTCCCCACCCCCCACCTTTTGTCTCGTTCCGCCCTGTCCCCACCCCCCACCTTTTGTCTCGTTCCGCCCTGTCCCCACCCCCCCACCTTTTGTCTCGTTCCGCCCTGTCCCCACCCCCCCATCTTTTGTCTCCTTCCGCCCTGTCCCCACCCCCCCACCTTTTGTCTCGTTCCGCCCTGTCCCCACCCCCCACCTTTTGCCTCGTTCCGCCCTGTCCCCACCCCCCCACCTCCATTTGTCTCGTTCCGCCCCATGAGGGGAATAAAAACGCTGTTTCAATCCTCCCAGCTTGCCGCATTTCCTTATGATTATCGTGATCAACATTATTACTACTACTATCGTGTAACTATCGTTATCACTACCATTAACATTTTTATTGTTGTTATTATTGTTATCTCCCCATTTGCACCTGCTGGCTGGCGCCGGACGACAGCAGCGCATCAGGGCTACGCAGGATCTCAGCCGCGGTGCGCCGGGTGACCTGTGTGTGTGTGTGTGTGTGTGTGTGTGTGTGTGTGTGTGTGTGTGTGTGTGTGTTTGGTGGTGGTGGTGGACGGGGGGTGGGCACGCCAGGTGGGCAGGCGTGTTGGCTTGTCAGCACAAAGTTCAGCAGATCAGTGCCTTAGCAGGTGCGTGCAGACAGACAACACGCAACATGACCATCCAACATGCCAGGGGATGGCATCCAGCAGATGTCCAGCATGCCACCCAGCCACCAGCCTGTGTGCCCATGAGGGGAGCCACCCACCCCACAAGAGAGCGATGGACCCCACCCCACATGACAGCTGCGCCTCATCCCAGGCACACCTTCTGCCTTCCCCCCCCCCTGACCATGCCACGGCCCTCCTCTGCTACAGGACTATCTAGTCCATGATCTATAATCTCCACTAGTCCGCTATTTGTAGTACTGAGACTCACCTCCCGCGTGTTGGGGTGCAGCAGCTGCAGCGCCACGAATATCCGCTCGGCAAGCAGCGCGCCAACATTGGTGGCCGCCTGGGCACCATCAGCACGCGCGGAGGCCAAGTCAGCCCGGGGGGGCAGGGGGGGGCGGGCGGGCAAGCATGCGAGCCACAATGTCACATGGCAGTGGCACCCGGCGGTGGCATTCGAGAGAAAAGTGCCACAGGTAGGGAGGCACGGGGCGGCACGGTGAGTGGTCTGAGTCGCAGAGCAAACAGGAAAAGAGTAAAGGGGGGGGGGGGGGGGGGAGAGTCAGAGAAACTTCAGGAGAGAAGCGAACATACATGGGAAGGTGGGCCACAGCAACCCACGCTGATTTCTTCCACCCGCCTTGCACCCGCCCTTGCCCCCACTGCCGCCCACCCCAACCACCTTGCCCCCCATGCAGCCTACCCCAACCACCTTGCACTCAACCTTGCCCCCCATGCAGCCTACCCCAACCACCTTGCACCCAACCTTAGCCCCCCATGCAGCCTACCCCAACCACCTTGCACCCAACCTTACCCCCCATGCCGCCTACCCCAACCACCTAGTACCCAACCTTGCCCCCCATGCCGCCTACCGCAACCACCTAGCCCCCAACCTTGCCCCCCATGCAGCCTACCCCAACCACCTTGCCCCCGCAACTCACCTCGATGAGCAAGGGCAGGAACGGGTGCTGGCTGAAGCGGTCTGACCGGAAGAGCTCCGCAAGAATAAACAGCCCCGCGATGCGCTGGCCCGGGCGCAGCAGCTCGCGGTCCTGGTGGGCACACGGGCACATGGGCACAGAGGGGCACGGGAGCAGGGGCACGGGAGTAGGGGCATGCACACACACAGAGGGAAATGCAGGACCAGAGCCAGGGGGATGAGGAACTGAAAAGGGCATACAGGGGGGGGGGAGGATGCGAGTATTAGACAAAAGGATGCAAATGGCGTGCATGCATGCACCGATGCCATAAGAAGCGAGAGAAAAGGCCCAAATAGAAAGCAAGAGAGATAGAACCGACTTGACCAGTATCTACAATGATAAACATCAAGCATACTTCAGTCACCGGTACCAGTATCCACGGATGAACGTGGTAGTTAGCCACCAGGTTATCAACATAGGACAGGCAGAGAGAGTGAGATCACACCATAAACATACCACACCGGATAAAATAAGAAAGACACAGGCGAAATTCGGAAGGTAAGGAATCGTGACAACGGTGAGGAAGGAACCGTGGCAACGGTGAGGAAGGAACTGTGGCAACGGTGAGGAACGAATCATGCAGGGCACATCGGACAGCAAGGCGCAGCAGGCCCCACTAACATGGGGATTAGGGGGGGGACATGACAAGGACAAGGGCGCTCTATCATGTGTCGTGCCTATCATGTAAGTCCCATCCCCTCCGCGACCGAAGCCCTTAATACCTAACCTCGTATATTGTAAACGCCACAGCAAAAACCACAGAGCACATCAAGTACAGCTGGATGACAAACCAGACCTGGTGGGGCAGACCATGAAAAGAAAGGTGGAGTGTGGGTTGGGTTGGGGGGGCATATAAGTAAGTACTTGCGTGTCATGCGCAAAGGCATGCCACGGAGTACTGGTGGGGGGGCATGTATTACAGGCATTTAAATTAACAGGGCATCAAACAGCCACATGTGGTCTGCAGCGGACAAGGACGCTGCTATGGGTGCATGGCTGTAACCGGGGTTAATAATAGTAGAGCCATACAAAAATTCAGTGAACTGGACGAAAACACTACCGCGTCGAAGCACAATATTAGCTAAATTAAAGACCGTGGTATCAGGGGCACATAGCAGGCGCATGCCAAGCCCACAAAGCAGCTCCATGTATGCGCCCTTGGCCACTTACAGAGAAACCAGTCTAAGGCTAACAACGTGCCCAGGCCATCAATCATCAAATCCCTCGACATAGAATTCTAAACGTTAAGGCATCCAACCCTCTCTGCAAGGAAATCGTCCATACAGCAATAAGTTAGACGTTACCAAACTGACTAGATTGTCATATGCAACTAAGTAAGACAATCCATCAGCCATCTCGGTGATTCAAAACTTGGGATATGCCGAACTTGCACCGTGCAGCAAGCGGGTGACAGCACGCATGCGCTCCTATCCACACACCCTGCACGACCGGATCGCATACTGCCCTTCCAACGCGCAGGTTCATGAACAGTGGCAGCACACCAGTGCACGGGGTGATATGAACAATTGCCTGATGCTGGAATAGGATCGCAGCCTGTTGCTAAAAGCATGGGGAAACTGCCGACGCGCAACGCCGCACAGCATGTACAGCGACGATTGACGCTATGCGGCGGTTTCAAAAGGTATTGCTTGGGCATCCTATCTGGAAAGAAACAGGGAGGCGCATGCTCGGGAGCAGAGGGTGCCCACGCGCGGCTTGACAAGTCTCACCTCAAGTAGAATCACCAAGGCACAGCATGTTCGGAAATGGTCCGGACGCGAGAAACTGCGACCAAATGTAGCAACAATAGACTGAAGAGGTTTATCTTCTCCCAGGAGGGCTAGCAGAGTCCTCGACTCCGCCGAGGACAATACCATCGTGATGGCTGCGATTGCGATGACCGAACGGGAGAAAACATGCGAGCGAAAAAACTTCTGGCGTCTACACAAAGGTAAAAACCACAGCGTGACTTTCCTTGAAGCTTGTCATAATGTTTTCCATTCCCTCATTTCAGTCCTCCTGTCCATCGCTACCCTTGTTATACATGGTGAACCGGTTGGTCGTCCGCCATGGCTCGGCAACGCCTGGGAAAATGGCCCGGCGGGTTCTTGCCTCTGCCCTCTGCTTGCTGCTCCCAGAGGCTCTTCGCGCGAAACTGCACCAAAGCAGACAAACCGTACGGCAAGGGCTTACCGTAGGCCGGAGTGAGTACGCACGCACCAGATTATAGCGCCGTGGTTGACAGTTGTTGTTGTGAGTTGTGAGTTGTGAGTTGAGGGTCGAAGGCGGCAGAGGGACCGGCGCGGCGTGGGAACAAACCGACCGATCAACTCACTGACAGGCGGCAGGGGGAGACTTTTTGGTAGCCCTGTAGGTGACCTGGATATCTGGCTGGCGGGTTCCGTGACTTGTGTTACACTTAGAAAGTAGCCGTGGCCATGGTGAACGTTTGTCAACTCGTTGAGTGCTGATCTCTGAATTGGAAATGGGCGCGGGCAGATGGCGATTTGTGCATGGCGATGGCGTTTTTCAAGGTAATCTCCTTGGATGACAGCCCGATCCGATATTTTTCCTGTTGAAAAAGCCGCTTAGGCGAACCGCAGGCGTTTCGAAATGGTTGATGTGGAGGCCATTCCTGGACATAAATATGATCCGAGTAGTGACAAACGGCCATCCAATGGCACCTGCCAGGAATGTAATAAACAGTTGTCACCTTACGCGACTGGGAAGTTGATTTGCCCGGATCATTACTGCAGAATATGTGGGGAGTACGTCGAGTCATCTTCTGAAGAAAAGCCGAGTTTCTATGTTCGCTGCGATAGCCCGGATTGCAAGTACCCTGTAGTGCATGTTGGTTGCGGCGTAGGCAAGAGGATAATTCACGATCTTTTCTACGACTGCCGCGAGGATACAGGCGGATGCGGCCAAGCATGCGCCTCCATACAGGAGGTGAGCGCCACGTTTTGCCTTCTGCTCAGCTGCGGGTGCCTTTTTGTTTGGCTGTGCTAGCAGCCGACCTGGTTTTGTTTTCCTACTGTGCCATGGCAGTTACTCGCAGCATCACCCTGCACAGCTCCCCCTGCACAGTCCGGGTGAAACTTGCCGCGCTGGTTGTCAGCGGTTGGTGACAAAGAGTGAACCACAGCTTTATCTAGGTTTGGGGACCACTGCAGGAAATACGCGGTTCGACGCTGGTGTGGGAATGTCGCCACGAGCTCCAAGCTTGCAGCACATTCGGCCTGGTTGAAATAATAAACTTTATATGGGCAGGCTGTGCTCATCTTACCCTCTGCATGCAAGGTGGATGGAAGACCGCTATCTTTAGTTTGACGACCGCTTTGTCGCTCCATCCGGGCAGTTTCCATGGATCTCTCGCGGCTCTGGCTTGCATTTCGCGTCGCTGCCACCCAACCGCATAGGTGTTCTTTGTTCTGCTTGCTCCTGAACCAATCCCCATCCAAAAGGTGGATGTGGCGGATGACCTTCCAAAAGGCGGCCTAGGTGAATTCCTTGGGCCTGTGTTTGTGCCGTATGGCAGCTGCAGCCATGCCCCCCTGCAGCACGCATGGCCTCGCGGCCCCTGACCCTGTTGCTTGTGTGCGTGCATGTGCGCTGTTGCTTTGTGTGCGTGCATGTGCGCTGTTGCTTGTGTGCATGCATGTGCGTTGTTGCTTGTGTGCGTGCATGTGCGCTGTTGCTTTGTGTGCGTGCATGTGCGCTGTTGCGCGTGTGCATGCATGTGCGTTGTTGCTTGTGTGCGTGCATGTGCGCTGTTGCTTTGTGTGCGTGCATGTAAGTTGCCGTGACCCACGGAGTCCGACGACCACCCCACCTTTGTCACTGATAACCTCCATGCCCCCTCGTGCATGCATTCCTGGCCATGGCACCATCTCACTGTGTGCTCCCCTCTCGTGCGCACGCATGCCCCGCCTGCACGTCCATCCCCTCAACATTTTCACCATCCAATACCTTAGCTTGCCCCTCCCCCCCGCCTCCGTGTCTTGCCCCTGCAATCCCCTAGATGACCGCCGCGGTCCCCCTTGACCGGTTCTCCTGACCCCACCCACCCACCCACACGCACACTTGCCCATCGCACCAGACGTGGATCTCTGGTCTCGAGGCGCTGCACCGGAGCCCCCTGCGCGACCGCGACGCCTTCCGCGAGCTGGTGGAAGCCGCCCATATGATGGCCAACGCGTTCGAGGAGGACGAGGGGGGGGCGGGCGACCGCGAAGGCCAGGGCAAGCCGGGGCCGAGCGAGCCGGTGCGTTACAGGGGTCTACACGGGGTGCACAGGGGGTCTAGAGGGGGTGTAGAGGAGGGGTATGGACATGTCATCAAGGAGTATGTTGTGGAGGTAGGGCGACCCACCGGTCGGGAATGGAGGTCGGGGAAGGAGCGCAATAAACGCCCGTGCTGCCACCTGCTCCATTAATAAGCACATAGACTGCGCCACCTGCTCCATTAATAAGCACATAGACTGCGCCACCTGCTCCATTAATAAGCACATAGACTGCGCCACCTGCTCCATTAATTAGCACGCAGACTGCGCCACCTGCTCCATGGCCGGATGGCACGAGATAGGCACAGCGCTTTGTTGACAAGTGGCGCGTTCCCTTGAGATATCAAGTCTGCGTCCCGTGGTGGTGGATTTGTGTTCCCTTGAGATATCAAGTCTGCGTCCCGTGGTGGTGGATTTGTGTTCCCTTGAGATATCAAGTCTGCGTCCCGTGGTGGTGGATTTGTGTTCCCTTGAGATATCAAGTCTGCGTCCCGTGGTGGTGGATTTGTGTTCCCTTGAGATATCAAGTCTGCGTCCCGTGGTGGTGGATTTGTGTTCCCTTGAGATATCAAGTCTGCGTCCCGTGGTGGTGGATTTGTGTTCCCTTGAGATATCAAGTCTGCGTCCCGTGGTGGTGGATTTGTGTTCCCTTGAGATATCAAGTCTGCGTCCCGTGGTGGTGGATTTGTGTTCCCTTGAGATATCAAGTCTGCGTCCCGTGGTGGTGGATTTGTGTTCCCTTGAGATATCAAGTCTGCGTCCCGTGGTGGTGGATTTGTGTTCCCTTGAGATATCAAGTCTGCGTCCCGTGGTGGTGGATTTGTGTTCCCTTGAGATATCAAGTCTGCGTCCCGTGGTGGTGGATTTGTGTTCCCTTGAGATATCAAGTCTGCGTCCCGTGGTGGTGGATTTGTGTTCCCTTGAGATATCAAGTCTGCGTCCCGTGGTGGTGGATTTGTGTTCCCTTGAGATATCAAGTCTGCGTCCCGTGGTGGTGGATTTGTGTTCCCTTGAGATATCAAGTCTGCGTCCCGTGGTGGTGGATTTGTGTTCCCTTGAGATATCAAGTCTGCGTCCCGTGGTGGTGGATTTGTGTTCCCTTGAGATATCAAGTCTGCGTCCCGTGGTGGTGGATTTGTGTTCCCTTGAGATATCAAGTCTGCGTCCCGTGGTGGTGGATTTGTGTTCCCTTGAGATATCAAGTCTGCGTCCCGTGGTGGTGGATTTGTGTTCCCTTGAGATATCAAGTCTGCGTCCCGTGGTGGTGGATTTGTGGACACGGCGGCCTCCTGTGGTCCGCAGCTGCTCGGCTGCACGGTGCCCTGACGGCTCTGTCAATAGATGGCTGATACCGCATGTTTGTGGACGAATTGCCGTATATTTGTTAGCAAATGGTCACATATATCTTATGGACAAGTGGCCATCTTTCCGCTGACACATGGGGCGCTGTCTTGTGTTCCGCGCAGCCGCCCGACTGTGCGCTGCCCTACCTGCTCTCGTACAAGAAGCGCCTGCGCTCCATCCTGCACATGTTCGGAAAGGGCAAGCAAGGGCTGAACAAGATCCGGAGGAAGCTGGGGGATCTGATCACTGCCATACGCGACGGCGTGACGGGCGAGGACGACGAGCACGAGGAGGTCTGCAAGGGCTGCGGCCATTCGCCCGACGGGTGGCTGGTCGTGTGCGATCGGAAAGGGTGCAAGAACAGCTGGTGGGTCTTGTTGGTACATTCCGTGCGGTGAGTCATAATGAAAGAGTGTTGGGGTTTTGTTTGTTTGCCAAGGGCGCAGGAGCGGGGAGTACGCGCTGGTATTGTGTTTGTTTGTTTGTGTGTGCGCGATCAACGCGTGGCCGGCACATGATCGCTTCTTCTGCTTACAATTGCGTGCAAGAATAGGACGCGGGAGATGGGCGGGCGGGCGACGGCCGTGCAAGGGCAGCGCTTGGCTGCCCGGGTGGGCAGTGATAGACACACATGCAGGTGTGGCTGTGGCGATGCGCATGGGGGGCCCATGCTGGACACAGCAGCAAGTAAACAGGAAGCCGAAAAAGGGGGTGACGCAGATGAGGGGGGCAGCAGCGGATCCGGGCTTCGAAATTAGAGGAAAGCGGATAGTGTAGAAGCAAGAGGTAGTGAAAGAAGAGGGGGGAAACAAAGCTGAAATTAGAGGAAAGCGGATAGTGTAGAAGTAAGAGGTAGTGAAAGAAGAGGGGGGAAACAAAGCTGAAATTAGAGGAAAGCGGATAGTGTAGAAGTAAGAGGTAGTGAAAGAAGAGGGGGGAAACAAAGCTGAAATTAGAGGAAAGCGGATAGTGTAGAAGTAAGAGGTAGTGAAAGAAGAGGGGGGAAACAAAGCATGAGGGAAGCACAGCATGAGGAAGCAAAGCATGAGGAAGCAAAGCATGAGAGAAATGAAGTAATGGGAAATGCACTCTAGGGAGTTGTCACCCTACGTGCAGGCGATCAGGAACCATGCAGCGGTGGCATGGCTCCATGCCGCGCATGCGTGAGGGGGGGCTTCCTGCCATATCCGGTGCAGGCTTGTAGCGCCACGTGTCGGCCAGGCACCCTGACCACATTTCCGGGTCTCGCTGAATCCCTTCCCCTTTGCTCCGTGCCATTGACAGAATAATATTGGTGTTCACATGCGTGGCCACGGCCCCATGGTGTTCACATGCTTGGCCACGGCCCCATGGTGTTCACATGCTTGGCCACGGCCCCACGGTGTTCACATGCTTGGCCACGGCCCCATGGTGTTCACATGCTTGGCCACGGCCCCATGGTGTTCACATGCTTGGCCACGGCCCCATGGTGTTCACATGCGTGGCCACGGCCCCATGGTGTTCACATGCTTGGCCACGGCCCCACGGTGTTCACATGCTTGGCCACGGCCCCATGGTGTTCACATGCTTGGCCACGGCCCCATGGTGTTCACATGCTTGGCCACGGCCCCATGGTGTTCACATGCGTGGCCACGGCCCCATGGTGTTCACATGCGTGGCCACGGCCCCATGGTGTTCACATGCTTGGCCACGGCCCCATGGTGTTCACATGCTTGGCCACGGCCCCATGGTGTTCACATGCTTGGCCACGGCCCCATGGTGTTCACATGCTTGGCCACGGCCCCATGGTGTTCACATGCTTGGCCACGGCCCCACGGTGTTCACATGCTTGGCCACGGCCCCATGGTGTTCACATGCTTGGCCACGGCCCCATGGTGTTCACATGCTTGGCCACGGCCCCATGGTGTTCACATGCTTGGCCACGGCCCCATGGTGTTCACATGCGTGGCCACGGCCCCATGGTGTTCACATGCTTGGCCACGGCCCCATGGTGTTCACATGCTTGGCCACGGCCCCATGGTGTTCACATGCTTGGCCACGGCCCCATGGTGTTCACATGCTTGGCCACGGCCCCACGGTGTTCACATGCTTGGCCACGGCCCCATGGTGTTCACATGCTTGGCCACGGCCCCATGGTGTTCACATGCTTGGCCACGGCCCCATGGTGTTCACATGCTTGGCCACGGCCCCATGGTGTTCACATGCTTGGCCACGGCCCCATGGTGTTCACATGCTTGGCCACGGCCCCATGGTGTTCACATGCTTGGCCACGGCCCCATGGTGTTCACATGCTTGGCCACGGCCCCATGGTGTTCACATGCTTGGCCACGGCCCCATGGTGTTCACATGCTTGGCCACGGCCCCACGGTGTTCACATGCTTGGCCACGGCCCCATGGTGTTCACATGCTTGGCCACGGCCCCATGGTGTTCACATGCTTGGCCACGGCCCCATGGTGTTCACATGCTTGGCCACGGCCCCATGGTGTTCACATGCTTGGCCACGGCCCCATGGTGTTCACATGCTTGGCCACGGCCCCATGGTGTTCACATGCTTGGCCACGGCCCCATGGTGTTCACATGCGTGGCCACGGCCCCATGGTGTTCACATGCGTGGCCACGGCCCCATGGTGTTCACATGCTTGGCCACGGCCCCACGGTGTTCACATGCTTGGCCACGGCCCCATGGTGTTCACATGCTTGGCCACGGCCCCATGGTGTTCACATGCTTGGCCACGGCCCCATGGTGTTCACATGCTTGGCCACGGCCCCATGGTGTTCACATGCTTGGCCACGGCCCCATGTCTATGAACGCTTTGCTCCACTGCCGCATGGCCCTGGGCGTCACCACCTCGCAGGTGCACGGTGTGCATGCAGAATGAACCTCCCAAGGGGGACTTTTACTGCTCCATGGTGCCAGGCTTGCAGGCGCCCATTCTGAAGGTCTCCAAGCTCAACCAGTTCCCCAAGGTATGCAGATATGCTACTACCACCCCCCACAAGTTGTGCCCCTTTACCCACCCCAATGTGTGCAGTTCCCCCAACACACGGTGTGCTGTTCCCTTGACGCAAGGCGTTGCGTGGGGATGGGCGGTAGCGTGCCTTCTTTGCAATGGGCTAGCCGTGCTTGGGTGCTATCGAGCACGCAAGCGGCAACAGCTGCATCTCTGCCCACGAGCCAGCCGCTGTCGTCCCATGGGTAATTTGCATCCTACAAACATTTTCTGTTGCTTCGTGCCTGGTCGGGCGGCTGTCTGTCCTGTTGGATTTTTTGTGCCGGGGCACGCTTTCTCTGCTTTCTTCTTTTGCTTTCGCTTTTTGGGGGCTGTTTGAGGTTTTAGCTTTGCTTCAGCGGGAGTTTATTGTATTGTAAATCTAGAGTGTACTGTAATGTAAATACGGTAATCAGCTGGCCACAGGACGAGTGGGTTGGCTCACATGCATAGAATGATGCAGGGAGGGAGGGAGGGAGGAAGGAAGGGGGGGGGGGGGGGGGGAGGGAGGGAGGGAGGAGGGAGGGAGGGAGGGAGGGAGGGAGGGAGGGAGGGAGGGAGGGAGGGAGGGAGGGAGGGAGGGAGGGAGGGAGGGAGGGAGGGAGGGAGGGAGGGAGGGAGGGAGGGAGGGAGGGAGGGAGGGACGGAGGGAGGGAGGTCTTACGCACGTGCAGATGCTGTTTTTCGTCGGTGGCTCAATGCAGGAACCCCATCCGTTTAGCTCTCGTACGGCACATGCATCCGTTTTGCTCTCGAACGGCACATGTACCCACACATGATGGGTCGCTGCACGCGTGATGGGTCGCTGCACGCGTGATGGGTCGCTGCACGCTTCCCGCAGTTGCTGCAACGCGCCGACCCGTGGGGGGTAGCCAACCTGAGCAACGTATCGTTTTTTTCTCTAACCCATGGACCCTTGTTGTGCACGACGCTTGTGCCGTTGCACTGCGCCCCTATTGCACCCTGCGCCCCTACCGTTCAAACTGCCCTTATCTCCCAGTTCGTTCAGCTGGTAGTCACCGCGGTTGGGTGGCCAACCCCCCATGTGACCTGGATGCGCGCCGCCGAGCTGTCTAATGGCATGGCACTAACGCCGCTGCCCGTGCCATCGAGCGAGGTCACCGTGTCAAGAGAGGACAAGGATGAGGTCATTAATGGACAGAGCGTGGTCACCCACATGGTGACCACCAAGCTGAGGGTAGGGCTTTCGGATGCCGTGCCGGTCACCGGAACCTACACGTGCTATGTCATGAACTGCCTGGGGAAGGCCACAACGCAACCTGCGTGCCCTCATCTTCTCATTGCCGGCCAGCCTGGGAGAGGGCAACCAGGGGGGGTCGTCAACGGGCCCCAGTTGCCGGATGACAGCACAGCATCGAGCGGGGGACCGGCCACCTTGCCAGGCACTGCTAGCGCGCGCCACACACCGACAAAGGCAGTGCCCAGCCTGGCCAAACCACCGGCCATGTCGCCAGCCAAGTCCCCGTTGATGAACAGGTGAGGGGAGGTGGCTGGCCACCTGGTTGGTGTTTGGAATAATAATAATAATAATAATACCTCCGGGCCATTAAAATATCTACGAGGGTGGGCCATTAAAATATCTACATATTGGACAATGTGTATGAGGCACTACCACGGTAATTTATATGGGAATTTTTCAAAGCCCTTCCATATACTCATACCTAGAGATGTATAGCAAAGACCTATGAAAAAAAATCTGGGTTTGGACTCTGATATTAGAGGCACCACAAAAAGACACGTAGGGGGGTCACCTGGCCCCTGGCTAATTTTGGCACACATGCCCGCGTTAAATTAGTGCAAATGAGAGATAGGGACGGCGTGTGGGATTTGACATCACATCCATGCTGGTGGCACACTTGGGTATGAGCCCACCAATTTGGGGCACAAACGCTTTGCGATTGGGCACATAAAACTGCCATGGTGCACATGGGTATTTTTCAGGGACATTTCAGATACATTTTTTATTCACACTTTCAGTCACATGCAGGCTTATAACTTCCTTAACTGAACAGGTCTTTGAGAGCCCTCTTATTGTAGCATCCCCAGACTTGTGTACAAGAGAGTGGCACCTCTAAAGCCACAGTTAGGGACCATTAACCCATGACTGGCGTAAATAATGCCTACAAAATCATCAAAAAAAAGGACCTTCCCATGCCCTACAAACTTGAAAATCTGTGCAATACATTCCTTAAATGGCAAGGGGAGAGGCTGCCACACTCAAAATTGGTGCAATACAATGTAGAGAGTCTAAATCCCAGCACCCAGCATGTGGGCCTGCAGTGTACTAGGAGAAAAGATGCACGCATGGGCATGCCCATCTCATGCCACCAAGCATCAACCATACCACCTGTGACAAGCTTATGGTTCAAAAGACTGGGCAAAACCGCTTCACCCTTGAAGTGGCGGCATATCATTACTAATGACAATTAAACCAGTGCTAAAGGCCGCAAAACCAGTGCTAAAGAAGCATGCTTGGCATGTAGATGAATGCAAACTGTCCTATTTCAAGGCCTTTAGTCACCTTACTACGCTAGTGCCGCTTTCTTGCACCCCATTGGAACCTTGCATGTGCCTTTATAGTGGTATAAACCAGTGGTGTTGCACACTATAGTTGCTTGTGTAAATGCTGGCTAGTCACTTGAATGCCAATCCTACTAAGAAACCCATCCATTGTTTTTACCTTCACATGCTGAGAATTTACCAATGGGAAAGTGGGCAGAGGCAAGAGGAAAATAGTACTAACTTTCTTAAGCCCTAGGCTGCCTTGCTGGCATCTTGCCAACAGCATTCTTAAAATGGGCTATCTGGTTGCTAAAATTGCACGCATTCTCTCACGAACCAGAAAATACTGACGAATTTACTGCAGCATTTTTACAAAACACTTGCTCATTTTCTAACGGGATCCAAGACCCTATACTTCCAGCACCTGTTCATCCATCAGAACTCCACACCTTTTCCACTCTCTGCAGTGTTGTCAAAGCTTAGTAAGATAACCGCATGTCATTCTCCCCTTTCTTGGCGCTGTCTACCATGTTTGAGAAGCGCGTACCTTTCAGCGATGTGCTGTTTAGGAAGCCGGCCAGCGCCCGCAGTTTCCGCCGCCATTTTCACACGCAATATCTGCACTGTCGCGTTGAAAATCGTTTTATAGTTGCGAAATAACGAGAATACCGATCCCACGCTCCGGCTGCTGCGTTTCTATCTCAACCATGGCATCGTATGCCTGTCCGCTGAGGTCCCAGCAGCTCTCGGGCTCGCAGCAGCGACCTTGCACTATCTGACCACCGACTACTCCTCCGCAGGCGACCATTTCCCGCCCAGTAAGTTTAAATGCATTGCTAAGGAAAACCCATATCGTAGAACATCTTATTGCGCAACGAAAACTGCGGAATAAAATATGACGCTCAGCAGGCCGCTGCTGCGAAAATCAAGCAAGTACTGAGGTATAACCAACCATTAAAAAAAGGACCGCTGCGCCCCCCCAAACCAGACCAGTTTTCAGGCGCGAACATGTTTAGTCATAAACAAGTATTCTACTAACTCAGCATCGCGTTTAACGCTGGCAAGCATGAACTCCATAGCCAGCCCATCGCCAAATTCGCTTTTTTATGGCCGAACCGCATTCCTCGTCATTTTCGTGAATTTCCTGGTCTGACCGACCTACCCCGAGCATCCCAGATCCGGTACGACCTACTTGGACCAACCGAATCATCTGGACGGACAAAATCCTCCGATTTCTCATTTGCGTTAATTTACCACAGGCACCCCTCAAACGCAATTTTTTGCCACGAGTTTTCTGAGGTACTTTTCAAGGTACTCCCAATTTCTAATGCTGGCAGCCCTTGGGCCAAAAAAAGTACTTTTCCTACCCATTAAGAATATCTAGTTTGTTTGGCCACCCATTTCCTATTTTTTCCACAGTTTCTGTTTGCCCACTATACAAATTTTGAAATCTTGGCAAAAAATGGCATTGTAGATATTTTGATGGCCCGGAGGTAGTATAATATAATGTAATATATTATAATGTAATGGTTTTCTTGGATTGGCCATCATGATCAGGGATTGTATTTTAGGGTTCAGACTCCGCGGTTCTATTTTCCTTGCTAGCCATCAGTGCCGGGAATTCTAAGGATTAATTGAAGCCGTCAATTGTGTATTTGAGTTTTGCCTGTCCTTGCAGTCATGGCAACATCTCCTGGGCCGCGTGCCGATGACATGTGGCGCTGTCAGTAGTATGTTGCTGTTATTCTTATTGCTATTGAAACTGCCACAACTCTTTTTCCCACTGGTAAGCTATCGCTAGTAAGCAATCACGGCCAACGCATCATGCGCACCGTGGCACACCATGCACACCTTGGCCTGCATGCGCTGCTACTACCGCAGTGGCCCTACTTTGTGTACGCTCAATCATTGTATGAAGACTCTTAGGAATCTTTGTTACGTTTACGCTAACTTTTGGGAATTATTTTCACAGTGTGCGCGATATTGTCACGCGCTACAATCACGTTTAGGGGAACAAGGTACAATCACACGGGCACAGTCAGGGGAACAAGAGGAGGGGGATTCAGTGGCACACAGTACACCCAATTTTGAGGTGCTCCAGGCCAGACGGAGGGTTTGGGGGGAGAACCTGTACGAGGTCGATTCGTACATAATTGAGTATACTGATGTTGGGGCCACTGGTAATGATTGCTTCACGGCTCTTCTCTTATTGATGTTCCATCACTACTGGCGCTTCGTGCACACCATGGCCCCTATGTTCATGGATGGCGGCGTCGCAGGGATGCCAGCAGGGATGCCAGCGTGGGGCGCGGCAGAGGGCGGGGCCGAGGGAGAGGCGGCGGGGCCACCACGGCGGCACCCAATAACGCGGTGGCGCAAGGCTCACCAGACGCCCTCTCGCGGGGAGGGGGGGCAGGAAGGGGCCGAGGGAGGGGCAGGGGGGGGGCGCCAAGGGGGCCCCCGCGTCCCCTGTCAAGTTCTCAGGTAGGGTCACCCCACCCGCGTCACCGGCCAAGGGGATGCTCACACCCACGGCGTCCCCCTTAGCCGGCAGCTGTGGCCCCGGGACGCCTCCCTCCGCGTCCACCAGCACCAAGCGGAAAGCAGAGGATCCCCCCCGCGGGGTCCCCTTGTCTCCCACAGGGGGCGGCAGCTCTCAGAAGCGACCAACCATGCCGCGAGAGGAACCAGGTTGGGCAGGGGGGAAGGCCGACATGCAGGGTGGTGCGGCAGCGAGGGGCAAGTACATGTTCAAATCGCTCCGTCCACCTGATGCGGACGACATGCTCGACAATGAGGAGGTCGTGCACACGGGGGGCACGGTGCCTGGGGGCAGAGACGGGTATGTCAGCGATGGCATGACCAAGCATGGGGCATCGCAGCCCAGGCAGACCATTTGCACCCCCAGCGGTGGCAGCAGCAGCGGACCGCTCCCGCTGGACGTGCTGTTCACGTTCCAGAACAAGACGAAGAAGTTCAGGGTGCCGCACGACGCAACGCTCGCGGCCGTGCTCGCGCAGGTGGGTGCCAGCTGGCAGAGGTAACGTTGTCTTGTTGGTTACGGTTTACGTCACATTGTCGTGTTGGTTACTATTTATGCCACCTTTTCGATGTGTCACGCCATGTTGTTTACAACGCCATGTTGTTTACAACGCCATGTTGTTTACAACGCCATGTTGTTTACAGCGCCATGTTGTTTACAACGCCATGTTGTTTACAACGCCATGTTGTTTACAACGCCATGTTGTTTACAACGCCATGTTGTTTACAACGCCATGTTGTTTACAACGCCATGTTGTTTACAACGCCATGTTGTTTACAACGCCATGTTGTTTACAACGCCATGTTGTTTACAACGCCATGTTGTTTACAACGCCATGTTGTTTACAACGCCATGTTGTTTACAACGCCATGTTGTTTACAACGCCATGTTGTTTACAACGCCATGTTGTTTACAACGCCATGTTGTTTTCAACGCCATGTTGTTTACAACATGGCGTGATGCAGCCAATGTTGTGCAGATTGGCTGCTTCGCTTTGTTTCGTTGGTTATTTATGTGCGTTTTCGTGTTAATTACTTTTAGTGTGCTGTCGTTACGGCTTCACAAGGCAATTCCCCCCTTTTAGGCGGGTGGATGAGTTTCGGCACGGTTTCAAGTGTTTGCATCCCTGATTGATTGCATCCCACTGCAATATTCACGGCTATTCTCTATGTTAGTGTGCAAAATGAACATGCTATTATTTATCATCAGAGATATTTTGTGGCCAGAGGGCCATGCGGCCGATGGCTGTGGGAAAAGCCTACAAGTGACTAGGGCTGTTATATTATAAAGGGGCTGTGTTTGGGTATGTTAGGGTCTTTTGGGTACTAATGATTAGGAAACGTCTTGCACGTAACTGTCTGGTGTGTGATAGGATACGGCGACGATGGTGATAATTGCGTGCAAGGGCAGCATACCCGGTTGCAGGGGTATCGAGCAGGGATGTGTGCTGCTCTCCCTGCTGGATGCAAAGTGTCACCTGCCGGCCGGCACAGTGCCAACATCTGGCGGTGCTGCGGCAGCCTACCAGCCACTTGGGCAGTGGCTGCCTTGAGATGAATTTGTATGCGTCTGATGTTTCCGTGTCCCTTTCTGTCCCCGACTGTGTGCCATCAATGCAAATTGTGTTGCCTTGCTTTTGCTTCGGGCCGGTCATGTATCTGCCGTTCAAGCGCCGCCACCTGTCGCCTCGCCAGGCGCTGGAGTCCATGACTGGCCTGCGTGCGGAGATGCAGCAACAGGCGGACACCAAGTGGACTCTCAAGTGGACCGACCCGGATGACGACTTGGTGGATATTGACACGCCAGCCGAGTTTGCCGACAACGTGGCCACCCTGCAGGAGGTGGCCAGGGTCAGGGGGGTGACTCCTGGCAGGCCGGACGGGACGCCAGGCGTCAAGTTGAAGCTGCTGCTGGAGGAGAACCGCTTCGGCAGTTTCTCCTTTGACGCCCCGACGTCGACCATCATGCCATACCATCCGTGAGGTGGGCACGTTGCCTGCCATCGACACTGTGACATGGCTTGGTCCATCTAAATTGTGTGGTGTAGGCCAGGGAATGAGCCAGTGGATGGGGTCACTGGTCGTCAACTGCGAACAAAGCTGCTGTTGAAGTTAGTTCCATTTGGACCGATGGCCTATTCGTCTCATGTCTGTAGAAGTTTCCTGTTTATCCAACGAGATAGCCCTCTGACCTGCCGTCTATTTGCATTGAATAGATGGGGGCATTTCACTCGGGAGATGCGAGTGTATGGGCACTAGTCTGTCTGCTTCAAGCCACCAATGACCATGAAACATCGTGGTCAGACTAGCCAGTCATGTAGTACGAACGAGATATTGATGGGGGGGTTCTGGAGGCAGAGGATCTTTTTACAAAAATCTGGTAGTTATCGCCGTTCCAAAAACTGGGCTGCCAGTAATAGGAATAGTGGCTTCCTAATAGCTGTACTGGCATGTTGTGGGGCCCATGCATGTGCCATATGGATTATTGTGAAAACAGACCAGTTGGCAGCTGCATAGCCTGTGAAATCTCATCTCATCGTAGCAATGCCATGCGCTGCTATGTACAGGAATTGGAATGATCTTGGCTAGGAAAAGATGTGGAGCTCTGATCAATAACAATTGCTGGCAAGTGCTGGCTGGATGTGGTGGGGGGCACAATCTATTTTATTGCATGCTTTGTACATAATAATTAATAAAATTAAAACTGAAAAGAAAAATCCTCCTTGGGCCATTGCAGCAGGTGACAGTCCTGACCAGGTGTCTGGACAAGGGCATGCCGGACTTATACTGGGACATTTAGATAGCATGGAACCGGTAGGATTTTTTGCCTCCATCCATCCATCAGCTGATGTATAAATCAGCTACCATAAATAGTTGTCTCGCTTAAAATCAATAGGTCAGGTCAGTATTTACGTCAGCCAGGCCGTGCTTCCAAATGTCCAAGAAAAGCTGCACGCAGTGCAAAGACAAAAACAAGATATTGCAGCACGGTGCAACAGTTGGCAGGAGCTAACAGCCCACGGTGCAGACAGTACTGCCGGAAAAGACGCCACGTGGTGGGGACTGGAAAAAAATTGGCGCACATGATGTAGAAAATGGCCTGAAAGGTGAGTACGTAGGCACCAGTGGTTTGGATGCGCATAGAGACTACAGAGTACAGGATCCAGCTAGCCGGGACACAACCTGCTCATCGAGCTTGTTCCAGGGGTACCATACAGCGCTTATATACTCCACTTCTCCGTCAAATCTCATGCATGGACCGGGAATCGAAACAACCCACGGACGCCGTCGATGCAGATCCAACGGTGCAAACAGCGTCACGGCCGACGGGGCGCCCAATCGCCTCGGTTCCTTTGTTACGAGCTACTTTACGACGTCGTGCCGGGTCGCGTACCCGAGACCTTTTCCATGTACTGATGTTCGTTCAATTTAGTTCAGTTTATTCCCACGCCGGTATTCATGCAATGTAACGTGAGATGTAAAATTCGCTTCCCTGACCGGTACATAATTCCGTCCAGCACTGTTGTACAGTACTCCAAATGGCTTTACCATTCCAATCCCAGATATATATCTCTGCGTACGGCGCGGCTTTCTACTCCCCCAACCACCGACCTGACATCGTGGTTCTGGACTTAGAGGAAGGCGGTCGGCACTTGCTCATGCATGCATTGACGTTTCTGTGCATGGCTCGCCCCTTGGCTCTTAGCCATGTGGTTGGTGCATCCCAGGCGGCGGGCTACGCGGCAGATCGGGCTAAGCGGGCCAAGCTCACGGCCTATGGGGACGTTGGGCACCACCGTGTGGTGCCCTTTATCTTGGAGGAGTTCGGGGCCATGGGGACCCTGACCGCCGGCTTCTTTAAGGAGTGCTGCTGGCTCCGGGAGGACCGCCTGGACCTGGAGGGCCAGCGGGCCCGTAAGTGGTCAGCGCGAACCTGGACATCGTATTGGCGCCAACGCCGGCTTTCGATAGCACTTACCCGGGCTATGGCTGATATCTTGCTTATGCGGGCTGACTTTGCGGCGCAGCACGATTATTAGGCTGTATTACTTCAGTCCCCGGTGTGGATCGAGTGTCCCATGCCGGCTGTAGTTCATTTTGTCGTGGTATCTCTGGTTAGCGTTGGCTTTGTTCATGTTTCATTGGGTGCCTTCACTCTGATGTAAGTAATTATCAAGGAGACAACCAGCGCAGGCCAGAAATCGGGAGAATCCGGACCATGGTAGCTCGAGCCTGCCGTTATCTTGTCCACGTTTTCGAGTCCGAGTTCAGGATGATGAATATGAATGGAGATGGAAATGTGTAGCCTTGTGCATTGAAATTATGGCTGGCTTACGTGTAGAGCGACTAGATGACCTAGACGGCGGGGCCGGAAACAGCTTGCTTGATCAGGGCGTGTGTTTCGAGCCTAACTGGCCGGGAGTGTCTAGTGGTGAGCACCATTGCTGCGATCGCAGTAATTATATTTTTTAAAGATATATGACTGACATCGTGGTTCTGGACTTTGAGGGAGCCTTCGCCACCTCCGCCTCCACTTTGTTCGCTAAACTGTCGGCCACCTGCGCCGCTAGGTTGCCGGCGACCGTCTTCGTCAGTGTGCCGGTGACCTGGGCCGCCACGTTGGCCTGGAGCGCCGCAGCCAGGTGGTTGGCGATCGGATCAGACTTTATCAGCTCCGTGGCAACCGTACTGGCTAGGGCCGCTACCGCCGCAGATCCACAAACTGGCAGCAGCTCTGAATTGCCCAGGAGTGTGGTGGCCGGTGGCAATGACGCGCAACTCATGTTTATGCAGCGAGGCCAGGTCTTGCATGAGGGTCGGAGACTGGAGTAATAGCGGAGAGCCCAGGCGGTGGCGGGGGCTAAAGTAGAGGGCAGCCTCGCCGCATAAGCTCTGTGAGCAATTCCAGTGGGTGCTGCTGAGACAGGGTCATAATTAGCTTACAGACTTAGTTCAAGGTTTTGCGGCTTTGCTCACCCCCACCCATCAGCAATGGAATATGTGCTACATGCATGATCTCCCAACGGAGTCATGTTATATAATTTAATTTTTAATGATTAATGGTAGCTTGCATGAGCCTGCTGTTATCTTATTCGCGTTTGTCGAGACGTTCAGGATGATGGAATTCATGGAAATGAATGGAGGTGAATATGTGTATAGCCGTGGACCTAAAAATTTTGGCTGGCTGACGTTCATTGAGTATTTTTACACGCAGATCTACCTCTATGCACAGATCAGTTGCTGGCAGACCTAGTGGTCCCAGCCCATTTTGAACACCGCATTGCCTCGATCCCTCTCTCTTGCTTGGACTGCTATGCATGACAAGAAGAGGTGGCAGACCCTTGTCCAGGCCCACACGCAGGCCCCTGTGGGCAAGCCCCCCCCCCTCAGGAGGAAGGGGCGCTTTGCTGAGTAGAGTAGCTAGGATTTTTGTAGATTAGTTTAGAGTTAGCTTAGTTAGGTTTCGCGGCTTCGCTCACCCCCATCCATCAGCAAGGGAATACGTGCTGCATGATCTCCCAATGGAGTCATGTTATAATTTATTAATTTAATCTACCTCTTGAACATTATCAACAATATACAGCACAGGTGCCTGGGCCTGGCCGGCTGGGCACCTGGCCCGCACAGATCAGGTGGACACATCGAAGATAGGCTAAGTGATTGATGAAACCAAGGGCGATGGGAATATGGCCGGCTTACGGTGACAACCTGAGCGAATGGTGGCATAATGAATGTTCACACCGAACAGCACGGTCGGCAGACACAGCTTGTATCCTCATGGTGGGGTCTCCCCACACTCAACAGCTGGCCAAAGGAGGCACCGCAACGGGTACATTGATCACATGACAGCCACTTGGGAACCATGGGCCCTGAAATTAAACTAAAACTAGTGATTGGGAACTGTCAGCCCTTGGTTGACTGCAATTGATGTGGCCATCAGATGTAGGCTCTGCAGCAATGCGCTGCGAGATGGGCTCCGGGCGTTGCTCCCCTCCCCGAACAGTTTCTACAAAGTGGGTTGACTAGTAGGGAGGCTGCCTCCATTCCCAAGAAACCTCTTAATTGCACTGCCAGCCACTGGAGCTGGCAGAATAACTAACTATGCCTGTGCACAATGCACTCAGCCTGGCACAGGATCCATGCAACAACTTTGGCACCTGCCGCTCATGACCCAGTTTGCTGCCAGCTCACTGTTTGGCGACCATGGCGGCTATATCTTACTCAGATGCTGCAGTGCATGGATCACATGCGTAGCTCCATCCTCCCTCCCTTTCTGGCCGGGCGGGTGCCAGCGACTGCAATAACTTTTAAGCACCCAGGGTCCCCCTGGTGCGGCACCCAGTTTCCCCCTGGTGTGGCACCCAGGGCTCCCTGGCGCTCTCCCCCCTGCCATCACCCCGCAGGCCGCGCCCCCCCCGCAGCGTCCACCCCCCCCGCCTGCGTCATCGCGTTGGCGAAATGGTCTTCCACCGTCGTCACCATGAACGACCACAGCTTGAGGCCGTGGTGGGACAGCAGCGTCCAGCTGGCGTCCAGCCATTGGTCCACGCGGGCCTCCTGCGCCAGCATAAGCGGCCGCAGCAGCTGATGGAATGCGAGCTCTGCACCCTGGGGAAGCACCAGGGTGGCGAATGAGGGAGGTGCGTGGTGAGGCAGCCATTCACAGAAACGGAGCGGTGGAGAGTGAGAGGGAGCACGTGAGCACGTTGCATGGGGCAGCTCATCGCGCAGCGCCCATTCTAAGATGAGGACAAACCAGTTAGAAACAGCCTTGCGCTCCCCCTGATGGTGATCCCCTCTCCTGGTAGCGCACGTTGGGCACTCCAGGCAAACTAGGCGCCCGCGTTGCTTCCCTTTTGGGTGCCCCGCCTGCTGTGCTGATACCTCGGCTCCCTGCCTGGTCCTGTTTCTTGTTGGTGCAGCCCACAAAAGGGAGATCATTTTGCTCAAACATTGGGACAGTCCCGCAAACCAGGCGTTCAGCGGGTGGCACCGCGCCCGTGATGCTGGTAGGACGGGATCTTCATGGCCAATCAAAAGTGGGTATGGCACAAGTCCTGACGCGGCACCTGGTAGCTGGCTCTGATGGGTGGTGCAACCTAACACACTCATCATGACACAATGAATGAATTAAGGGAGAGATGTCTGCATACAGTCATTAACGGCTTAAGTTACGATTCCTAAGGTTACGTCCCCGCGTAAAGTTACGACGCCGAAGTGTTGGCGGCGACCGTAACTTAAGCCTGGGTGCCATCGTAACTTAACGCGGGATTGAGCCAAACTGTAGGCGTCAGGCTACTTTTGGCTGCGGAGGAGGGCATTTTTGGCCAAGTCCGGACTTCTGGACTCCAGAAGGACCCCAATGCTAATAGCTAAGTGAGGCGACTGTATCTAAGTATGATTGTGACGTTGTAGGATGCAAAATACCTTGCTGAATGCTCCAGCTAAGTAGTGGCCATTACTGAGGCCGAGCTCGGTAGGGAACGGGGAGCCCGGATTCCCGGAACACAGCTAGCGCCAGCCTACAGCATGAACTGCTCAGCCGGAACGGATCGGAGGGGAACGAGCAAGTCGCAGCTGCGCATGACGCTATCAGCTTATCACCCAAGCGTCCCGCAGCGCCCAGCCTCGCCGCATCTGGTACGATCAGAATCTGGTACAAACTCACGTACTTTGAGCGGGCTTGATGCTGCAGCTCAATCGGGCTTGACGAGAGCTGTTGAATGCCGTATAGAAGTCCGTCAGAGGAGGGGGTGGGCTGCTAGCCTAATTCTACCGCTAAGGTTACCTACCCGCGTTAAGTTACGTCCCCGCCTTAGAGTTACGACGCCCAGAATTTTGCGTCGATTGTAACTTAAGGCGGCAATGCCTGTACAGCTTCTCTGACCTATCATAGGGTGCGTGAAAGGTTTGGTAAACATCCGAGACAGCAGCAAGGAGACACGAGATCCACACGCATGTAGTACGCATGTACGCTGGCACACGCACCCTAGCCCCATTGTGCCAGAGGTACACCAACCCCGCCGTCTTGGCCTCGGTGTATAGGGGGATCCTGGCAGGGACAGGAACATGGGGCGGACGAACAGGGAATGTGGGAGTCAGCCCGGGGAAGTGAATGCCAGTCTGCAACCAAGCGTACTGCTTAAACTTACACGTCACTAATGGCACTACATGGTCAAAACTACATGGCAAGAAACGATAGGGATGTAAAGGCACGTGCGCACCACAACGGCACAGCGACATGGTCTTGTACGTTGTCGTATACTTGTATTCATTGAGAGGTGAGAGTAATTGCGGAGGTGAGAGTATACATACATAGGGTCATGTCTAATTGTTGCGCTGTTTCCCCTGCATTGTCCGGATAATGCAAGCACTAAGCTCCTGCTGATTGATGCGGAACCATTCTATGGTGACGGGTGAAATAGGCACTTTTCGTAAAGGGCAGTCGTTATTCCAGTATAAGCTCCTGCTGATTGATGCGGAACCATTCTATGGTGACGGGTGAAATAGGTACTTATCGAAAAAGCAGCGGTTATTCCAGTATAAGATGTGACGATGAGGCATGCATGGTTGTAGGAAGCAGTAACGTGCTTGGCTCTAGTAATGTGCTTGGCTATAAACACCCCAAAGGGCAGCCGCCAGTGGGCACCCACCACGTGGCCACCAGGGGGTCCACCAGGTACTCCACCGACGTGAAGATTGCCACCAGCACCCTGCAGGTGTGGCAGAGGGGCAAGCATTGCGGCAACGCGTGCGTGGATACCCCAGAGGCGCAGCGGCACAGCGTCTCAAAATCAAAGCTTAGAGTTCAGGTTTAGCACAAGCACAACTTATAGTTCAGGTTTAGGGTTTGTGGTTTGCTCCATGTACGCCCGTGCACAGACAAGGCACATCGTTACGGCTGCTAGCACCAAACAGTTCCTAGTATAAGAAAAACTAGCACCCGGATAAGCCTAGAAGTTGTCCAGCGCAAGTTAGCCATTGAAAGGAAGCATGGACGTGACGGATAGGCAGCGTGTACGTGGTCCGCTGACGAGGCATGCTGACGTTGCACGCTGATGTGGCACGATGCGGTGCCAGGCCCACACAGGTGAGCGGGTGCACCTTTGTGAGGGCCCCATCACGCTGGTGATGTGCCCACAACAGAGCACGCCCGGGGCCATGGCACTCGTGGAACCAATCAACCGCGACAGCACTTCCTAGAAACAGCTTGCTGTTTACGATGGCAGGTTGATCATAGGAACTTGTTCTTTATGCTCCTTGGCCCCACACCCCATGAGTCCATGCGTCCATGAGTCCACGCGTCACGAGCCACGAGCCACGAGCCACGAGCCACGAGCTACGAGCCCTGAGCCCTGAGCCCTGAGCCCTGAGCCCTGAGCCCTGAGCCCTGAGCCCTGAGCCCTGAGCCCTGAGCCCTGAGCCCTGAGCCCTGAGCCCTGAGCCCTGAGCCCTGAGCCATCAAGTCAACCTGGCAGTCATGAAGTGGTGCATCTCCACCGCAGCAAGGCACCCGCACCCACGTTTTAGACATTTATCATCGCAGAAAATTTGAGACCGGAAGCACGACTTGAGGGAAGATACATACGTCCATGTACAGGGTGCGCATGGACCGACCCGCCGCATGCACATATGGAGGACCCACCAAACAAGCTGTGGTCCTGAGGGGGCCTCGCTCCCACCCTCCAACGCGCATGCCAGGTGCCGCAACATGACCGCATTGACAGGCAGGGCGTACACACAGCGCCCACACTTGCGCCGTAGAGAGCTAGGTGAGACCCATGCTACAGGGAGGATGGCGCGAAATCTTGTCCTAGTAGCCCAGCCTCCCCTATCCCTTATCATACCCGCATCCCATCACTCACCTGTAGAACACACAGCAAGGTAGCAACCCCGCACTTACAGCAAAAAATGCGAACTCCTTGGTATTTAGCGCACAAGATGCGAGCTCCCTGTGCACAACCATACCCCTACCCATATATCCCCCCCCCCGCGCACCAGTAGCAGATGTAGCGCTGGAGATCTCCCCCTAGGTCGGATGTGCTGCGTGGGGGTGGGCCGCTCTGCCGCCCACCACCACCCCTCGTGGGCTTGATGAGCTTGCAGCAGCGGTAGGCAGGCAGCAGGTAGCCCAGCAGCAGCCTGCCGGCCACGGGGGTGCCGCACGTATTCCATGGTGTGGGGGCCGTGGGTAAGTACAGAACGTGCTCTCTATTACAGGCAGCAAATAAGGGCGTCCAGTAGACAAGTCTAATAGATGGACAGATCCGATACTTAGAAAAGTCTTTCAAATATAAAAGCATCATACTAGACCGTAGACAAGCAGAAGAGAAGACAATTGTAATGAATACGAGGGTAGACGACAAGTTTGATAGACAGGTCTATCTGTCAGATGTCAATACTGATATGCTCAATACTGATACGGGTCCATCATCGCCAGTATGCAGCTGTGTACGCGGGTAGGTCAGTCAAACAAGAAAGCCGGGAAAGGATTTGAATAGGACCACAACTAGTTTTCGTACACAGCCCGCGCCCAATGGAGGGAGTAATCAAGAGAGCGGTTGCTGCTCTTGGTAAGGAAATATGTAGGTACATAGGTAAATAGGTAGGTAGGTAGGTAGGTAGGTAGGTAGGTAGGTAGGTAGGTAGGTAGGTAGGTAGGTAGGTAGGTAGGTAGGTAGGTAGGTGGGTGGGTGGGTGGGTGGGTGGGTGGGTGGGTGGGTGGGTGGGTGGGTGGGTGGGTGGGTGGGTGGGTGGGTGGGTGGGTGGGTGGGTGGGTGGGTGGGTGGGTGGGTGGGTGGGTGGGTGGGTGGGTGGGTGGGTGGGTGGGTGGGTGGGTGGGTGGGTGGGTGGGTGGGTGGGTGGCCGGCGGGCGGGGTGGCGGGCGGGCGGGGTGGCGGGCGGGCGGGGTGGCGGGCGGGCGGGGTGGCGGGGTGGCGGGGTGGCGGGCGGGCGGGCGGCGGGCGGGCGGGCGGGCGGCGGGCGGGCGGGCGGGGTGGCGGGGTGGCGGGGTGGCGAGCGGGGTGGCGGGCGGGCGGGCGGGCGGGCGGGCGGGCGGGCGGGCGGGCGGGCGGGCGGGCGGGCGGGCGGGCGGGCGGCGGCGGCGGGCGGGCGGGCGGGCGGGCGGGCTGGCGGGCTGGCGGGCTGGCGGGCTGGCGGGCGGGCCGGCGGGCGGGCGGGCGGGCTGGCGGGCTGGTGGGCTGGCTGGCGGGCTGGCGGGCGGGCTGGCTGGCTGGCTGGCGGGCTGGCTGGCTGGCTGGCGGGCGGGCTGGCTGGCTGGCTGGCTGGCTGGCTGGCTGGCTGGCTGGCTGGCTGGCTGGCTGGCTGGCTGGCTGGCTGGCTGGCTGGCTGGCTGGCTGGCTGGCTGGCTGGCTGGCTGGCTGGCTGGCTGGCTGGCTGGCTGGCTGGCTGGCTGGCTGGCTGGCTGGCTGGCTGGCTGGCTGGCTGGCTGGCTGGCTGGCTGGCTGGCTGGCTGGCTGGCTGGCTGGCTGGCTGGCTGGCTGGCTGGATGGATGGATGGATGGCTAGCCGGCTGGCTGGCTGGCTGGCTGGCTGGCTGGCTGGTTGGGTGGGTGGGTGGTTGGGTGGGTGGGTGGGATATTTGGTTAGCTAAGAGGTTAGCTCGAGGATGATTCATGGCATTAAAGATCGAAAACTGCTACACATGTCATAAACTCACAAGGCTGACCGCTTCAGCGTCGTTTCTACCAAGAGAAGAGTGGACATTCCACGCGTATCCGCTGGATCCTATCCGACTTCGGAGGCTACTTTCCCAGGCTACAACGTGTGAGGTCTCCCAATAACACGGGCGGGCTGGAATGCGGGGCTTTAAGGGAACTGCATGCTCGTCGTTTTCAATGTCAAATTGGCGCTGTGATGTCGTCCAGGCTCTCCTTCAGGTGTCTGATGTACTGTAGGAAATTGAAGCGTCTGAAGAAAGAAGAAGAAATTGAAGGAAATACTTCAGCCTTGATTTTTGACGTACTCATGCCTACAGTAAAATTTTAGCATGGCTAGAGTAGAATATAGGCAGTGGTAATCACTGCAAGAAAGTGTATAACAATTACACCTCAAAGGAAGGAAAAACTACAGCAATAGAAACCCATTGACCTCGATTTGTCAGCTAAAGTTATGAGCATGCTAAAAAGGTTCGGCAGCCCATCCAGACGCAATTTCGCCACCGTGGGAAAGCTGAACCCGTAAAGTAACAAAAGTGAACTGGGCTTTGGTATCGCAATCCTGAGACATGCCTGGGAAGGGAAAAGCTAGGAGACGCGGACTAGACTGTGTAGCAAGGCATGGCGGTGTGCGCAACAGGCAGCGACTGCAGCAAGACTCCCTATGCGCAGGCTATTCATGCGCATCCTATTCATGCGCGTCCTATTTCCGGGTAAATTGTTATTTTTTGTTAACCAATAGGAATATCATCATGCGCGTCCTATTCATGGAACAAATGAGAAGTGTAGATAGTATCTATGATAGTCGTCCACTTGCGCGTTTGGGATACTCAGTTCTGACAACAGTAGGCACAACCTAGCTAGGCACGTCACATGCATCCCGCCAGGGGAGATTCCCGCGCAAAAACCTGGCACGGCCAGCCGACCAGCTTGGCAAACGGAGAAAGACGGGAAACGCAGGTAGCTATGGCAAAACAGCTAGGAATCCTGCCCAAGTTCCTGTCAAGAAGAGGATTGGTGCCATGCTGGGTATCGTAAATTTTTTAAATGCGGCAGGCTGCTCGTTTCAAGGTGGTCAGGAATGATGCACTTTTCGAGGCTGTGGGATTACGTAATGTAGCTAGCATGCCAGTCGCATACCGCTTGCTGGGCGCGATACCCAACACCTCATGCCAGGGTTATCAATCACGCGTTTGTGAAACACTAACCTCAACCCCTCACTTCGATATTAACACCAGCCTTTTAACCGGCGATTGCGGCCGGCGTTTTCTACCGCGGCCTGCCGTAGATAAGGCACATGTAGGAGAGCAAGGCAGCGTCCGATCATTTGTCTCGCTACGGCGGTCACCTATTAGCACAGTTCGCAGGGCTCTGCTTTCACCATGGAAGTCAGGGAAGAAAGTCTTGCACCCGCTGGGGCCCAGTATTTTGCATCGCAATTCTGGTCACATACGCTGGGGTTTGGCGACGCGCCTCGTCGCTACGCAGGCGGCGTATGCCAGCTCGACGCCCGATAATGCCCTGGGCCTAACTTACGATGACTTCCTACACGAGGCGCCCGATTCTACTCCCGGGATGCAACACAGGATGCGCTGCCCTCTGTGCTTGGGCGGCTCCACAGGAGAGAAGTCGTTTGCTTACACAGTCGACGGCGACACGATTTTATACACGTGTTTCCGATCATCATGCGGCGTCACCGGCGGGATACAACGCAGGAACCGCGAGGAGAATGGGCGCAACGGTAGTAACAACGTGGCGTCCAATCGGGGCATGCCCAGGCGGATCACACGGGAGGATGCGAGCGGTGAGGAGGTGGGGGTGGCCGGGGAGCCGTCGGCATTACTGCGCCCTGGCAACGCCTCGTCCAACGAGATCATGGACACGTGAGTCCCTGCATAGGTGCCCCGCGCCCTGCATGCCTACATGATAACACTATCCCAGCCTAGTCATAACAACGTTACACTATTCTAACGATGCTAACAACGTTATACTATTCTAACGATGCTAACAACGTTATACTATTCTGACGATGCTAACAACGTTATACTATTCTGACGATGCTAACAACGTTATACTATTCTGACGTTGCTAACAACGTTATACTATTCTAACGGTGGTATTGCACGCCTCCCCATCGCCTGGAGTGGCGGTACCCTCCGCTCTTCCACCCTGGATGTGACACGCGCGCACGCACGCACGAACGCGCGCACGCCCGCACGAACGCACGCACACACGAACGCACACACGCACTCACGCACGCACGTGCGACACTTGCCACTTGCTCCTCACCACGTCGCCTGCGCTCTGTGCCTCTGTCTGCCCCCCGCCATCAGCGCCACGGGGAAGGCAAGCCGCTCACCCACCTACCCAAACGCCACTCCTTGTCCTCGCTGGCGCCCGTCTCTTGCCACTGCCTGTGGCCCTATGTCTCCCGCCCCCCCGCTGTCAGCGCCAAACGCAGAAAGCTCCTGTCCCACCTACCCACATTCACACGCACGTGCCATTTCTTACCATGGCCTGCGCCTGTCGCACCCTGTACCATCGACCCCTGCTTCCCATCCCACCAGCACCAAGGGCAACAAGCTGCTGGCGGCCAAGGTGGCGGAGCTTCAGCAGTCGTACGAGAGGACCGCCGCCGGATTCTCGCCCGAGTTCGTCACTTTCTTCAACAAGCGATGCATCAGCCTGGAGGTGGTGCGCCGCAACGGCGTCAGCCAGGCGATGACGATCGGTCCGGGGGGGGAGGAGGTGATGGCCATCCTCTTCCCTTACAAGATGAAGGTGGGTTCTCGGGGAGCGATGGCGGATGGGGTGGACAGGGTTGGGGGCGGCCAGCCTGTGACGATCCACTCGTTAGGAAACCATTATCAAGTGACTGTCCACTCGTTAGGAAACCATTATCAAGCGACTATCCACTCGTTAGGAAACCATTATCAAGTGACTATCCACTCGTTAGGAAACCATTATCAAGTGACTATCCACTCGTTAGGAAACCATTATCAAGCGACTATCCACTCTTTAGGAAACCATTATCAAGTGACTATCCACTCGTTAGGAAACCATTATCAAGTGACTATCCACTCGTTAGGAAACCATTATCAAGCATTACGGATAGTGTAAGGGCGTGACCAGAGTTGCAGGGAATGGAGAAGCGGGAAAGGTTGAAAAGCTCTGTCGTCGCTGCCTCTCATTTTCTCTTGTTGCCTTCCCTCCCTCTCTCCTTGCTCCCTGAGTGCATGATGGACAGTTGTCAGCTAAACCATCCCCGAATCCCTTCTGCGTTTCCCGCCTCATCCTTAAACCCAATGCCGCATCGACCTCTTGCCGCAGATTGCTTAGAGAACATGTGCTATCGATAGAGAACATGTGCTATCTATAGAGGACATGTGCTATCTATAGAGAACATGTGCTATCTATAGAGAACATGTGCGATCTATATAGAGAGACGGCACGGACAATCGGCTGCTGAACGGCCATCTTCTCTACCCCTATCAGGCCGCATGGTGAACCTGTGCTATTTTCAGCTCACTAGCCCTCCTCTGTCTATTTTACTATCATCTAATGACTTGTCCCCACAGGACCGCGTGGTCAACATCAAGTACCGCGGACCCGAGAAAACGTTCTGGCAGGTCAAGGGGGGCGAGAAGGTGCTGTACGGCCTCAACGACATCACGGAGCAGGCAGAGGTGGGTGCGCCGTAAACCCTTAATAACAAACAAGAATCTTTTAACCCTCAGCGACACCCTGGGGCAGCCAGAGGTGGTTGGCATGCACACGGTCAAAGCCTAGCATCTGCACCCCATGTCTCACGACCCCAGCAAATAGTGGTAAACTCTCGCTGTCTGGATGGGTCCGCCGGGGCATATTGGTGTCTTGTCCACCCTGCACGATGTTTTCCCCGCCAGTCGTAGCCGAGACCTGTCCTCCTGTACCCCGAACCCTGAAGAAAAAGGTAGCAGAGCAGCCAAGTGAGAGTGGCATGCGCATTGGGTGGCATGTGTGCAGCCGCCCCTAGCGTAGCAGCCCAACATCCTGCAGTAGAAGCACGTCAAAACGTTGTAATAACCAGTCTTGTCATCGCCCGTCAATAAACCGCAGACCACGGAGTTCTGCACCTGGTACTTGCCCGCCTCGAACCCTTAACTGCAAAGGGCCCTAATATCCCGCACTGCACCTCGAGCGCTGGTTCGCATGGGGCATGGGGAGTGGGGAGTGCTTGGTTTGATGGAATAGATTCATGTCGTACGCGCGTGAGTCCTTTGGCCCCCTTCTGCCTTCTCACTATGGCCTTCTCGCCTCACTGGCCTCTGTCCCACGGATACCTACCCCTATCTTTTTTTAGATGCACCACTGCCTTCCCCTCATTTATGCCATCCAAACCTCCCCCCCCTTCGACCAACCCAAAACCTTTTATCCTGGGCGATGCACCCCAACCCACCCCAACTTCCCCGCCACCTTCAAGCCATCCCAACCTCTCCTTGGCCTCGCCCCATTGATCCGCTGGCGACTGCAGCCAAGCTTGTCGAAACTTACTTCGCCTCCCGTACCTTGCCCTATTGGCCAGGCGGTGATCGTGGAAGGCGAGATGGACAAGCTTACTCACTTACAAGCTTACCCGCTTTCCTTCCCTTTAACCCTACCACTTGCCCTATTGACCAGGTTGTGATCGTGGAAGGGGAGATGGACAAGCTCGCACTGGACCAGGCAGGCATCTCCATGTGTGTGTCGGTGCCAGATGGCGCGCCTGCGAAGGTCAAGGAGGGGGCGCCCAAGCCGCCACACGAGGTGCGTGCCATCCGACGTAAACGTGATTGGAAGTGTAGGTGCCGCACGAGGTGGGGGGCATGTTGCGTGCGCTGCTGCAAGCATACCCGTACATGACACCCACACTGTAGCCTACCTGTAGCCTAACTGTACATGACACACGCACGAGGTGGGTGCCGTCCGATGTCACGTCAAAGTCGTGCGGGCAACACATCGTTGTTGCCATCACCTGCCCAGCGGGCGTGTGTACAGCCCACCTGCCCACTCCATCTCCCTCGGTGCCCATCCACCCACCCACCCGCATGCCTGCCCGCCCGCCGCCCGCCCGCCACCCACCCGCCTGCCCACAAGCGCGCCCACCCATCCACCCACCCACCCACCCACGCACCCACGCACCCACCCACCCACCCACCCACCCACCCACCCACCCACCCACCCACCCACCCACCCACCCACCCACCCACCCACCCACCCACCCACCCACCCACCCACCCACCCACCCACCCACCCACCCACCCACCCACCCACCCACCCACCCACCCACCCACCCACCCACGCACCCACCCACCCACCCACCCTCCTGCCGTGCATGTAAGTTTGTCTGCAGAAAACTGGCGGTACACTGGGAGCGACGCAGCCATCAGAACCTTCCCTCCGGCCCGGGTACGAGGGCACGTTGGGAAGTTGCACAACGGATTTTAAAAGAAAAGGCCAGCCGCTCCCTTGTCCCCTACCCTTGTGCATGCAGCTCCCCTTGTAGCCATGTCTAAATCCATCCTCTTGGTGGGTCAGCTTGTTGGGTCCGCTTGTTGGGTCTGCTTGTTGGGTCGTCTTGGTGGGTCCTCTTGGTGGGTCCCCTTGGTGGTCGCCGGACACCCAGTATTTGTGCCTGCAGCTTATTTATTCCCCTCATGCACCTTCTACATAAAACGTTACATTGTTGCGGGACACCAAGTATTTGTGCCTGCAGCTCATCTGGTCCCCTCATCCCCCCTCTATGAAAACTGTCATGGGTGCAGGACACCAAGTATCTGTACCTGTGGAACAGCCGCGAGTATTTGGAGGACGTTCAGCGCTTCATCATCGCGACCGACAACGACGCGCCGGGTACGTGCGCCAGCGATGCTGATTATCTGTGCCGCTTGTGTGCTCGGTTCACGCTGTTGCAAGCGATGCCCCCACCTTCATCATTTACCCCATTCACCGCATGTCAGCTTTATCAGGAATGGGAAGCTTGCACAGAAGCTAGAACTAAAACAGCAAGTTGATAGGAAACGTTATCGAATAATAGGAAGTAGCGTCCATGTGACCGCGCTCGACGCCCTGCAACGCCTTATCATGAGATGAGCCACCACCAACTGTAGCCACGAACCCAACGAAGGGTTTGTCACTAGCATGCCTGGCTGCCACCATCCCATGGTTCTACGGGCAACCAGGGGATGCCCTGGCGGAGGAGCTGGCGCGCCGGCTCGGCAAGGAGCGTTGCTGGCGGGTGACGTGGCTGGGCAAGGACGGCATAACGCCGCGCAAGGACGCCAACGAGGTGCTAATGCTGGACGACGTCGAGGTGGGTGACGCGCGCTGGAGCCATGAAATGGGGGGTACCTTAAGCGGGCTCATGTAAAGGTTGGTGGGTCCTTCTGGTTGGAAAAAGCATGGGCTATTATGCTGGATGACACTGAGGTGGGCGACTCGTGCTAGACAATCACACAATGGGTGGTTTATGCTGGATGATATGGGGTGTAGGTATCTCTGATGGGTAGCATGGGCATGTCAGCACTCCTGTTCCCTGTCCCTGCCATTGGGTTACTGCAGCGGTGTTGTCACCTGCGTCGCTGCACAACCGCCCCTGCTGCTTCATGTCCCACATTTATCTAAACAAATGTTGATTTCGTTACGGTCAATACGGTGTGTTTTATATCCATTGGATGAAGAGTTTTTTCTTTTTTTGCTAAATCCGGTTGCTGTCGTGGACATGGCCATTTATTCTTGCGCAGAGGTTTCTGTACCTTCCTCGATGCTCGCGTCACATCACGCACGCCGGGATGTCATATCAATGAGACAACTAAATGTGTGTCTTTGGGCTCATGGCCATTATGTGTGTGTGTCGTTGTGTTCACTCACCATTGGTGGTGTCCCAAGGATGGTCTTCCCTGGTGGGTGCCCCTGGATCCGTTGACCCCCACGGTACGCAATTCACAATCTATGAAGCACCCCCAACCCGCCCACCCACTCGCCCACCACCCATTACCCCCTCCCCCCCCCACACACAGCACCCCCCCCCCCCCCCCCCCCCCCCCCCCACCCACACACGCCCACCCACCCACCCACCACCCACCACCCACCACCCACCACCCACCACCCACCACCCACCACCCACCACCCACCACCCACCACCCACAACTTGCGTGTCTCCTGAACAGACGCTTCGCGGGTGCATCGCCAACGCCACCCCCTACCCTGTCCGCGGCCTCTATCGATTCTCCGAGTTCTTCGACGAGGTGGACGCCTACTACAACATGCACAGGGGCGACGAAAAGGGGGTCTCCTCGGGCTGGCGGACCATGGACGGCCACTACAGGTACGGTCACTAACATCGGTAAGCCACTACTACGGGCAGGTCGCTAATACTGGTAGGGCGTGTCCTCGGAGGGGGCGGACAATGGGCGGCCACTGTAGGTACGGTCACTATATTGTATAAGTAATTGCGGTCGGAAAGGGCACTGTCACTTCTTGTCACTGTATCGTGCTCTAGCGTCTGGTCACATAACTACAGAATATGGGTATCGCAAGGATGGTTTGAGCTCATGCCTCTGTGATGGCAAACGATGGGCAGCCTTACCGGTAGGTCACTGCGCTCCGAGCAGTTGCCTGCTGATTGCCCAATCTTTTCGATTTTTCCATCGAAGTCAATGGCATCCCAAATCCAAAGCGTTGGTTTCACTAGGTCTAGCACTTAGGTCTTGGTCGCTGGTAGATCACTGTGGCGCTCTCGAACGTAATGTATAATCTCACTTGCACTAATGTTTTTTTGCTGACATGGTCAGGGTAAGCGCGGCTTTAGATGGTTGTGTAAACTATCTAAATCACGCATGGTCAGCGATGTAACCGCTAATGCGTGAATCATTTTCTTCCCCACCCGCTGCCTCATTCTTCGCACCCCGCCTGCCCCTTCGACACCTGCCCCCCTGGCCGTGCTCTACCGCAGGGTGGTCCCTGGCGAGCTGACGGTAGTCACCGGCGTGCCCAACAGCGGCAAGAGCGAGTGGATCGACTCCCTCCTCTGCAACCTGCAGGCGGAGCACGGGTGGGCGTTCGCGCTCTGCTCGCTGGAGAACAAGGTGCGGGGACGTTTGGTCCAGCCCTGCCTTATCTTGTGGCTAACCTTCTAATTAATTGATTGAGTATATACTACCATAAGTAAGGAAGTAATTCGCTATTGTATGGATAACTGATAGCTGCGGATTGCCTACTTCAGAGTTGGGTCGGATGTTGTATGGAACTATGCATAACGGAGGAATGCTCGAGGGGGAACAAGGTGCGGCGGCCTGACCCAGTGTGCTATGCAAGATGTCACATGCCGCACTTTGGTATGCTTAACACTTAACTATCCAGGGATCAAATACTACTAAATTATTGATGGGTGGTGCTGGAGACCACCAGGTGCACTGACCGGGTGATGCAGGAGGATACTATTCTTTGGATGAATGATGAATACTACATAGTAGTATATATTTGGATTAATACTACATATATATATATTTGGATGAATGAAGCATGTGCTGGGAGCATCTGTTGGGAGCACTACAGCGGTTCGGGTAAAGTTAAGGAAAGGGTTGAGTTAAAGAAAGGGTGGAGATGTGGGTGGTGGGGTGTATCAAGGGCGTTGGCACGCACTTGGGGGGGGTGAATGCCCGTGGTAATCTTGGTGGGTGTTTGATTGTGCAAATAATGGATTTCATTATGCTGGATCCGTAACTGTTTAGCAAGATGCCTGGCGTGGATGACGTAAATTTTGTCGCACAAACTGGCCATTCCATTGTTTCTCCGTTTCCTAGCATGATACCTTACACATCCTGCCATCTGTCTACCACATCAGGGAACTTTCTGGCCAAGAAATAACTCATCATGCAATCAATAGATGTGTGGTCAATACACAGGCCGTGGACACCCACAGGCGCGTGTGCAGTGCGCAAGGCGCTATCTTTCTACCTACCTTCATAACACATGACCCAACGACACCTCTTAACAACCATCCTACACCCCCACCAGGTGCGCGAGCACGCGCGCAAGCTGCTCGAAAAGTACACCAAGAAGCCTTTCTTCGACGCCGACTATGCTGGAGCCATGCCCCGCATGACCCCGCAGGAGCTAGAGGAGGGAAAGACCTGGCTGGATGAAAATTTTTTGCTCATCCGCTGCGAGGACGACGAGCTGCCGGGCATTGAATGGGTGCTGGAGAAGGCCAAAGCGGCCGTGCTGCGATACGGTGGGTGTGATATGGTGTATGCCCCTTGTATTGGTGTAAGATGGATGATTGGCACGCCCAGAGTGGCAGTTCTGCGCTTCGGAGGGTGGTGGCGGAGGGATCTGGGTGTAGAGGCGAGGGGAGGGGCTCTGTTTCAAGCTAAGGGCGTAGATGGGGAAATCCTGGCAATGTTGAGGGGGGCGGGGGGGGGTAAGAGGGGCACAGGGCAAGCGCGCGGCGATACGGTGCGCATTGCACAGTAAGTTTTGAAGGGTATGGATGGTGACATTAATGCTAGCAATCCGTACTAAATGCTTGAGGAGAATACGACGGGGTAACCGTAGATGCTGGACTTATGAGGCCAGATGGTGATGGCGACTCTATGTTGTCAGGGTTTTGCCCAGTCGCAGTGAGTAGTTGGACGATCATCGCGCAGTCACAGTAAGTAGTTGGACAACCATCGCGCAGTCGCAGTAAGTAGCTGGACAACCATCACGCAGTCGCAGTAAGTAGTTGGACAACCATCGCGCAGTCACAGTAAGTAGTTGGACAACCATCGCGCAGTCGCAGTAAGTAGCTGGACAACCATCACGCAGTCGCAGTAAGTAGTTGGACAACCATCACGCAGTCGCAGTAAGTAGTTCGACGATCATCACGCAGTCGCAGTGAGTAGTTGGACAACCATCACGCAGTCGCAGGGAGTTGTTGGACAACCATCACGCAGTCGCAGTGAGTAGTTGGACAACCATCACGCAGTCGCAGTGAGTAGTTGGGCGATCATTGCGTAGACTTGCCCAGTTGCACGTTGGAGCGAGGTGGGACACTCATGTGGTTTTGCCTGATCAACTCTTCAAGTCGCAGGATTTGTGTGCATAGTTTGTGTCTGATTCCCCTGCGCCATGCGCCATCCACCTTCGCACACTTTTGAATTCACCCCTTGTCACCTTTCACCCGTCACCTTTCACCCGTCTGATCCACCACTGCTCCACCCTGGCACCCAACCACACCCCTGACACGGGTCGCCGTCCCCAGGCATCCGCGGCCTCGTGATCGATCCGTACAACGAGCTGGACCACAAGCGGCCGCCTTCGCAGACGGAGACGGAGTATGTGAGCCGCATGCTGAGCGCGGTCAAGCGGTTCGCGCAGCACCACGACTGCCACGTGTGGTTCGTGGCGCACCCCCGGCAGGTGGGTGGGCGGGACTTACGGGCGTGGGTGGGTGGGGTGGGGGGTGGGGTGGGGTAGGGGGACGGGCGGGCGGGCGGGCGCGCGGCGGGCGGGCGGGCGGGCGGGCGGCGGGCGGGCGGCGGGCGGGCGGGCGGGCGGGCGGCGCGGCGGGGGCGGGCGGGCGGGCGGGCGGCGGGCGGCGGGCGGGGGCGGGCGGGCGCGGCGGGCGGGCGGCGGGCGGGCGGGCGGGTGGGCGGGCGGGCGGGTGGGCGGGCAGGTGGGTTGGTGGGTGGGCTGGCTGGCTATGGCGCTACTACAACGACATCAATTATGTTGAATTGGTAGTACAATGTCATTTTATTAGCGTGCTGTGAGAGTTCCTACCTGCAACAAGTTCGTGGATGCGCCCGCAGCATCATCTTTTCTGGTCTCGGTTGAGCTTCTGTTTTTGGTGAGCTCCTGCCTTGATCGCGTGCTTGGTGAAGGTTTTATCAAATTGCCGCTTCCTTGTTGGTTGAATCATCTACATGTCTTGCTTTCCTTGGTGGTAGCATGTGTTGTTGACTATTGCTTTACTGTCATTTGCATGCGCAGATGCGGGACTGGCGCGGCCAGCCACCCGAGCTGTATGACATCAGCGGGAGCGCCCACTTCATCAATAAGTGCGACAACGGGATTGTGGTGCACCGCAACCGCGACGAATCCGTCGGGCCGCTCGACCAGGTCACCATCCTAGTTAAGAAGGTGGGTCAACTGCTTGTCTTCATTGCGGTATTGTCCTTTTCAAGTGTGATTGCCTGTCACCATCCTGGTCAAGAAGGTGGGTGTGGTGTTAAGCATGGTGCCCTGTGCCCTAGTCAACGATGACGGCCTGTCACCTTTTCGCGTAAGAAGGTGTGTCAGATACTTGGGTTTCCGATTTCTGGCCGAGACAGGGGACTCGCGTGCATGCAACGCAGGTCGTGAGCCTTCTGGCCAGCCTAAGCCTGCTGGCGTGTGCAGACTTGTGCCACCCTGAGTCTGCCCCCTGAGGCCCGGGCCAGGTCTTTGGTAGCTCCTGTCTACTGGCAGTATTCCGTTCTATTGTGTGTCTGATACGGATCGACACCCCCACAGATATGTGCACACCTTTGTGCTATCCTCGTTTCTCCTACTTACGTGTTGTACCCAGGTGCACCACTCCTGTGGGCTACCGCTGTCCTGTACCTATTGCCTCACATGTGTGCCGTACCGCTACTGCCACCCTCCCTTGCCCCTCCATGGCCCCAGGTGCGCAACAAGGCAGCAGGCACGATTGGCAATATCAACCTGCGCTACAACCGGACAAATGGGTGCTATGAAGAGCTACCTCCAGAAATGTAAATGAGTTACTAATGGGGCACCCCAGTGCTCGCCTTGTATTAGGGCTGCATTTGAAATGCAGATATCTGCGCAACGAATGCGTGCTGTTGTGACCTCAAGCGCTGACCGGTGACAGATGACAGAATCCGATGCATCGCTGGTCATGCTGTTCTGGTCTCCTTGCAGCACTTCTCGCCAAAGGCTGCGACCAATCTCAGTGTGTGGGCATGGTATGACCCTGGCCAATTCAGCATACGTTTGATTTTTAGGCTGGCGATCGGCAGCCCCCACCCAATGCAAAACAGACCTGACGTTTATTTATAGTGTGTATACCTCGAAGAAATTGTGTTTGCCCAGTGTATGCAGTCTGTGAAACGGATGTGACAGTTCCAGGCAATCTGTTTCTAGAGTTGGATCTTTCATCTGGCTGAGTGTCACGGGACCTAATTGATGAATAAATTAGTCTCGTGTCACGGTACCTTCTGATTTGGCACGCCGCAAAGGTGAAAACCTGTTCATTATTGTAGTGGATTGTGCTATGCGCCAGGCACGTGCCCGCTTTGCTAGCATTGCTGGCCGTGACCCCGGCCTGGTGATTATGAATGAGCACGTAGGGGGGGCGACCAACAAGCAGAATTTACTAGCTGACCTCATTTATGCCAATTATGACGTCACGCTCAAATGTTGAGCAGCCAGCGTACGTCCAGCTCTGGCTGGACTGCATGGCGGTCGAGGCCCGTGCTGTGGGCCTGTAGATTAGCCCCAAGTACGGAGGCCATGGCCCTACAGCAGACGGGTCCGATTGAGCACCCTGTGGCATGCCTGTGGCGTGAGGGAAGGGGGGGGACTCTGCCACCCCACCCGTTGTGCACACTCAGGGATTAAGAGCACTTAGGTGCTCCGTGACTTACCAACGGCCGGGAGCACGTGTTTAATTAATTACTTAATTAATGGCCGTAGGGGAGCACGCATTAATTAATTAATAATTACTAAATTAATGCGGGGGCGCCCCGCCCCAGCTCCGCCTCATAGGCGACACTAATGTCAACTACCCTGCTTCACGGGCCGTTTCAAGCTAGCTACTCGGCAGCTGGCTGCGTACCCGGCTTTGAGGACGACAAGAAGCCCTGGATCGTGCTTTGGCGGCAAGCCGGGGCGCAGCTCCACGAGCACCGTCACTAATTAAATTAAAATTATAACATATCACCATTACTAGAGGGGGATATTAATTAATTAGGAACATAACTCCGTTGGGAGTATCTGTAGCACATAGCCCTTGAGAAGGGGCATATGGCCTATAATACATTCAAGAGGGGGATATAATCCTCATCTGACTACTGTATAATATTGGCATACGAGGCGGTAGTGTATAGCGGCTATCCTCAGGGGCAATAACCTCCTGACTGTAGGTGTAAGTTGTCGATGCCATGGTTACCGGAGACGTCCGTCCTATAGTCAGCGAAAGTTGGTGCGAGAGGTCCCCAGTTCGATTCCGGTCGGATTCATTTGCAGATCGCGTTTTTCCGCGTTTTCCGCGGCCCGGCACTGAACGCAAATGGTTTTCACCTTTGCGGAGTGCCTGATCAGAATAACCTCCACCTGCGGACCTCTACCCTGCATTCTACCAATGACTCGACCCGGATCGCCTGATGTGACACAATTGCTTGAGGATGCAGGGCTTCTGGGATTATCTGTACTTTGCGCCCGTATGATAGACAAGGAGAAATGGGCTGCCGTCTACGATAAGCACCTTCCTGTGGGGCATGCTCCTGTTTTTAGCTCCCCACGGGCCCCGCAGCCAATTGGTAGAATTAATTAATTAGGAACATAGTCAGTAAGTAAGTAAGTACTTGCGTGTCATGCGCAAAGGCATGCCACGGAGTACTATGCTAATCTCATTAGAAAAATAATTACACAAAAGTTTAAACAAATATCGTCTGCATCATCCCCCAACCGTTAAGCACTAGATGGGGATGTAATCCTCATCCGAGCTGTCCTCTACTGTAATGGCACACGAGGCGGTAGTGTAGCGGCTATCCTCAGGACCAATAACCTCCACCTGCGGACTTCTACCCTGGCTAGCAACGGGCCGCGGGGCCCGTGGGGAGAAAACAGGAGCATACCCCTCGGGAAGGTGCTTATCGCAGACGGCAGCCCATTTCTCCTTGTCAATCATGCGGGCGCGGAGTACGGATAGTCCCAGAAGCCCTGCATCTTCAAGCAGTTGTGTCACATAAGTCCGGGTCGCGCCGCGCCGGTGCGGGGCGCGCGCAAGTTTGCCAGTGGGTTGCGATGGGACAAGGGGACCCTGCCATAGGAGGAGGTGTCTACCTGGTTGCCCCCCGGCAGGGCCCACATCGGTATTCACCTGGTCTGTGCGGGCAAGATGGCCGGCAAAGAGGAGGCGGCGGTGTCGGATGGTATGGGTGACAAGAGAGAGCTCGCAGTAGAGCTCGGCCCGGGTGCGGCGTTCTTGGTAGCGGACGCCGAGGATATGACGGAGCATTTGAGTGACGGTGCCGTCAAGCTGCTGGCTCAGCGCCTGGTCCAGGGTCCACGCCTCGCAGCCATAAAGGAGGATGCTGAGGACAAGGGCCTTGAACAGAATGCGCTTGCGTCGCTCACTCAGGTAGCGACAGGTCCAGAACCTGTCGAGGCGGCGGAGGGCCGCCCAGGCCTGGCCAATGCGGGTGTTGATGTCGTCGGCCGTGGAGGGAAGCCAGCTGCCAAGGAGCTTGAAGCGAGTCGCCGGGGGGACGGGGCTGCCGTCCAGCAAGAGGAGGGTGGGTGGGGCTATCCCAGCACCGGGAAGCCGATGGCCATGACCTCCGTTTTCTTGCTGATCATAAGCCCCACCGCCCGCGCTTCCAGTGATAAGCTGTCTAGCCACAGTTGGGCTGACTCTGGGGTTTCCACGAGTGTCGTGTCATCAGCGTAGATCAGATCGCTCAGGCGGTAGGGTGGGTCAACCCCGCCGTAGCTGGCGTACTCCGTGACCTCGATCCCCGGCGGGCGCCCCTCCACCCGGCGAAGCGGGCTTGTGCACGCTGCATAATATAGTCCACCATAATGATGAATAGATATATGGGGAGAGCACACAGCCCTGCCACATTAGGAACATAACTCCGTTGGGAGTAAATGTAGCACATATCCCAGAGAAGGGGCATATGGTTGTCTCCTTGATATGGCTTTTTATACATTCTAAGCTACTTCCTGCAAGGGTGGGAATGTAACGACACTTGCTCGAGGTGCACCAGGGCACCTGCACCCCCATGATCTATCAAGCTATACCCAGCTAAGGGGGAGCCTGTCATGGGGAGGGAAGATCAACATGGCTATATAAAAGCTAAAGCATGGCTTCTCAGCAGAGAGCTGGCTCTCTGCGTAGTCACAGCATAACTAAATAATAAAGCTAGGCATCATCTGGCAACCGTGTCCTGCTTTCTGACGAGCCTCCGCCTGCTGAGACTGTGGCAGACGGCCATCCGCGTCATGCTGTACAAGAAGGTCTCTGCTGCTGACCCCGGTAACTACCGGGGTGTCTGCCGAGTCCAGAGCGCCGCGCTCAGTGAAGGTCTTCATGCGCATGATGCTGCACAGGCTCCGCGCCGCGCTGGACCCACACCTGGGTGAGTCTCAGATGGGTTTCCGTCGTGGTCGTAACACTGTCATGGCGGCTGTGTTTGTCGCGCGCCGGTTTATGGAGGAGGTGCGTCGCCTTTGCCCTGACAGTTTGCCGCTGATCTTGATTTTTGTTGACTATATCAAGGCCTTTGACACGGTCCTCTGGGAGGCTCTTTGGGCCATCCTAGCTCTGGATCGGGTACCACCAGCGTTTATTGCTGCCATTCGTCGACTGTATGAGGGCTCACAGGCAGTAGTGCGGACTGCGGAAGGCACCACCCCACCATTCCCCCTTCACCACGCGGGGTGTGGCAAGGTTGTGTCCTGTCCCCGGATACCTGTTCATTATTGTCGTGGATCACGTCATGCGCCGGGCACGTGCGCGCTTTACTGCTCTTAAGGGGTTCAAGCCAGGCTTGGACATCCGAGAGCGCGCACGGCCGCCTGGCCGACCTGATTTATGCGGATGACACCACCCTCATCGCGCGCCCCGAGCACATTCAGACCTGGCTGGACTGTCTGGGCCTGGAGGCGAGGGCGGTGGGGTTGGAGATTAGTGTCAAAACTGAGGCGATGGTGATTGGGGCCTCCAGTACACCACCGCTGCCGCGCCTGCTCGACGGGACGGAGGTCCCGTTCCGCGATCGCTTCAAACTGTTGGGGAGTTGGCTCCCTGACACTGCAGACGATGTGGACGCCCGCATCGGCCTGGCCTGGGCCAGGCTCCGTTCGCTCAACACCTACTGGCGCTCGAAGGGCCTGGACGAGCACCGCACTGTCAGAGCGCATGCTCACTTCAAGGTCCTCATCCTCACGGTGCTCACGTATGGCGCCGAAGCGTGGACACTCACACCCACACTGGCAGCTAAGCTCAACGGCACGGTTTACAGGATGCTCCGACAGGTCCGTAGGGTTTTCCAAGCGCCCGTCATTAGAGTCTTTGTATCATGGTATGCCTCGTATTTCGGACGAGATTAGGCAGCGTAGCTTAGCATTTGTAGGACACCTTGCTCGCACCAGCCAGGTTGACACCGCCCTTGGTCTGGCAGGCCCCCAGCGGCTTGGCCAGCCAGGGCGGCACATTCTGACCTGGCCTGGCCCCAAGGGCATTCCCAAATGGGTAGGGAAACCTGTCACGAACTACACCCAGATGTTGCTGGACGACCTAGTGGTCCCAGCCCAGTTTGAACACCGCATCCCCTCTCTCTCCCTTCTTTGTCCAGACTGCCATGCAGAACAAGACGCGGTGGCAGCAGATTGTCAAGGCTCACACGCCCGACCCTGTGGGCAAGCCACCTCCCCCCAAGAGTAGGAGGCGTTTTGATGAGTAGTGTAGTTAGGCTTTTTCTAGACTAGATAGCTTAGAGTTATGTTAGTTCGATTACGCGGCTTCCTCCACTCCACCCCATCCCTCATGGAATATGTGCTACATGATTTCCCAACGGAGGCATGTTATAATTTAATTTTAATTTTAATCATCTGGTGTGTGGCGCGTCATGGGCACACATTAAATTAAATTAAATTATAACATGCCTCAGTGGGGAGGTCATGTAGCACATATTCCATGATGGATGGGGTGGAGGAAGCCGCGTGATCGAACTATACTAACTCTAAGCTATCTAGAAAATCCTAACTACACTACTCATCAAAACGCCTCCTCCGCTTGGGGGGAGGTGGCTTGCCCACAGGGTCGGGCGTGTGCGCCTTGACAATCTTCTTCCACCGCGTCTTGTCCTGCATGACAGTCCAAAGACGGGAGAGAGAGTGGATGCGGTGCTCAAACTGGGCTGGGACCACTAGGTCGTCCAGCAACATCTGAACGTGGGCACACATGTACATGACTAATTAATGTTCAGAAATCAGCTGGTATAGTGCCTGTAGTAGATGTGCATGTACAAGGCCACTGTCTAACTATTCAGACACTACTGCTGCTGTATTCCCCTAAGCTGGGGCGTCTGGAGTCGCTGGGGCCGCGGTGGTCGCTGGGGTCGCGTGCCAGGGCTTGTGGCCGACGTAGATCGCCGCCCCCTTCCAGTACACCGGCTGTCCCGCCTTGGTCTGCCGGAGCTGGAGGTAGGTCGGCCATAGCTCCCGTCGCCGTTGTTGCTGCGCCAGGGTCAAGTCGTCGTCCACGGTGAAGGGAGTGTTCTCGAGCCGCTTGCGGCGTCTGACAAACGAAATCTTGTCCGCTGGTTTCTTAAAGATGAGAAGAAGCGGGGGCACCCCTGCCTTACCCCGCGCACGGGGAAGGCGGTGGGCGACCAGCTTAATCTCACCAAGAAGGCCCATGCGATCAAGGATTTTGCTCTCAAACGCACGTGCAAGCTTCTCGGAATTCTCACCTTCCTCCATGTGGTAGAATGCAGGGTAGAAGTCCTCCTGAGTTGGAGGTTATTGCCCCTGAGGATAGCCGCTACACTACCGCCGGCCTCGTCTGCCATTACAGTAGAGGACACTGAGCTCAGATGTCAGAGGACTATATCCCCCTCTACTAGTGACTATATGTACATTGGGGCATTCAATGCAGACGATATTTGTAACTTTCGTGTAATTATTTTTCTAATGAGAATAGCATAGTACTCCGTGGCATGCCCATGCGCATGACACGCATGAGTACTTACTTACTAGCTTCTACCAACGGGCCGCAGGGCCCGTGGGGAGAAAACAGGAGCATGCCCCACAGGAAGGTGCTTATCGCAGACGGCAGCCCATTTCTCCTATCCTCTTTTTTATTCCTATTTGTCTATCATGCGGGCGCGGAGTACAGATAATCCCAGAAGCCCTGCATCCTCAAGCAATTGTATCACATGTATAGGGCCGGGTCGCGCTGCGTCCGTGCGGGGCCGCGCGCAAGTTTGCCAGTGGGTTGCGACGGGACAAGTGGACGTACCCGGCCTGCCATAGGAGGAGGTGTCTACCTGGTTCAGGCCAGTCCGGCTAAGCCCGCCCGCAGGACCCACATCGGTATTCACCTAGTTTGTGCGGGCAAGACGGCCGGCGAAGAGGAGGCGGCGGTGTCGGATGGTATGGGTGACAAGAGGAGCTCGTAGTAGAGCTCGGTCCGGGTGCGGCGCTCTTGGTATCGGACGCCGATCGAGGATGTGACGAAGAATTCGAGTGACTGTGCCGTCAAGCTGCTTGCTCAGTGCCAGTGGTCCAGGGAACCTCCACGCCTCGCAGCCGTAAAGGAGGATGCTGATCAGGACAAGGGCTGGCATTGAACAGAATGCGCTTGCGCCGCTCACTCAGGTAGCGACATGTCCAGATACTGTCGAGGCGGCGGAGGGCCGCCCAGGTCTGGCGAATGCGGGTGTTGATATATGTTGTCGGCCGTGGAGGGAGCCAGCTACCAAGGAGCTTGAAGCGAGTCGCCGGGGGGGCGGGGCTGCCGTCCAGCAGGAGGAGGGCTTGGCAGCTGGCTCCCCTCCACGGCCGACAACATATCAATGACCCGCATTTGCCAGGCCTGGGCGGCCCTCCGCCGCCTCGACAGGTTCTGGACATGTCGCTACCTGATCGGTGCTCAAGCGGCGCAAGCGCATTCTGTTCAAGGCCCTTGTCCCGCCTTAGCATCCTGCTTTACTTACGGCTGTGGGCCGTGGACCCTGGACCAGGCGCTCGGAGCAAGCAGCTTGCATGACGGCAATGTCACTCGAACGCTAGCTCCGTCACATCCTCGGCGTCCGCTACCAAGTGCGCCCCACCCGGGCCGAGCTCTACTGCGAGCTCCCTCTTGTCACCCATACCATCCGACACCGCCGCCTCCTCTTTGCCGGCCATCTGGCCCGCTCAGACCAGGTGAATACTGATGTGGGCCCTGCGGGCGGGCTTAGGACTGGCCAATTATAACCAGGTAGACACCTCCTCTTGTCCTGTCGCAACCCACTGGCAAACTTGCGCGCGCCCCGCACCGGTCGACACAGCGCGCCCCGGACCTATGTCACACAACTGCTTGAGGATGCTGAGTTGCTTGGGATTATCTGTCCTCCACGCCCACATGATAGACAACTCCGTCTACGATAAGCACCTTTCTGTGGGGCGTGCTCTTGTTTCATCCCCACGGGCCCGGACCCTGTGGCCCATCGCTAGAATGCAGGGTAGAAGTCCGCAGGTGGAGGTTATTGCCCGCCTGAGGATAGCTGCTACACTACCGCCTAGTCTGCCATTACAGTGTAGAGGACAGCTCAGATGAGGATGATATCCCCCTTTAGTTACTATATGCCTTGGGCCATGATGCAGACGCCATACGTAACTTTCGTGTAATTATTTTCTAATGAGATTCGCATAGTACTCGGTCGCATGATGCGCATGACACGCAAGTACTCACTTACTCTGTATTATTGTGCGCCCCGTGACTCTCCAACGGGAGCGCGTGTTTCATTAATTGAGATATTAAAAGTTTGCAGAACTTGACCAATTACAACAAGTACGTAGTCTTTACAATCAGCCAACATTTTCTCTAGCTAGCAGCTTTTTGCCACCAAAGTTTATACATGCTACTGCCCATGCACCACGGCAATCCACAGGACACTTGATGTACCAATCTATGCATGCAAATAGTTGTCATGGCCCTAGCTCTGTACATGGTGAGCACTGCAGTGCCTATGAGACAATGCTTCGGTTTCCGATACAGGAGCTACCCTGCAGAAACCGAGGCAAATGCCATGACCATATCTTGGTTCCTCCAAACATTAGTCAGCAAATTCAACCCCTCGCGCCTAGATATCTACTTCGGGGATTGACTCATGGTGCACGTGCCGGTGGCGCGTGTGCTGGCCATCAACATGCGCGGGTGAGTAACCGCTGGTGACGGCACGCGTGACCATCCGCACACCCTCCTCTGGATCTACGCCCGCGCCCCCATTAACCGCCTCCCACAGCCCGCGCGATGAGCGCCCATTCCGGCTACTGCCGCTGATCGTGTCCGCCAGCAGCCAGGTCTCATCATCCCCCTGGGGGTTGTCAGCGTCGGGCCCGCTGGACACCTGGCGCGTCATGCGGCGATTCTCGAGCAGGTGCAGGCGCTCCAGGCATGCGAGGTAGACACCTGGCAGGTGGTCGGACAGCATCTTGGAGCTCAGCAGGATCTGGGAGTGGTCCGGGTGGCGCAGCGAGATAAAGATAGAAAAGGATAGAAAAAGATGTGTGGGTCCATTGCAGCAGACATGGTCATGGTCAGGCCTAGCTCCAACGCTGACAAGAACCCCCATTATCCCCCGCGCCAGAGAGGATTGTGTGCCCATAAGAGATGCTGGTGGTCTCATGGGTACCACTGGACACGGCACACCGGTACAAGGAACGTGATTGGCACGGTGCGCCAACGTGGTGTGCATGCGGTCCACCATCAAGACAACTAAACCACCACATGAACCATCCACTCCATGGTTCCGTCACTGCTCAGTCACCCTAGGCAGTAGCCAGTAGCCACTAGATAAAGAAACTAAACCTACGACCGCTCAAATCACTTTTGGCGTGATCATAAATCTGAAGCTCCCTCCACCAACCTCATCCATAATTAGAAACAAAATGCGCACGCACCCGCTTCAGCCTGAGAATGAAAGAGAAAAAGAGCGCACTTAAATAACCTACCTCTTTCACCTACCTTGGCTAAAGTATAATCACGGAAGTAGGGAGAACCGAGAAACCCCAGAAAACCTGCTCCATCACCTCGATCAGATAGGCCAATCGAAAAACATTACACATTTTCTTGAATAGGCATTTACAGGTAGCCAGAAACATATCCCTCCCCCCCCCCTCACGCCCCCCCAACCCCCCACACCTCAGTGAACGCGGTCTGGTCCCGCATGGCCACAATCGGCGTATCGCTGGTCGGGTTGATGACGTGGACGATCTCGCCCGGCGGGAACAGCAGGTCCTTCTGCGCGCTCATGATACTGCTCTCCAGACTGATGCTGTCCGCCGGGACGCTCCCGTCGGGCGCCTGGTCCACGAACCGTGTGCGGTCCGATTTGAGCACTGCGAGGGGGGCCTTTCCGCGCGATGCGGCCTGGGCTTTGGCTCGCTCCTCCCGCAGCATGCCGGTCGGGGCACCGGGCGGGTCGCAGTTGCAGATGCCAGCAAGTCCCGAGGGGGGCATCACATGGGGGGCCCTGGCTGCCAGCTCCCCTTGGTCATCCTGCCGAACGGCATCACCACCCTGCGATGACGAGCCCCTTGACGATGATGCCATCGAAGATGCTGCCAAGTCCTTCCCGCTACTGCTGCTGCCTAGCTCCCCTGGACCGCTGGCGAGGACCCCGGACCGCTCCAGCAGCGGCGGCCGCCCCTGCCCACCACTACTGCCGGGTCGGGACCCCGGGCTCCCTGGCCCCTTGCTCTTATACCCGAGCACGGCTGCCGCGTAGCTGGGCGCCTGCTGTGCTGCCGCATCGCCGCCAGGTGTCCCTGGGGCCGTCACGCCAGGTGTCGCCGTCGCGCCCGTGTTGGACCCTGATCCTGCCCCTGATGATGTGGCGGGGGGTTGTGAGGATGATGATGATGGTGGCGGGGTGCTGGGGCTGGGTTTTCGCCGCCACCATCCGCCAGCATTAGTGTCGGCGTCTGCATCGTCGAGGTTGGACAGGTCTCCAGTGAGCGCCCGCCCACCCAGCACGGCGGGGGGTTTTCTAGTGGCTGCTTTGATAGTGTTGCTGCTGTTGTTCTCGGTGTTATTATTGGTGTTATTATTAGCGGTGGCGGTGGTGGCGGCGGCGGAGGTGCCTGGATCCACTGGCTGCCCCGCGGGCCTCTGCGCAGCGGCGAGCGCAGCGTCGGTCTCCGGATGCTTGCGCAGGCCGCAGGTCGGGCAGGGGGGGGAGTCGGCTGGTCCGCCGCCGCGGGAACTTGATGGCGCCGCGGCGGATCCCTGGCGACGTGGCGGATGAGGGCATAACGGGTGGGGATCAAGACATGACCAAAGAGACAACCAGCGGTTGATGATGTTGAGTGATGTTCAATGGGGTGCTAGGGGCTGAAAGGGGAGGTCACGACAAGCAAAGGTGAGGCGAGGTGATGCGAACGCGAGGCGGTGAGGCAGTGTCTCGTGGGGACGAGACAACTTTGAGATGGAAGGCTTTTCGACTATTGGAATAGACAGACAGCCTTTCGACTATTGGAAAAGACTTGGGCACAGGAGAAGGCAGAAAAGGGGATGGACGGATGTCAGCACTAGTACAGTGAGGAGAGGGGTGTCCACACGGCAACAGGTGGCAGCAGGGGACGAGGGGACAAGACCATGCTGGTTACTGCATCGGATACAAGATACAAGGGACCTATGCACCAAATTACGCAATGATTACGCACCGAGGCGTCTCCAGCCAAAGGGAACGTCGTCTCCAGCTTCCTCTTCCCGTCCTTCTTGCCATCCTGCGCCGAACCCTCGTCGAACCCCCCCTCCGGCATCATGGCCACCGCCGCCAAGTCGCCAGCCCCCACCAGCACCAACGGCCCCATCGCCGCGGTTGACCCACTCTCAGCCCTTGATGGCCCCATCGAAACGTGGCGGTTGCCAGTCATCAGCGGTGCCTCCATCTGTGCGTCGATCGACGCTCCCGCTGCCACGACCAGGGGAGGTGCCCCTGCCGCCCCCGCCGCCACCGCATTGCTGGCGGCGTTGCTGGCGGTGCCGGTGGCAGCACCAGCAATCGCACCGGCAGCAGCACCGGCAGCGCTGGCAGCGATGCTGGCGGCCGGTGCCGTGGATGCCGTGGCCACCGCCGCCGCAGCAGAGACGGAGTTGGTGGCGGCTGCCACCGCCGCGGATGTGGCAACAGTGGCGACGGCGATGGAGGTGGTGACGGCGGCGGCAGCGACGGAGCTGGCTGCAGAGGCAGCGGAGAAGGCTGCCCGGGACACCACCTCTGCAAACGTGGGCGGAGCAGGAGGGGCGGGGGCAGGGGGGCGGGAGGGGGCAGGGGCAGAGGCAGGAGCGGTGGCGGGGCCAGGAGTAGAGGGATGGGTGGGGGCCGGCGCAGGGGCCGGCGGGGCTGGGAGGCGAGGGACAACCAGGGAGCCGTCGCCAGGAGCTGGCAAATTCCCCACCCCAGGGGGGCGTCTATCCCCCGCAAACGGCACGTCACCCGCCAAGTCCCCACCCCAGTCGCTCGGCACGACGGATGGCGGCTTGTCAAGAACTGCAGCCACCCCTGCCTTTGTACTTTCCTCCGTCCCTGCGCCGCCCAGCCTGCCATCCCCCGTCTGTCCCTGGCTGCCAGCCCCCGCTTCCCCCCCCCTTGTACTTGTATCCGCCCCCCCCCCTGCCCCTCGGTGGGCCACACCTCCCACCACCCGTCCATCAGGCAGTGCTCCATCTGGAGCGTGTTGCCCCGCCCCCGCCAGTCAAACGCCGACGAGGAGGGGGGCGAGGAGGCCCCGCTGCCCGGGGGGCTCGACGAGGGGGTGGACGCGAGGCTCCAGGCGCCATCAGGGTCCCTGGCGCGCGCCTCGTCGGCGCCAAAGGTGAGCGTTGCCCAGGGGGGCGACATGCGCGAGAACATCTTCACGACCGCGTCCAACGAGGGCATGCCAAGTGGCGCGTCGCCCTCGCCCCGGTCGATGTCATCGTGGCCGGACCAATGGCCACTGCCCTCCCCCTCGCCATCGTTGTTGCTGCTGCTGCCGCTGTTGTTGCGGGCGGCACCTCCAGTGGCCGGCCGCTGGCGTTGCTGCTGCTGCACAAATTCTTCGTCGTTGGACAGGGAGGTGGGACCAATGGAGCGCGCGGATTTGGTGGCCAGCAGCTTGGGGCGGGGGGGGCCTGAGGGACCCGTGGGGGGGGAGCTGCCAGCCAGAAACGCACCCGTGAAAGCGCCTGAACACATCCGACGCACGGGGGGGCACACGTGAGCCGATCCGAGGGCCGCGAATGGGATTAGAAGGAAAAGAAGCGGCAGCAGTGATGCTGTAATTAACGGTTAACACACCCGTGAATGGAGTGCACCCATGAATGGGAATACACCCGTGAATGGGAACGCATGCCTTGTTCGTGAACACGCCTTGCGTGGGAAATGCAGGGTGTCGACATGGGATAAGTCGTCGGTCCGTTGCGGCAACGGCATTACTATCCTTGTGGGCAGGCGCTGCATGTGAGGACCACCTGCCTTACCCCCCAAGGCCCCCCCCTCAACTCCTTGCTTACACCTTCCCTTTTGTCCACCCATCACACCCGGGCACAACCCCCAAAACAACGCCGCATACCTCCGAATGCCCCCCCAAACGCCTTGAGTGCCTTGTTGACGGGTGCCTTGCCGTGCAGCTGCGCGACGAGCCGCTTGAAGTTGCTGATGGACAGCCGGGGGACGACGTCCTTGCCGCAGACCACGCTCTTCACGTAGGGGGCGCAGTGCTGCGCCAGCGTGTTGCTGCGGGTAAGGGGGTGGGGAGAAGGAGGGGCAGCACCAGGTAAGAGTGCGTGGTGATATTCTTAGAACAACACCTCTCGCAGTGCTGCGCCCGCGTGTTCCTGCAGGTAAGGGGGGGGGATGGGGAGGGGCAGCACTGGGTAAGAGTGCGTGGTGATATTCGTAAGAAAACCTCCTGCACTGCTGTGTCAGCATGGTGCTGCCAGTAGGGCACGGCCAACAAGGGAGCAATCCTTGCTTGAAGGTGAGGGACGCCAGTGAGCGGTGGGACACCAGCGTGCTGCTGGCAGCCAAGACCAGGATGGGGAGGCAAGGGAAGGAGAGATGGATGGACGAAATCACTGTCACACAGGCCTGCGTGGTACCACTGCATTTACATCCATCAATAATGATTAGTACTTTAGTAGCGAAGTAATGTAAACCATCGGGACAGGGCAACGTAGGGGAAATCAGCAAGCACTAGATACGAATACACGAATATTGTATCTATTTGCATGATACGAATAGATACGAATAGATATGAATGAATATGCCCCACCTGATCACGCAGGGCGGCGCGAAGCAAAAAGCGCGCACGCCCGTGATGGCAGGCATAGGGTGCAGCCGCAGCGCCGCCGCCTCGTCATCGTCCTGGAACACGGCCTGCGCGACGCACGGGTCGTTGCTGTGCAGGAGCATGGCCACGAGCGCCGCCACGCCCCCGCCCAGGCTGGTGGTTGTGTGTGCGTGGGAGGGGGGGGGGGCAATGGAGCGTGTGTGAGCATGTGTGAGCATGGGCAACACGCCCGCACCAAGGCTGGTGTGGTTGTTCGGCGGTGCGTGTTGAGTGCTGGGGGGGAGGTGTTTGGGGGGGGGGCAGACGGGAACTGGTGGGGAGGAGGATAAGCGTGTTTGCGTGTCAATGAGTACAAGTGTTTGCGTGGCAGTGGGGATAGACATGAGCGCCGCCACGATCTAAGAAGCCAAGCCCCCACCCATGCCCCACACCATCACAGCAACCCAAACGCCCAAGCATGCTCACCTGCGCCCCACATTCCTAATCGCGGTGGCGGCCAACACTCCACGTGCCATCACCAGCGCCCCGTCACGATGAGCGAGGCGCCCCTCACCTGTGCCCCGTCACGATGAGCGAGCAGCCCCTCACCTGCGCCCCGTCACGATGAGCGAGCAGCCCCTCACCTGTGCCCCGTCACGATCAGCGATCAGCCCCTCACCTGTGCCCCGTCACGATGAGCGAGCAGCCCCTCACCTGTGCCCCGTCACGATGAGCGAGCAGCCCCTCACCTGTGCCCCGTCACGATGAGCGAGCAGCCCCTCACCTGTGCCCCGTCACGATGAGCGAGCAGCCCCTCACCTGTGCCCCGTCACGATGAGCGAGTAGTCCGGGAACTGCCGCAGCGCGTCCCCGATGGCCGGCAGGTGGTTGATGGCCGTGTGGCGCGCCGCGATCGCCATGCCCTCGTGCGCCCAGCCACCCAGGAAAGGCACCTGGCAGGTGGTGGACAGGACGGGACATCACAGAGCGGGATACAAGGAGTGCGCTTGCGATAAGTCGTAACCTCTGGCATGGTGTACGAAGAGAGCAGCCCTCCTCGCACAGCTGGCACCACCAGACAGGGGACACTGGTCAAGTAGACAGGAACCTGCAGGGTAGTATTCCCCGGCTGCATACACCCCTGGTCCTCGAAAGAGGCCGCCAGCGGTAGAGAGGGCAAGGATAGAGCGTCATACAAGAGGTTGTTGCTTTGCGAAGCCGTAGTTTTCGGATAAAGCATGTCAAAGCATGCCAAGGATTTATGCAGCAAGGAACCATCCCATCCACGCCATGTGCTACGGACCTACAGGTGCCTTCAGGAGGCCAGCGCCTTGCGACGCGAGACGATTACTCCTGATGGGCTGGGTGTATATACGGCCAAAGGAGCAGCCATGGGTTGATGGAGCACGCGCCGACTCGGCGTGCACGTGTGGGAGGAGGGGGGTCGGGGCACGCATCTACTTGGCATATGCACGCGCGAACACATGTGTCAGGAGGGGAGGTGGAAGGAGAGCACGCACCGACTTGGCGTGCACGTTGGTGAGCGCGTCGGTGATGTGGAGCGACCCTCGCACCGCCAGCACCACCCACCTGATCTCGAGAGCCGAGGTGAGGGAAACCGCAGCAGGAAGGTGAGGGCGGGCACCGAGAGCCGAGGTGAGGGAAACCGCAGCAGGAAGGTGAGGGCGGAGCAAGGGGGAGGGAAACCGCAGCAGGAAGGTGAGGGCGGAGCCAAGGTGAGGGAAACCGCAGCAGGAAGGTGAGGGCGGAGCAAGGGGGAGGGAAACCGCAGCAGGAAGGTGAGGGCGGAGCAAGGGGGAGGGAAACCGCAGCAGGAAGGTGAGGGCGGAGCCGAGGTGAGGGAAACCGCAGCAGGAAGGTGAGGGCGGAGCCGAGGTGAGGGAAACCGCAGCAGGAAGGTGAGGGCGGAGCCGAGGGGGAGGGAAACCGCAGCAGGAAGGTGAGGGCGGAGCCAAGGTGAGGGAAACCGCAGCAGGAAGGTGAGGGCGGAGCCGAGGTGAGGGAAACCGCAGCAGGAAGGTGAGGGCGGAGCCAAGGTGAGGGAAACCGCAGCAGGAAGGTGAGGGCGGAGCCAAGGGGAGGGAAACCGCAGCAGGAAGGTGAGGGCGGAGCCGAGGTGAGGGAAACCGCAGCAGGAAGGTGAGGGCGGAGCCAGGGGGAGGGAAACCGCAGCAGGAAGGTGAGGGCGGAGCCGAGGTGAGGGAAACCGCAGCAGGAAGGTGAGGGCGGAGCCGAGGTGAGGGAAACCGCAGCAGGAAGGTGAGGGCGGAGCCGAGGGGGAGGGAAACCGCAGCAGGAAGGTGAGGGCGGAGCCAAGGTGAGGGAAACCGCAGCAGGAAGGTGAGGGCGGAGCCGAGGTGAGGGAAACCGCAGCAGGAAGGTGAGGGCGGAGCCAAGGTGAGGGAAACCGCAGCAGGAAGGTGAGGGCGGAGCCAAGGGGAGGGAAACCGCAGCAGGAAGGTGAGGGCGGAGCCGAGGTGAGGGAAACCGCAGCAGGAAGGTGAGGGCGGAGCCAGGGGGAGGGAAACCGCAGCAGGAAGGTGAGGGCGGAGCCAAGGTGAGGGAAACCGCAGCAGGAAGGTGAGGGCGGAGCCGAGGTGAGGGAAACCGCAGCAGGAAGGTGAGGGCGGAGCCAGGGTGAGGGAAACCGCAGCAGGAAGGTGAGGGCGGAGCCAGGGGGAGGGAAACCGCAGCAGGAAGGTGAGGGCGGAGCCAGGGTGAGGAAACCGCAGCAGGAAGGTGAGGGCGGAGCCAGGGGGAGGGAAACCGCAGCAGGAAGGTGAGGGCGGGCACCGCAGACAGGCGAGGGCAAGCACAGAAAGGAGCGACGACCCAACGCAACACCGGGGTGAGATCGCGAGCCCGACAGATTGAACCGCATCAGACACAGGGGCAAAAAACACCAAGGGACTGCAAGGGGAAACGCCAAGGTAACAACTGATTTCTTTGAGACGTAAAAACTATTTCAACCGTCTCATTCCGTGAAGCACCACAGCATCCTTGTCTGGCTGTCCCAGCTTGCTGCAGCGTGAGGCACATGTTGCCTAACGACACTACTGGCACATGCCACCTATGATACTCGCACATGCCTCTTTGCGTGGAACCAGGGACACACGTACCCTGTGCCCGCCATCCTACACCCAGCAACAAGGCGGCAACAAACTATTACCGACCCCACTCTGCCTCCATCTCAACAACAGAAGCAGAATCAACGACACCATCATCAACCAGCGCAGCCCACACCGGCCCACGGCTGCTCATGGCAGGCTCGTTCCACCGATAGCCTCCGAGTGGAATAGAACACGAGCATACTTGGAATAGAACACAAGCATACGTGGAATAGAAGACGAGCATACGTGGAATAGAACACGAGCATACGTGGAATAGAACACGAGCATACTTGGAATAGAGCACGAGCATACGTGGAATAGAGCACGAGCATACCAGGCCGTAAGCTTCATCCCGCCGACTTAGCTGCCAACCTGCACATAACTGTCCACCAAAAGCTGCCTGTACTAGCGCCCATAGAAAACATAGTGGCTCCAATCACCAACCCACCCAACCACCCCCTTGAGGTCGTGGTCCACCCCACACCCCCTGGAGATCGTGGTCCCTCCCCCCCCCCCCTTCAACCACCCACTTGTTGTCGTGGTCCACCGCGACGTAACCCCCCGGCAAAAAGCGCTCGGACGCCCAGCGCGCGGAGAGTATGTCGCGGCGGCTGATGCCTGCGATGGTTGCCGCCGCCGTCACATTGCGCTCGGCCGCCGCGTCGTCGCCCATCGCCGCCGCGGTCACGTCATCCACCACCTGTAGTTGGATCCGATGGTGGGGGCCGAGGCCAGGGGACGGGGATGGAGATCAGTAAGCAGCTGTTACGACATCCACCACCTGTGATCATTACACGAATGAGGGCATCCGAGGCCACATTGGCATACTACGGTAGCAAGCAAAGCCGGTGTCGCAGCATCCACCACCGGTGATGGATCTCGGTGGGGGCATGGGTGGGGGCAGGTGCCAGTACATCACAAGCAGCGCCGCCATCCTGTCATCCACCACCGGTGATGGATCTCGGTGGGGGCATGGGTGGGGGCAGGTGCCAGTACATCACAAGCAGCGCCGCCATGGTGTCATCCACCACCTGTGATAGGAACTAGTGGCATGGGCCAGGGGATGGTAATTGAGCCGTCATGGCGTCATCCACCACCGGGTTGGTTTGCTGTAGAGCAGTTAAACCATCATTATTTGGGCATCGCAACCAAACCCCGACCGATTGAGCCATCACCCCCCCTTGCCCCCACGACCCACCTAAGCCTGTGGATGGCTTGCATCCCTCATCGACAGGAGCAGGACCCTGCCTCCACCCAAACCAGACCCCCCCATACACACATCCACCCCTGGCCCTGTGAACAGCGTGCACTTGTCTGCCCTTGCGCATGTTGTCGCCACCCCCCTGCGGACCAAACCCACCACGGCCACCCTCCTCTTCCATCCTCACCTTGTGGATCGCATGCACGGCCATGCTGGTCTTGCCCATGCGGATGTTGTTGAGCGTGTTGCCGTACGTGGCCAGCGAGTGGCGCATCGCCTTGCACAGGTCGCCCAGCGGCGGCGGCGGCCGCAGGTGCTGCGTGATGCCCCGCTCCGCCATCCCCTTCTCGTGCTCCATGCGCTGCCGCTCCAGCTCCTTCTGCTCTGTCCACACCATCAGCTGGGGAGGTTGGGGAGGTAAGCAGGGTGGGGGGTGCATGGGAACAGGAAAGGGGGGAGGGCGGTCGGCAGTGGGGCGTGTCCGAACAATGCTCATTTCAGACTTTTTCGCACAGCTGGCCCCGCGCTGGCAACAAATCGCAGAAGCCGGCGGCCGGGGACAGCCGTCAGGTACCTGGCGCAGAACTGAGGGGACCCAAGGGTCCCTGGAAGATCCGCGTCTCTGCAGGAAAGTTTTTTTCAGGGCCAGTCGCGCCCGCCACCATGTTGGGTGTCAGCTGTCAGAAGTTACCAACGTCATACATCTTACACGAAGGAGCAGTAAGCTCACTGAACTTTTAGCGCCGAAGCGAGGCCAAAGTGATACTAGTTCCGCTAGTTGTACCGACCTATGAGCAAACAGGTTCCCCGGCCCGGCATTTCTGCCACCTGCCGGCATGCCGCCCCCGCCCCGGCAACATTCCCGGCCAGCCGGGGTCGGCACCCCGCTGCCGGGATTCGCCGGCGGCGCCGGGGCTAAAACGAGCACTGGTTCAAAGGGGGGCAAGTTGTTATTGGTATAACAATCAAATGCATGGGGTCAGGGTACTCTGCCATAGAAACTGGAATTGGGGGTTACAGGGGTGTTCTAGGAGGGGGGCGTGGCGGTGGGTAGGTGAGGGTGCTTGGGGGTGTGACAGGGAAAAGATTAAAGAGCAGACCCAGTCTTGAGAAGGGTGGAGGGGGGGGTCACATGAATGGGAGGTCCGACAGTGATTCGGAAAGCAGGGATTGGGGTGGAGTAGCATTAAGGGGAGGATCGCATCACCCTCCATGCTCCGTGATTCCATTCTTCCCTCAACCACGTCATGTTTTTTTCCCCACCATAAGCGAAAAAAGTGTCAGGCGGGCCGGGGGGGGGGGGGGGGGGAAGGAACCACACCAACACGCACATAGACACGCCTATAGTCACACGCGTGGCCACCTTGGGCCAAGTATGCCTACTTGGGTTTATCCACAACAACCTGCACCACGTGCGCCAAGTGAGCAAACACATCACAGGGAGCGCCTACACCTAGGAGTAGGTGTAATTCTAAGCTTAATCCGAACTATTATGCAATAAGCATTAAGACCACACAGCTCGATGGTACGCAACCATGCCATGCTTTGCAGCTCAAAGTCCACACTATAATTAGCGCGCCCTCACCAGTGCGAGCGGGTCCATGGGCACATCCACCTCGCCAAAGCACTCCTCGTACAGCAGCATGAACGCGGGCAGGAACGAGCGCGCCTCCTCCAGGGCTGAGCGGGGGCGGGCAGCAGCAGGGGCCACGGCACCCGCTGCCACCGCCGTGGCGCCCGCAGCAACCACCACCGGGGCCGACGCCTGCCTTCCATTGCCGCCGCTGGCCCCTGATTGCCCACTGGACGATTGCACCTTCCCTGGTGCATTACTGCGGTCGGATGCCCCATGCCTGCTGGTGTCCGAATCACTGGCATCTGAGAAGCCTTTTAGGTCTGGCGCAGAGATAGAGCCCCCTTTCTTGCGGCCCTTGCCGGCCAGTTGCCTGCTGGCATCTGGGACACGGTCCCCGCTGGTGTCCACCAACTCGTCTGGCTGGGTGTAGCCGGACACGCTAGCCGCGGCGCTGCGGAGCATGTCGCTGCTGTTCATCTCGACCATGGCGACCTGTCCAGAGCCGCCGCCATCTCCGGGCTTGCTGTTGGCCGCTCCAGTGAGGGCGGGCGCAACGAGGCCTTTAATGGATTCGATCGCGGTGCTGATTTGGTTGAAGAAGCTGTCAATACCGCCTTCTGCCGGCGAAGAAGCTGCCATGATTAAAGTCCGTGAATGCTTGCCGGGTCGAGTGTCGCGGCCTACCAAAGCCAAAAGCCGAGGATACAGCGTCCTTTAAACCATCCGCGTGCTATCAGCCTACTCTGACCACATACGCACAGGAGTCGGCTTCTGCAAGCTTAACGCGGTGTGTCAAGCGGCATTCCCCTGTAGTCATATTCCGCGCGATCGCCATGTGACGGCGACTGACGCAATTGAATTGCTACCGGCGATGGCTTCACGTGAATTCGCCATGAAATCCCCCGCAATCCCGATTGGAATACACAAAATTCAGGGCGAGTCCGGTCATACAAAAGTAGCCGACATAGGTGACCGATATACTTGCACAGAGGCAAGCTTCTCAACTCAGAATCCCAAACTATCTTCGCCCATGATGTTATCGGTCAACTTCTCGTCCCATGCTCCACCGCAATCCGCGTCAGCAAAGTCATCCGGTGTCCAAGCTTCCCATAAAAGACATCCGCCACTATAACAGCGGAGTCTGGTTGAAAACACCTAAAATCTCGTAAAGAGCTACGTGATCATCGCCAGCCTCCATGAAAAAACTTCCTCGGAATGAGAAATTGTGCTGGCATTTTTTCCATGGTGCCGGACAGTGGACACTGCTCTCGTCCGTTGTTGTCAACTTGTCAAGGTGTAGCCACGGAGCGAACCACAATGTGCCAAGCGTCAAGGGGATGGCAGCATTGTTGAAATTGTTTTTTTTTTTTGTTGCAATGTTGTGGCGGATCGATGGGGATGGCGCCATAACTGTATGACTGGGGTCATATGGGGACGGCAGAGCAAGGTCCTGGGGGACTCTGGATACGGTAGCATACGAAAGTGGTTGTGAATGGTGATGGCAGAATACTGTACGGAAGGGGGAAGCACGGATACTTTTCTCCGCCACGTCTTGTCTGGTACGCTACAGTGCAAGGTTTCGTATGTAATCAGCAGCACAAAACGTGTTTCGACTAGTGAGGGGCTATGGCTGACTGCAGGTAATGGTATATTTTTCGTGCTCCAATAAAAAACCTTCGCGACATTTTCAATTCCTTCATAATAAGTGTGAGCTGGCCAGCTATGACTTGAACAAGTTTTCAAGTATTCGGCTGAAAATGGTGTGCTGCACGCTTGAAGCGGATGTTGCATAACAAAAATGAACATGTGACCTGCAACCGATGGCGAATTTACACGGAATGCACTATATTGAGACCGCATTGACCGCGTTGAGAATGGTTCGATTATATAGTGACACTGTAGTGGAAACTTATTTCATGTAACTTCTAAAATGCAGCGTCGGAGGCAGCACCTCCGTGCCTCGTAATGGTGCTACGATCAGCGGCGAGCCATGCACAAGCCGCGCCCTGACACGCTCATGGCCGGGAGGGATGGCCAGGCGCTCTCACGATCCCGCAGAGGAGTGTTCATGTTCATATCCGCCACGACCGTCTCCATCATCTTAATTTGCCTCTACCTTCATAATCTCAGCTTGACCCAGCTCGAACATCCCACGGCTCCGACGCCATGCCCGCAAGCGTCCGCCCCCACTTCGCCGGATCCCGTCAAGGTTCTGCCGGGTCCCATCCAAGTCCCGCCGGCCCCCGTCAAGGCCTACCTGACCGCAGAGGAAATGGGCCGCCTGCCGTCCCTGTGCCCTTTACCCGACCATTTCGGCGCCCAAATCCCCGCCTGCCACGAGCTGGGCTTCCCGCTGGCCACCCGCGGCGACATCCGCGCTGTCCTCTCCCGCGTGGCCGGCCCCGGCGGCGAGATCGTGCTCAACATCATGTCCCTGGACGAATCCGACCCGTCGTCCCACGAGTACCACCTCTCGTGGCTGCGCTCCTGGCTTTGGCATCTGCACCGCATCGGCCTCACCAACTACCTCCTCATCGGGCTGGGGCGTGGGTCATGCGGCCCCGTGCGCCACATGGGCGCTCGCTGCTTCGACAGCCCGCCCGGGGTCGAGGCCTGGATGGAGCGCCGCTTCCTGGAGATGACTCACTCTGCCCCCGAGGGGTCGAATGCGCATCGCTTCTCCTTCCTCTCCCAGAGCAATCCGCCCCGAATCTACGAGGCGATCAAGTGGTTCTACATGGCCCGCATCACGTCCGAGGGCCACAGCGTGATCTACGCCGACCAGGACGTGCACTTCCTGCGCGACCCCCGACCGCACTGGCCTCCTGGCTGGGACGTCATGGGCCTCTCGGACTACTTCCCGTTCGGCCTGCAGCGCAACCCGCCCTTGCTCCCCCCCCCTCTCCCCTCGCTCGTCCCGCTGGACCAGTGCATGGCGCAGCGGGGCATCCACGACCCGTCCGTGGACAGCATCTGCCAGAGCACGGGGCTCGTGTTTGTGCGTGGCAATCCACGCACGGCCGCGTTCCTCGTCCGCTTCTGGGACTCCCTGATGGCGATCGAGCACCACCCAAACGAACAGTTTGCGTTCAACCGTTTTGTCTCCGCCTACCTGCGCGCCGCGCCCAAGGACCAGCTGTGCCGGCTGTACCGCGATGGGTACGGGACGAACGCCAGCTGTGCCGGCAGCAGTAACACCCAAGGGCGTGCCGTACATGACCATGCTGGCCTGCAACGTGACGTCCATCAGCACGCGGGCGCCTCCTCTCATGGTCATGGCAGCCTGCACAACCGGCACCTGCTCAAGTCGGTGTTGCAGCATCCACACGGGGTCAAAGTGGGTGGGCACCCGCCACAGTGGGGGCATCAGGGCGAGGAGATACGCATGGTGGGCGCGGAGGATCCGATCACCGCCGAGCTCAAGTCCAACCCATCGGCGCATGGGTCCAGCCATAGCAGGGGGGCTGTCCTACCAGGGGGGGGAGCGGGGGGCGAGGTGATTGGGTGGGAGGGCCGCGTGCCAGATGTCAGCCCGGACCTGGTGCGCTACACGCAGCTGGACCCGTTCCTATTTATAAACGAGCCGCTCGTTGACTGGCTGGACTTGCGCCGCTCGCTGGCGTCGCAGCTAGGGCCCCAGGGGGTTGCCAGGGTGGCGCAGGAGGCAGGTGGCAGCACCCACGGCGCCGCGGCGGTGGGGCTGTACGCGACGGATCGGGTGCCGGACGCCTGCTTCCACTGCAGGTGCGTGATGAACGGAAACGAGCGCACGATCACGCTTTCCTTTTGGCTGGGGTACTGAGTGTGTGCATGCTAGTCATAATGTTTGTTTGTACGGGCGCGGGTGGGTGGATTGCATGGAGTAACGCATGATTGTTGTGTGGATGCGGTGTGATTGTTATGCTGGGATGTGATCACGACAGCACAGTTTCAAACCCCTGCTTGCTGTTGCTGTTGTTTGAGTTGGAGCTGGCAGTGCTTGTCTGCTATAGTGATCATAAGTATGCCAGCTGCTTGTTTCCCATGGGTTGTGCTTGTGAGGGTGGCCATGACAGCCTGTGAGAAACGCCTCTGCCAAGTCTTGGTATCCGGCACTTAGGCAACCCGACAATTGTAGATTGTATTCACACAAGTGCCAAATAAGGCTGGTTGGTGCTTAATAAGGCCACTTGATTGGTGCCAAATTCGGCTGGTTGGTGCTTAATAAGGCCAGGTAATTGGTGCTCAATAAGTGCCAAATAAGGCTGTTTGGTGCTTAATAAGGCCACGTAATTGGTGCTCAACAAGTGCCAAATAAGGCTGGTTGGTGCTTAATAAGGCCACGTGATTGGTGCTCAATAATGCCTGCTTAGCAAGGCCACATCGTACTCGTGCATGCAGATGGTGAGGTCGCTGCGAGGAGGGGGCCGTGCTCTTGTCCATCCGTGCCATTTGTCTCCTGGGTTGTTGCGCATGCCCACTCGTTTCTCGCCTCGTTCCCCACGCGCTCGCTGCAACAAGCACAGAAAGGGGGGTGCTGTGTGAAGCCACTGTATGCGCCGTATCATGGGGGCTTGTGTCTCCTGTTTTCCTCTCTTCTGGCTACGGCTGCTGTTGCCCTCGATTTCTCATAGATTCTCAAGGCCACCTGGCCGTTGGCTTCTTGCCTCACGTACAGTGAGCCAGACCATGAAGCCGTAATCACGTTGTGCAAGGGTTTAGGGGGCAGTTGGGGGGCAGTTGCAGGGTGGTTGGGGGGCAGTTAAGGGGCAGTTAGGGGGTGGTTGGGGGGTGGTTAGGGGGCAGTTTGGCACGTATGGATATGCGCTAATGCCAGCTCCACCTGTTCGTGGGCTTTAAAGTTATTGCCCGTGCCCACAACTGGCTGTATATATCAGCAGAAGTTGACAGATGCCAGTGTGTGGTTGAAGGGATCCTGCAGCTACGTGAATGTGATGAAACAAAAGTAACTGTTAGAGGAAGCGAAATACAGGACAGAGATACAATGATGTTGCCAATGAAAGTTATCAAGCTGTGAATCCTAACGGAATGCCGTGCCATGTTCGATGCGCTGCCTGTGGTTTGGGGCCCTTGCCTCGGCGTGCTTGTCCTCTCGGCTGCATGCCTGTCCTCTCTCCTTTGCGGCCCTGTCCTTACTTTTGGGGGGCTTTTCCTTCTGTGCGTGGCCAGATGTGACCCGCAAGGGACCCCCAAATACTCGGGCATTGTCGCTGTGCACATGGGCTACGTGTTTGGCAAGCGCAAGGGGCCCACGATGCACCGCATGGGCCTGTGGCATGGCCAGCACCAGGCGGAGTGTGAGGGCATGATGGCAGCAGGGCTAGGGGCATAAAGGCGGCCGAACAAGCTATGATGGGGACAAGAGCTGTATCAAGTGAGACAAGGGTTGTGCTGGCATGCACATAATCTACAGCGTGCTGTCGCTGGCTATAAGTTTCTGACTGGGACAAATGCTGGTGTGCTCTCCTTTTCCCTGCAAGGATGGCAAGCTTCTCACTGCTGCCATCACTAGGTGCCAACTGGTCAAGGACCCACGAGTCTATCATTGATTGCTAGGTTAGAATCGTATCAGTTCCGTAGTATAGGCATTACCTTCCACTGGGAGCCTTGATACTCTGGGCCGGTGCTCTCCAAACATGGGACCATGCGTGAAGTAATTAAAATAAGCACTCGCTGCAAGTGTGTCAGGCGTACACTAAAACGCTGCGGTCATACACCCTGGCAACAACTATCCCAGCAATTACTTCTTTCTTTATTCCATTTTTGTTTTTGTTATTATTGTTATTCTCTACTTTGTCTCTATTTATTATTGTTCTTCTTCTTCTTCTTCTTATTATTATTATTATTATTATTATTATTATTATTATTATTATTATTATTATTATTTACATTTTCGTTTCTTTTTTCTTTCTTTCTTTTTCTTTTTCCTTTTTCCCTTTGTAAGTAATGTATACTTCTTACTTTTTCTTTTAGCCCCTTCGTGTGCGGTCCCTCTTTTCCTTCTTAGCTTTGGTTGTTTTTGTTTGGGTTTGGGTTTGGGTTTGGGTTTGGGTTTGGGTTTGGGTTTGGGTTTGGGTTTGGGTTTGGGTTTGGGTTTGGGTTTGGGTTTGGGTTTGGGTTTGGGTTTGGGTTTGGGTTTGGGTTTGGGTTTGGGTTTGGGTTTGGGTTTGGGTTTGGGTTTGGGTTTGGGTTTGGGTTTGGGTTTGGGTTTGGGTTTGGGTGTGGGTGTGGGTGTGGGTGTGGGTGTGGGTGTGGGTGTGGGTGTGGGTGTGGGTGTGGGTGTGGGTGTGGGTGTGGGTGTGGGTGTGGGTGTGGGTGTGGGTGTGGGTGTGGGTGTGGGTGTGGGTGTGGGTGTGGGTGTGGGTGTGGGTGTGGGTGTGGGTGTGGGTGTGGGTGTGGGTGTGGGTGTGGGTGTGGGTGTGGGTGTGGGTGTGGGTGTGGGTGTGGGTGTGGGTGTGGGTGTGGGTGTGGGTGTGGGTGTGGGTGTGGGTGTGGGTGTGGGTGTGGGTGTGGGTGTGGGTGTGGGTGTGGGTGTGGGTGTGGGTGTGGGTGTGGGTGTGGGTGTGGGTGTGGGTGTGGGTGTGGGTGTGGGTGTGGGTGTGGTGTGGGTGTGGGTGTGGGTGTGGGTGTGGGTGTGGGTGTGGGTGTGGGTGTGGGTGTGGGTGTGGGTGTGGGTGTGGGTGTGGGTGTGGGTGTGGGTGTGGGTGTGGGTGTGGGTGTGGGTGTGGGTTTGGGTTTGGGTTTGGGTTTGGGTTTGGGTTTGGGTTTGGGTATGGGTATGGGTATGGGTATGGGTATGGGTATGGGTATGGGTATGGGTATGGGTATGGGTATGGGTATGGGTATGGGTATGGGTATGGGTATGGGTATGGGTATGGGTATGGGTATGGGTATGGGTATGGGTATGGGTATGGGTATGGGTATGGGTATGGGTATGGGTATGGGTTTTATGTAGGTGGATGGGATTTATGTAGGTGGATGGGTCATAACATCGCCACGAGCCACGAGGTAGCCATGGCTGACGGCGGAGCTCATAACTTTCACGTTTGAGCACCGAATTTAGTCGTGAATATCACAATCGCTTCGTCTTTCTAAGACGCACATGCTGATATAATTTTCCGACGCTATTACGCAATATACGATGAGCAAACGCCCATCGACGCAACGCAGCCTGACGGCTGCGCTCGGCAATGAAAATACGTCTGCAGCTCCGGCTGCAGCTTCGCCATCAGGTCCGGCAGGCGGCAGTGACACTAGTCGCGCACTGGTAGTCGCCCAGCACCCTCCCGGGCTTCCTGCCTCGCCCTCAGCCTCGCCTGATCCCAAGCGCAGTCGCTCAGACGAACCTGGCTGGTCTGAGCGAGATTTTGACGTTGATCGGCTTTTTGCCACCTTCGACATCAACAGGCTTGCCTTTTTCGAAATGCCATGCTCCAAGTTACTGGAGCTCGTGTTTTACGGGTCCCACGCCTCACTGCTGGCCCTGTGCGAGCAGTTCCATTCCAGAAACCTTTTCCGCAACGGAGCTGACGGCCGGTTTTCCAACCGCCCAGCTGACGCCCCTACCTCGGCCAATATGGCCGGCTGGCCTCGCCCCCGCCTTCAGCTCGCAGCTCTCTTTACCATCACTAAGCGCTCGGCCGACGACCTTTTGCAACCCTGCCCCGTTACCGAATCCACCTTCCTCTGCCACCTCCAGGACGTCTTCCGCCAGCACGTGTCGCCCATTGCTGTCAATGTGCGCACGATGGCTGCTGAGCTCCCCACCATCCCCACCGCCACCGCCGCCCTCCTCGCCTCCACCCCCCCCCTCCGCCTCCACCGACTCCATCACCGCCCAGCTCCGCGACATCGACCAGCGTCTTAAGGATAACGCCATCGCTATCGAGGTTCTGCAGAACACCGCAGGCCTCACCGCCCAGGCGGTGAAGGACATTGCCGCCAAGCCAGCCCCGGCTGGCCTGGCCGGCGATGCTCCTCCCATCACCACCTGGGCGGACATGCTTAAGCAACACACCACCTCCACCACCTCCGCCGTCGCAGCCCAGCTTCAACGGCAGACGCTTGACCTCCGCGAGGAGGCCGAGCTCGCCAAGCGCAGCCTCAACGTCATTGTCAAGAATCTCAAGATGGAAGAAGGTGAGAATTCCGAGAAGCTTGCGCGTGCTTTTGAGAGAGAAATCCTTGATCGCATGGGCCTTACTGGTGAGATCGAGCTGGCCGCCCACCGCCTTCCCCGCGCGCGGGGTAAGGCAGGGCCGCCCCCGCTCCTTCTCACCTTTAAGACCCCGGCGGACAAGATTTCTTTTCTCAGACGCCGCAAGCGGCTCGAGAAGACTCTCTTCACCCTTGATGACGACTTGACCCTGGCGCAGCAACAACGGCGACGGGAGCTATGGCCGACCTACCTCCAGCTCCGGCAGACCAAGGCGGGGCAGCCGGTGTACTGGAAGGGGGCGGCCATCTACGTCGCTCAACACGGTCGAGGCCCGGGTCTCCAACGTGGAAACCAAGGTCGTCCACAAGCTACAACCACAGTTCACGGCGCTACACACCGCGGCGCAGGCTTCGGAAACGCATGCTGCACTTGTCTCTCGCCTTAACCAGGTGGAAGGCAAGTGCGGCGTGCTCATGAAGAAGCTTGAGGCCATCACCGCCCACACCGAGGCCCTGGCCACACAGGTCCCAAAGCTAGCGGAGCAGACGGCCACCATTGCCTCCCAGCCACCCCGGCAGGATGCTGGTGACCTCCCGCTCTCCTACGCGGACCTGCTGCGGACAGCGACCGCCTCCACCACCGACGCCATCGCCACGAAGCTCCAGGAGCTGGAGGACCACCGCCAGGCCCAGCAACGGGAGGTCACCGATCGCGCTCGCCGCGAGTGCCGAGTGGTGCTACGTCGCTTCCCCCAGAAGCCAGGTGAGACGTCAACCTCCCTTGCTGACGAGATCAAGAAACAGCTTCTTACCCTCATGGGCCTGGTAGGTGAGGTAGAACTGCGTGGGTGCCACCGCCTTCCCCACTCACGGGACAAGGCGGCCACCCCACCAGTCCTGCTCACCTTCATCTCCCCTGAGGATAAGCAGCGGTTCCTCTCTCGTCGCAAGCGGTTGCACGACCTCACCTGGACGCTGGATGACGACCTAACCCCCGCTCAGCAACAGCAGCGACGCGACCTGTGGCCGGAATACCTCCGCCATAAGCAGGACCCCCAGAAGCCCAAGGTGTACTGGAGGGGCGGGGACCTGATGATCAACCACAAGATGTGGACGCCCCCAGCGGGCTAGAATAGCAATAGCCCTAGCTTGTAACCATTGGAGTCACTGTCGCTAAGGCAGCCATGCCTAGAATGTTTGCCTAGCTGTGCCAACAAACCTAGTTGACCACGTGCCGCCAACGCACGGTACACAACCAGCCATAGCCTTAGCCTAGTTCTAGTACAGCCATGCTACGCCCTGGCTATGTTCAGATTACTTGCCCACGCTCCTTGCTATGACATGCTCACATGGGTCTTATTGCACCCACAGTTTGCCGGATCGTTAGCCTGTCCTTTTAGCTAGCCGCGCCCGATTGCAGCTGTGGCATGCCTTTGGCATGAAGGAGACTGGGCCGGGTCTCTGCCCTTTCTCCTGTAGTGCACACACAGGGATTAAAAGCACCTCGGTGCTCCGTGACTCCCCAACGGGAGCACGAGTTTAATTAATTAATTAATTAATTAATCTACGTCGGCCACAAGCCCTGGCAGGCGACCCCCGCGGCCCCAGCGACTCCAGACGCCCCAGCTTAGGGGAATACAGCAGTAGTAGTGTAGAATAGATAGACCGTGGCCATGTACATGTACGCCTCCTAGAGGCCCTATTCCAGCTAAGCCACGCGCTTTATGTAATCATGTACATGTGTGCCTATGATGAGCCACACTCCAGACGATGCCTAGTTTTATTTAGTAATGCTGTGCCCATGCAGAGAGCTGCTCTCTGCTGAGATGCCACGCTCTAGTTTTTGTATAGCCATGATGATCTTCCCCCTCACAGGCATGCTCCCCCCTTACCCGGGCATAGCGTGATAGACCATGAGGGTGCGGGTGCCCTGGTGCACCTAGAGCAGGGGTAGCTTACATTCCCACCCTTGCATGAAGTAGCCTAGAATGTATTAAAAGCCATATGCCCCTTCTCAGGGCTATGTGCTACATCTACTCCCAACGGAGTGATGTTGATAATTAATTAATTAATTAATGGGTATGGGTATGGGTATTAATTAATTAATTAATTAGACTCGTGCTCCCGTTGGGAAGTCACGGAGCATTAACCCCGATGGATGGATGGATGGGTGCAAACAGTCCTACCAGTCTAATCTATCTACATCGGCTACATACTACATCTATCTAACAGCATGCTAACAACAACAACTATCTAGGCAGCCGCACGCTGCCCTAGGGGGGGCTATCTGGCGTGCCTCCCACAGGATTGCACACGTGGGCGCTTCCCCACTGGGGGGGGCTCGTTGTCCTCTATGACCTGGGCCCACTTGGCCTTGTCCATCATCTTCTTCCAAATCACGGAGAGGCCTAGGCCCCCATGTCCTCTACTAGCTGTTCTTTGAAGGTGCGGGCCTTGCGGCGTCTAACATCACTGGGCCCAGCCCACGTCAGGAGGTGCCGGCCAGGCTGGGCTGGTCGCAGTCCTGCGGGGGGGCCACGTGAGGTGTCTACCTGGTTGGTGCGAGCTAGGTGCCCTACTAGCTGCAGGCGTCGTTGCTTAATGGTGCTGGTGATATAGGGCATGCCCTGGTACAGGTCCTCATTGCGGACGTGAGCAGCATATCCTACTCTGAAAATGGAACGTAGCATGCTGGTGACCGCGCCGTCCAGCTTGCGGGCCAGGTCGGCGGTGAGGGTCCACGTCTCGGCCCCATACGTGAGAACAGGAAGGACGAGGACCTTGAACAGGTCCTGTTTCTCGATCTTGCCCAGGGGCTTGCGCCACAGGGCCCGGTACTGGCGTAAAGCGTGCCAGGCGAGGGAGATGCGATGGTCCACAGGCGAGGGAGATGCGATGGGTATGGGTATGGGTATGGGTATGGGTATGGGTATGGGTATGGGTATGGGTATGGGTATGGGTATGGGTATGGGTATGGGTATGGGTATGGGTATGGGTATGGGTATGGGTATGGGTATGGGTATGGGTATGGGTATGGATGGTACACGGGGTATAGATGGTACACGGGAAAATTAGGCGCGAAAATTATGCCGAGCTATGGCTGCCGAGAATGCTCATAACTTTCGACTCAGGCCATGAAATTTAGTCGGGTTTGTTGCATTCGACTCGTCTTTTGACGACGAACATGCCGGTATAATTTCCGGCAGCTATCGTCCCCGATTTCGTACGTTCTCGACCTCGGCCTGCCCAGCAGATATCGCTATTTTCGAATCGATATGGCGGCATCCTCTTCGTGAATAGCACGCCTGCGCCCCCCGCCCAGCATTCGACATCTTCCCCGTAGCTATGGAGACCGCTACGACACCTGCCGCCCCAGAAAACCGCTCGCTGGAAGACATTCTTGCCGCAGCCAGCCCCCTCGCCGGCACCGCTCCCGCCGCTCCCAAGAAGCCGCGTACCACGGAAATCACTTCCATGGCCACCGAGGCTACCCCCACGCCTGAAACGTCACCGCCCTCACCGTCTGATTTAACCAAATATACAAGCCTCGATCGCCTGCAACCGGCCGACATTGCGGCAATTTTCACCATGCCGGTCGGCAACGTGCTGCAAATCCTCAAACTTCGATACGCCGCCGACGAAGACATCCGCCACCCCAACACCGGCGCAGTTGTGGATGACCCCCCGAGGGGTATCAGCACTGGGGCGACGACCAGCTACGCACCTCCTGCCTCTTTACATGCTGCCCTGAACTCTGCAAACCGCTGGCGCCCATCGCGGCCGCATCCGACACCTCGGCCGATGCCGACACCCCTGCCGGCGCAGCCGACTCCACCGAGCTGCAGGCGCTCACCTCTGAGCTCAAGTCTGTGCAAGGTGCGCTCAAGTCTTTGGCTGCTAACTCTGCTGTCACCCAAGCCACATTGCTGGAATTAAAGGCGGCCATGGCCACCTCCCCCCCAAGCGGGTCACGTTCGCGGATGCGGCGGGGAAGAACCTGGATGCCATAGTCGCCCAGGCGGCTAAGTCAGCTGCCACCGCAGTCGCGTCACAGAATGTGGCTCAGCTCCGCCAACGCAATATCATTCTCAAGATGTGGAGGGCAAGCATGACACCGCACAAGCACTTACCGAGGCCTTGCGGGGCCCCATGTTCTTGGGGTTGCTGCAGCTGCGCGATCACGTGACCATTGAAAGGGCAAACCGCCTGCCAGGCCCAGGTGGCCTGGTCCTGGTCACCATGGCCACTGTGAACGACCAGAAACGGGTCATGGGCGCCCGTCGCCTGCTCAAGGGCAGCCTCATCAGCATGGACGAGGACTACACCCCTGCACAGCTGGCGGCAAGGAGCAAGGTCTGGAATCACGCGAAGGTCGTGGCCATCCGGGATGGGTACGTACAGGGAGGGAAGCGTGTGCAGATGCGTTTGAAGTCGGATGGTCGCTGGGTTGCCTCCTTTGACGGTGTTGAGATTAACACCACGGGTGCAGAGTCTCGTAGGAGTCTCGTAGTGAGTCTCGTGGTGAGAAGCGTGCTGCCCCTGGTGGTGACCAGTAGGTAGACAACCTTCCTCGTCGGCTCGCGGCTAACAGGCTTCGGAGACAGCCTCTAAACAGTCCCGTTCCACTACCATGCATCGACCTAACAGTCGACTGAGACACATGGTGGTGCCGGTATCTCGGGCTAGAACGACAGCTCTCAGCAGCAAGATTAGCAACACCCAACGCATGCTAGATTTCCTACGCCTCTGCGTTGCGCAAGCATCCCCGAATACCCAGAGCAGGCGGCAGGCTCGCATCCTACGCCTGCAGGACAAAATAAATGCGATGAAAAGCACTATTTCCACCGCTTCCCTTCCCCCCTCCGTTTCACCCCACCACCTCCACCCCCCGCCGCATCCACCCCCATCATCCATCGTCGTCCTCCCCTGGTGGGCCAGCAGGCATCCTTGGCCCTTGCCACTTTTAACACCCGCACATTGCTAGATGACGACCATAGCTACCGGGTAGAGGAGCTAGTCGCATTCTGCATTGAGCATCGTGTATCTATATTGGGCGTCCAGGAACACCGCCGCACGGTGCCACTTGGCATGGTGAGCACTGCTCGCTTGGCGGGTGGCTGGCGGTTTTACTTCGCTGGCAGCGGTACGTCTGGCCAAGGTGGTGTTGGTCTTTTGTGTTCGCCGCTAGCAGTTGCTAGCCTCAGCACGCTTAAGTTTCTAACCCCACGCCTTATGGTAGCACATTTCACCTCTGTCGAGGGGCGGTCTAAACACCACCTCACGGTGGGGGTGGGCTATGCACCCCACAGTGGTCTACTGATTCGGCCCGTGAGGAGTTCTTCGAATCCTTGCATGACCTTGAGAGGGTCACCCCGGCCCGCCACTTTTTGGTTATGCTGCTCGACGCCAATGCCACGCTCCCCGTGGGCACTGCTGGCAGCCGCTTTGCGCCTGCTGACACTACTGCTAACGACAACACTCCCCTGTTTTCTGCCTTTTTGCGGGATAGCGGGATGGTTGCTGTCAACTGCCACTTCCAACGTCCCTCACAGGACTTGGTCACTTTTCGTGGTCCTAACGGCCGTCAGGCCTGTTTGGACTACGTGGTGGTACGGCAGTCCAGGTGCACCTCGGTCCTGGACACCCGAGTGTTTGACACGCCGACGGTGTGCTCTGACCACCGGTTGGTGCGCGCGACCCTTCGGCTCCGGTTCCACGTCCCCGCGCGCCGCGCCCCAGTGGTCCGCCCTGACTGGTCTGCTCTACGTCCGGTCAAGGGAGATCCTGAGGACTGGACGGACGCCGAGCACGAGCGGAACTGGTGCCGACGGAAGTACCTGTCGGCCCTGGACGCCCGGGCGGACGTCGACGAGCTGGACAATGGTGCCCCCAACGCAGCCATTTTTGCGGGCTTTGCGGCCCGTGCCCCGTTGCTGGCGGCCCGGCACCTGCCGGTCATGCCCCGCCGCCGCCCCGGCCCGCTCTACCGCCAGGACCCCAAGGTCTTGGCCGCCCGGCACCGCCTCAAGCGTAACCGGGACCCGCTGCAGAAACCACTGCTCCAGGCCGCCCTTGTGGAGGCCTACGAGCACGCTCAGGACGCGGAGGCGGCCCAGTGCATCGCGGATGCCAAGGCCTGCCAGGCTCGCAACCAGGGCAAGGACATGTGGTACCACCTCGACCGGCTCGGCGGACGGCGGCAGCGCACCCCGGTGGAGCACACGGGGGACGGCACGGCGCCGGTAAGCCTTGACCGCTGGTTGGCCCACAATGTTTCCTTGACCGGTGGGGCTCGCGCCCCCCCCCGCCGCTTCACCCCGAGACGGCCGCCCGCCTCGGGGTCGCCGGACCCCCGCCGCCGCCAGCGCCCCCCTCCTCGGCCGCGGACTACCAAGTCCCCGCCTTGCAGGAGGGCTGCCTTGCCACTGACGACGTCGTCCCCCCTTCACTTTGAAGGAATTGGACGGCGCCCTTGCTCGCCTGCGGTACGATGCGGCGGTCGGTGCCGACCACCTTTCTGCTGAGCTGCTGAAGACCCCTGATCTGGCGGTTAGGGATCTTCTGCTGGCGTTCTGCAACCGTGTCCTGCTCTCTGACGAGCCTCCGCCTGCTGAGTGGCAGACGGCCATCCGCGTCATGCTGTACAAGAAGGGCTCTGCTGCTGACCCCGGTAACTACCGGGGTGTCTGCCTCCAGAGCGCCGCGCTGAAGGTCTTCATGCGCATGATGCTGCACAGGCTCCGCGCCGCGCTGGACCCACACCTGGGTGAGTCTCAGATGGGTTTCCGTCGTGGTCGTAACACTGTCATGGCTGTGTTTGTCGCGCGCCGGTTGATGGAGGAGGTGCGTCGACTTCCCCCTGACAGTTTGCCGCTGGTCTTCATTTTTGTTGACTATATCAAGGCCTTTGACACGGTTCTCTGGGAGGCTCTTTGGGCCATCCTAGCTCTGGATCGGGTACCACCTGCGTTTATTGCTGCCATTCGCCGTCTGTATGAGGGTTCACAGGCAGTAGTGCGGACTGCGGAGGGCACCACTCCACCATTCCCCCTTCACCACGGGGTGTGGCAAGGTTGTGTCCTGTCCCCATACCTGTTCATTATTGTCGTGGATCACGTCATGCGCCGGGCACGTGCGCGCTTTACTGCTCTTAAGGGGTTCGAGCCAGGCTTGGACATCCTTAACGTGAAAGAGCACGGCGGGGTTAGACCTGGTTACCGCCTTGCCGACCTGATTTATGCGGATGATACCACCCTCATCGAGCGCCCCGAGCACATTCAGACCTGGCTGGACTGCCTGGGCCTGGAGGCGCGGGCGGTGGGGCTGGAGATTAGTGTCAAAACTGAGGCGATGGTGATAGGAGCATCCAGTAAACCACCGCTGCCGCGCCTGCTCGACGGGACGGAGGTCCCGTTCCGCGACCGCTTCAAGCTGTTGGGGAGCTGGCTTCCTGACACCGCCGACGATGTGGACACCCGCATCGGCCTTGCCTGGGCCAAGCTCCGTTCGCTCACACCCTACTGGCGCTCGAAGGGCCTGAACGGGCACCGCAAGCGCATGCTCTTCAAGGTCCTCGTCCTCACGGTGCTCACGTATGGCGCCGAGGCGTGGACCCTCCCCCCAAACTGGCAGCTCGGCTCGACGGCACCGTTTACAGGATGCTCCGGCAGGTCCTTAATGTAGGTTTTTCCGAGCGTCCGTCATCAGAGTCTCTGTATCATGGCATGCCTCGTGTTTCGGACGAGATTAGACAGCGTAGGATAGCATTTGTAGGACACCTTGCACGCACCAGCCAGGTCGACACCACCCTTGGTCTGGCCGGCCCCCAGCGGCTTGGACAGCCAGGGCGGCACATTCTGACCTGGCCTGGCCCCAAGGACATTCCCAAAAGGGTAGGGAAACCTGTCACCAACTACGTTCAGATGCTGCTGGACGACCTCGTGGTCCCAGCCCAGTTTGAGCACCGCATCCACTCTCTCTCCCGTCTTTGGACTGCCATGCAGGACAAGACGCGGTGGAAGAAGATTGTCAAGGCGCACACGCCCGACCCTGTGGGCAAGCCACCTCCCCCCAAGCGGAGGAGGCGTTTTGATGAGTAGTGCAGTTAGGATTTTCTAGATAGAGTTAGGATAGTTCGATCACGCGGCTTCCTCCACCCCATCCATCATGAAATATGTGCTACATGACCTCCCCACGGAGGCATGTTATAATTTAATTTAATGGGTATGGGTATGGGTATGGGTATGGGTATGGGTATGGGTATGGGTATGGGTATGGGTATGGGTATGGGTATGGGTATGGGTATGGGTATGGGTATGGGTATGGGTATGGGTATGGGTCTGCAGCTGCGGCTGCGGCTGCGGCTGCGGCAGCGGCTTCGGCTGCAGCTGCAGCTGCGGCTGCGGCTGCGGCTGCGGCTGCGGCTGCGGCTGCGGCTGCGGCTGCGGCTGCGGCTGCGTCTGTGTCTGTGTCTGTGTCTGTGTCTGTATTTGTGTTGTCGTTGTGTGTGTGTGTGTGTGTGTGTGTGTGTGTGTGTTTTCCCTATAAACCTTACCCTCTGTCTCCCTCCATGCAGGTCTTCCTACAGATAGCCATGCGGCTCCCGCGGCCTTCGCGTTTTTCCTCTCAGACAACTACCCTGATGCCTGATCAGGAAACTACCCTAGTCCTTCCACGGTGTTGGATCGCTATGCGTCCAGGCATAGTTGTCTCACTTAATACACCCTGGCAACAACTGCCCTAGCCTGCTAGTTTATATTGTACTCTTGCAAAGACGCCAACGGATCGAGGTTTCCCTTTTAACTGTATCCTGAAACAGACCATTCCTCTTTCATCCAAGAAGTCATCGTCATTTAACGTCATCGTCAAGCACTTCGACCAGCTGCAGGACGAGACCTCCGAGACCCTTGCCACGGCGTTTGAGAACAAAATCCTTGTCCCCATGGCTATCACTGGTAAGGGCAAGCCGCGGGGGGTGAGCTCGCGGGGTAAGGCTGCCCCCTCCCCATTGCTCCTCACCTTTGACACCATGGCGGATAAGATGGAGTTCCTCAAGCGTCGCAAGCGCCTTGGGGGGACCTCCTACACGCTGGACGACGACTTGACATTGACGCACAGTGAACAGCCATACGGCGTATAATACGCCGTATGGCGCGTATTATACGCCATACGCAAGATTTCCGTATGGGTATGGGAAAAAAAATACGCACTGCGTATGGTTTGCGTATTTTTTGCGTATTGCGTATTTTTTGCGTATTTTTTGCGTATTTTTTGCGTATGAACCGCGTTCGAAGTAGCTTCTGGCATCATTTTGGACGGCAGTGGAGCCGGAACTAGACTGTATCTAGGCGACCTGGAACTCCGCGACAAATAAACGACATGCAGGTGCCAAGCTGGCCGTGCATGTACGACTGTACGTGCATTGCTGCAGATTGCTGCGTGTCGGACTAGGGTCTAGGAGACGAAGGACGAGGAAATTAGGTGACGAAGTTATGTTGTCTGCCAACAAGGGCGCGCATCTGGCACCTAACATTTAATCGTAGCACAATTGACATCCAGGCACCATGGCTAGCGACGGTGATGGTGTGGGTCTATGGAACACGATGATGACTGGGCCGACGAGATGCAGGCCGTATTCGAGACTGTCTGGACACACATCGTGAAAGAACAGACTCTCAACAAGAAAGGGCAGCCGACAGGTAACTACAAGCTAAGTGACGTGCACACTTTTGGATGCAGAATTCTCGGGTTCTACCACCCGAGCAAGGCTAGCACCCGCCATATCATGGGCGCTACGTACGCGAAGGAGGCAAGAGTGAGCGAGTGCAAGAGGCCGCCGGAGGCATTACGTCGCAGGCTGCGGGGTATTTGGTGTGACTCGCGATGCACATAAATGCCTTATTTAGCCATGCAGGCTGCTGCTAGCCAGCCACCGTACCATATGTGTTAATGGTTTAGGGAAGCTGGGTCGGGTTGCTGGCATGCATGGTATCCTGCACGCTAGCCACATTGTTGGCAGCCCGTATGGATTCTTGCTTCATGTAGATCAATATTGCATGGTGGCCTACCACGAGTAGGCAAGATGTCTGTTTCTGGCACAATGTCTTATTACTTTTGGCAAGTTGGCCGACTGACCGTGTGCTATTTACAGACATTATTAATAACAACAGATGTACAATGCTTGTATTTGTAGGCATGCAGCGACGGCAACGGCAATATTATGTGATGATGTGTTAAATAAAGGCAAGTGGTGTTGCAAGAACACACAAAAAACATGCCTGATTGGTCAGAATGTTGAAGAACCCCCTGAACCATGCAAAAAACAGCATTTTCAAGAGTCCCCGTATGGTTTGCGTATTATACCCCGTATGGCGTATTATACACCATACACAAGGGCCCCGTATGGCTGCGTATTGCGTATGGCTGTTCACTGTTGACGCAGCAACAATTGCGACGGGAGCTATGGCCGACCTACCTCCAGCTCCGACAGACGGCAGGGCAGAAGCCGGTCTACTGGAGGGGGGCGGACATCTACGTCGCCCACAAGCCCTGGCAGGCGACCCCTGCCACCCCAGCCACCCCAGCCTAGGGATTATACAGCAGTAGTGTAGACTAGAAAAGCTTAGTGACGTGGCCATGTATGCCTACGTGATGGGCCCTCACCAGCCCTTGCAATAGCTGTAACAATTTTGAGTTATGCTTTGCCCATTAATTAGGAACATAACTCCGTTGGGAGTAAATGTAGCACATATCCCAGAGAAGGGGCATAATAATTAATTAATTAATTAATTAATTAATGAATTAATTTATTAATAGACACGTGACTGCGTCACGTGAGCATAAGTCCTCAGTGGGAGGGGAACATGGGCTGGAATATGGATGGTATAAGCTATCTAGGTCCTAGTTACAGGGGTGTGGGCACCGCGGCCCGAATCGCTATGAATGCCATACTTGGTCACACGCGGAGCTCCCACAGGCTTGGGGGTGGTCTCCTTCATCACTACTTGCCATCTATCCTTGCGCACCATCTGCCTCCATATTACAGACAAACCAGAGGCTGCCCGGGGGTGAGCCCGTCACGTCTAGTGTAGCACATGTCCATGCCGAGTCTATCACGAAAAGTCCACGGGTGGCGGCCCTGCCGCGCGCGGCCGGGGGCACGCCAGGTGAGGACATATCGGCCAGGCTGGGCGGGCTTGGTGCCAGCTAGTCTATCTGATGTATCTACCTGATCTGTGCGGGCCAGGTGCCCGGCTAGGCCCAGGCGCCTGTGCCTAATAATGTGGGAAACATAGGGCAAATCAGTGTACAAGTCCTCATTACTAATGTGCAAACCAAGGGGGATGTTAAGGGCCTGGCGCAGCATCTTGGTGACGGCGCCGTCGAGTCGTTGCTCCAGCTCCTGCGTCAGTGTCCACGTCTCGGCGCCGTAGGTCAGGATCGTCAGAATGACGACCTTGAAGAGGTCACGCTTGACGATCCGGGGTAGGGCGGGGTTGCTCCACCAGCGGCGGTGGTCATGGAGGTGCGCCCACGCCATGCCGATCCGTGTCGTCATGGCGTCCTTGCAGTCGAGAAGCCAACTGCCGAGCAGCTTGAAGCGGCCTGAGAAGGGGCATATGGCTTTAAATACATTCTAAGTGTTACGTCCCTGCCCAGACTCACCTAGCCTGAGCTACGTAGCAAAAGACCCTCCTTGCCGGAATTAGGAATAATTCAAGATAGCCTAAAGTAGGTTGCGCTTCACGACGTGAGTCGTGAGATATCTGGCATCACGGCTTAATGCCAAGCTAATTAGTTCACACTTATAATGGCTAGCAATACCGATTACAAATGGATAATGCCCCGGGCTCAATGTGTAGGCGTATTCGCACTTATCATTCATTAAACCAAGAGGACGAGACTCTCGTCCTTGGACCAATTTAACCTAGGTTGGTTGCGGCGCAGATACACGCCAATTTCCTAGAACAATCCGAGTCACTCATTCCACGTAGGATCCGGGCCGACATCGACCCTCAACTATAGGATCCACGCCTAGAACCACTGACAGACTCAGAACCGGCGCGGCGCCACAGCGCCGGCCCCTAAAAGGACAACCTAGGACCAAAATAACTAGTCCAATTCACACAATAGCCAAGGTCCGTAAAACCCAAGTCCAATAGACCAAACAGCCTTAGTAATTTATTCCATTGTTACGTCCGGCCAAAAGGGCAGGGACGTAACACTCCTCCCCCCCATGGGGGTCGGTAGTCCCTACCGTACAAGTGAGATTGGAAAACAACACTACTATAAGAGTACTATGTCCCAACCTCGGTTCACCCGCAGGTTAGTAATGCCAGTTCCTCTAGAAGTTGATACACAGGACCAACTCTGACGTAGTAGTAAGACAATGATGGTGACTGGATCAATCCGCTATCCGTCACGAAAACTATTCTAACCACTCTAGCGTCCGCCGCTAGTGGCACGTCGCTGCGACAGGACTTCAGTGAAGGCCCTACGCCCCGCGTGGGTCATCTGTGAAGTCATCACCCCAGGGTGCGAACACAGGTCAACCTCAAAAGCCACCTGGTAGGGGGACACCTTCTGTCGACCCAGCCGGGACAGCTCCACCCACGACCCTCGGGGCCACAGAGACAGGAACCCAGCAAGGTACTGGGGATGGGTGAACATGAGCGTCAACGCCGACCGATCCACCACCCCACACCGGTGCTCGCGAACAAAGTGCACCCCCATCAGGAAAACCTCCATACGCACGTGATCATCGTTGATCGACACCGTCCGGGCCCCTACAATATCGGGCGCCACCAGATTAAGAAAGGCACTCCCCTCCGCTGGAGCCACCTTGGGAGGCGTCACCACGTGCTTCACCCCATCGACCTGATAGCGCCAATCCCACCAGTCTTCGGACCCGAATCGCACAACATGCCCCACCGCAGCGGGGAAACGAGGGTCGTCGGGTTGCGGCAGGGGCAGGGGAACCTGGGGCAGAAAGGTGATCTCTACCTGTTCCCAGTAAGCCCCGCGATCCACAGCGAACCAAGGACCCGCGCGAAACACCAGAGGAGCAGGTAGGTGCGTACCCGGGGGAACCTGAAAAGCCGGAGGCCCCTCGAATGTCACACAAGCTTCTCCGTGCGCGGTCCTGGCCCACCATGTCGCACCACTCTGCCCGGTACCGGCCGTATGAAGTCCCCAATGACCACTCCTCGTGAGATGACCCAGGAGCTCTGGAGGCCGCATCATAGCCCACTGAGGTGGCAGCAGAATGATCGCCTTGACGACCGTGCTGGACCATCAGGCGCTGTATCAGGTCCTGTCCTGATTGTACCGCAGCTACGAGCGCTTCCAAACGCATCACGGGCTCCGCTGGTACCAGAATGCCCGTTCCGCTGGGATCCTCGCGGCCCGAGGTCGCGTCTCTGCCAGGGGTGTAGGCACGGTTCCTCCGCGGAAGGGTGCGAGTGTCGACCCGACGAAGTGGGACGGATGTGTCCCTCCGCAGGACGTGGCATTGATGAGCCGGCTGGTGCAGGCCGGGGACGTGGATCCAGGGAGACCAAAAGGTAGGCTCCGGTGGTTCCAAGGAGACAAGGAAGGTAGGCTCCTCCTGGCCCGCATCCGTCGGAGGATCTAAGGGGGCCACAACCGGGGGCTCGCCCCCGGCCGGCTGTTCTGTCCTAGCCGGAGCAGCTCCCGTCGTATCCGACCGCGGTCGCCGAGACTCTCGCTCCAATTCCACCGCCGACCCCCACGTGCGCTCCCAGTGCCGATCCGCCGGGCGACGAGGTGGTGGTGACGCTCGGCGAGCAGGGCGTACCTCCGTTCCCGAGTCCGAACGGGAACGCGAGCGCGATGACGGTGAGGGCGAGCGCCGACGTGCAGGCCGGTCTGGAGCACGCCGAGCTCTGGTTGGCTGCCTCCGCCCCAACCCGTGGACCGCGGGCGAGACCCTCGCCCAGAGGGGCGCCCCCAGCCCATCGCCGGCGGTGGCGCCTCGAAACGCGTCACAGGACGATGTCCTGCGCCGCCCTCCAAGGAGCCCCCAGAAGGTGGATCCCTTGAAGGGGGACGAGGAAGAGGACGGGGAGGGTAGTCATCAGAGTCGGAGTCGTCACCCTCGCTCCCATCATCCTGGTCCTCGTCGTCCATCGCCACGATGCGATCCAGGGCCTGCCGTAACGAGTACTGACCCGCGCGCATACACTTCTCGCCCCGCAACGCCCCTTCAACGGGAGGTATCGAGGAAAGTAGTTCTCCAGATGCTTCCGCACCTCGGGTGGAATTAGGAGGAGCAACAGCCGTGGAAAACCAGACCTGCATCCAGCGTGTTCACGCACGCATGACACAGGCACTCCCGCTCATGGGTTTCCCAGTCGATACCGACCACCACGCCGTCGCGCTCGGCGGTGCGGGTCTCGATCTTGAACCCCACATTTCTCCGCACGAACCATCGAAAATCCTCCAGCTTAGCGGGGCCGACCCGCGCCAGAATGGAATCGGCGCGGAGATCTGACGGCATCTGGTTACGGCGCCGACGACGCCGCTCCACCAAGTCACCCGCCCGACCATAGTCGCGCACGAACACCGGGGGTTAATGTCTCCTCATTCAGCTCCTTCACTAGCTGCAGCGCGCGCGCGTCCGGAGCTTCGGGTCTGGACGACGTCTCGTGCCGGCCACCACCCCCGAGCCCCCGGCCCTTGAAACGCCCCTTCGGACTGCAGGCTCTCCGCGAGCTGTCTGCATCCTGTCAACCTGTTCTGGTAGAGGGGCCTCCGGGTAATCTGTCGTGTCCATATCCACCAGATCTTCCTCACTCGACTCCCCGTCTACTACCCGGATCCCTGCCTCTACGGCCTCCGCGGCGCTGGCAGAAGTCTGGCCTCGGGAAGCGCCTCCGCGGCGTCCCCCTGCACGGCCCACACACCACAAGCCAAGGCGTTAGTCGGCGTGTACCTGATACCCGGTTCACACCTCACTCTCACCCTACACCGTACACCGTTATACCGCCTATTAATGCAACTGGTGTGTCTTCTTGTATGCTTCCAGTAAGCGGGCGCAACCCGCTAACTCAGTAGGGGTGCGCCAGGAGTCCTCCGACTCATGCTGCGCGAATCGCCATCGCACACGGTACTGTCGCTGGGTCCCCCGACCTCGTTTGACATCTCGGTGTCCCACGATCGCAGCCACCTCATCCTCCTGTTCCCCTGTGTCCGGATTGAACTCCAACGGGGCCGGGGGATTGACCCTACCCTGAATGGTGTTCTGGTGGTACAACTTGAGCTGGTCACGATGGAAACGGTTGGACGTGAGGTTCCATGACACCGGGACGTCCACCTGGAACATGACGTCGTCAAACTTGGTGAGAACCTTGTAGGGGCCCAGGAACATGGGACGAAGCTTAGTCTTCAGCTCCTTCTCCACCTTGTGTGAGAATCGTCCGATCTGTGGGCCCTCCACCAGGACCCAATCGCCCACCTCAATGGACGGCGCCCGGTTATCCCGCTTGCCGGCTGTCCTCTCCAGATACCGCTCGGTCGCGGCGCGGTAGCCCTGGACTGCACTGTTATGAGCCTGGTGCATCCGCTGCAGCAAGCGATCAACCCCCTGGCGTGTGTCCAGCTTGACCTGATCCTCTCCCCGTTCGGGGCTCATAAGCAGGTCGGGAGGCGTGAGAGGGTGCCTGCCAGAGTTGAGGAAAAAGGGGGTAAATCCGTGGGCGGCCTGGGGAGCATTGTTCAGGGAGAACTCCACCAAGCCCAGAAGTTCCTCCCAATTGCTGCCCACCGCGTCGGTGTAGTGTCGCATGGTCTCCTGCACTGTGCGGTTCAACCGCTCCACCAGATGTGACGACGAACTGTGGTAGGCCGTGCCCAGCGACACCTTGGTGCCCAGCCGTTCGAAGAACTCCTGCCAGAATTTGGCCGTGAAGAGCTTGTCGCGGTCGGAGATGAACTGTCGGCTGAGCCCATGGAACCGGAACACGTGCGTCAGGTATATCTTGGCGCACTCCTCCGCAGTGAGGTCGGCCGGACACGGGGCCAAGTGACACATGCGCGTCAGGCGGTCCACGAACACCAGACCATGCTGTTGCCGCTCTTCGCCTTCTTGAACGGGCCGATGAAGTCCATCATGATAGAATCCCAAGGACCCATCGGATCAGGTAACGTCTTGGGGACGGCTTGCGAGCCCGTGTTCCTGGACTTCATGATCTGGCACGAGGGGCACTGGCGCACATATGTCTCAATATACTCCTTCATCCCTGGCCAGTAGAAATGTTTGCGGGCCCGAGGATAAAGACGGTGGCTTCCTTGATGTCCGCCTAGAAGCGAATCGTGGAGCTCGTGAAGCAAGGCGGCCTACAAAGCTCCGGGACATACAGCCGCCATTCCTCCGGCTGGATACTCACGAACAGGCGTCCATCCTGGAACTTGCAAGGGTAGGCACCCATCTGCTGGGGATGCGCCCGGATGGCTTCAAGCGCCGCTTCCTCCGTGACCGTGAAACGACTGATCATCGTCTCCAGGTCCGACGTGACTGTGAACGCGTCCGCGGCCGGTTCTGTCTCCGCACTCGCCTGGTTGACGAATTCGGAGAAGACTGTGGGCGGGCCGATCGGCTGAAGCTGAAAAATTCCCTGGGGCGGCACCACATGGCTAAGGGGCATGCGCATATGCGATCCCTCCCCCTCCCCGGGGGTCCACGTCCTCGTGGGCACTCGTCTCCTCCAAGAGAGGTGACAAGTCATCACTGGTGGTGTGTCCCAGATGAAACAGGTGGCGGGCCCGGGGAGACCGTGGCTCCGCGCCGTAGGCGGTCCCCGGGGCGGCCACTGGTACGCAAGTGGTATGAAGCACATCCATGTCCTCGTAGAACCAATAGTCCGCCCGTCGCGAAAGGGCGTCTGGCACCACGTTGTCCGCGCCCTTGACGTATTGGATCTTGAATGGCGCAAACTGTGACAAGTACTCCATCCACCGCGCTTGGCGGGGCGTCAGGTTGGGCTGCACCAGGAGGTGGGTGAGCGGCCGGTGGTCGGTGTGGATCACCAGGCGGTGGGGGTCGAGATCCCCCTGCTCACTAATGGCCACCGAAAACTGGGCCCCCAGAAGATGATGACGCCACGTGTGGCAGCTGTAGACTACTGCCAGAAGCTCCTGCTGATGCACTGGGTAATTCCGCTCCGCCGGAATCATTGTGCGTGAGATATACTCGATGGGCTGAAGACCCTTGCCTTGGTCCTGCAGAGGACACCCCCGATGGCCACCTTGCTGGCGTCCGTAGCCACGACGAAAGGAAGGGCCGGGTCCGGCAGGATAAGGACTGGTGCTGTGGTGAGGTGGCGCTTAAGCGCCTCAAAAGCCTGTTGGCACTGCTCAGCCCAGAGGAACGGGGTACCCTTCTTGAGAAGAGCGTTGATCGGGCGGCGATGGTGGCAAACCGCGGGATGAACCGTCGGTAGTAAGATGCCAATCCCAGGAAGCTGCGCACCCCCTTCACGTCCGTAGGGACAGGCCATTGCTGGACGGACTCGATCTTCTCGGGTCGGTCGCGATGCCGTCTGCGGACAAGGTATGGCCCAGAAACGGCACGCAGCGGCCGGCGCGCACCTTGGCTTTCCGCGCCGAAAGGTGCTCATCCTCCATGATCTGCAGCACGGCGTCCACATCCTCTAGGTGCTCCTCGAACGTCTTGGAGTACACCAGGATGTCGTCCAGATACGCCAGCGCGCACGTGCGCTTGTAGGTCCAGGGCGGGCGCGCCCCCTTCTGCGGGTCCGCCAGGTCCTGGGAGACCTGCGGCAAGTGGGCTGTGCCCATCACCGGACGGAGGATATCATTCATCAGCATCTGGAAGGACGCCGGCGAATTGCACAGCCCCATTGCCGCCACCCGAAACTGATAGTGACCGAAGGGCGTAGCGAACGCGGTCTTGTGGCAGTCTTCTGGCGCGATGCGCAGCTGCCAAAACCCGTCCGCACAGTCGATGACGGTGAAACACGTGGCCCCCTGGACACGGTTGAAGATGTCGTCGATCCGCGGTAGGATACCGGGACTTGACGGTGATGGCGTTCAGCTTCCGGTAATCCGTCACCAGACGCCACTTGCCTCCTGGCTTGGGAACGAGCAGCACGCCCGCTGAGAAGGGGCTGTTGCTGGGTTCAATGAGCCCGCGTCGAGCAGTGAAATGAGGATCTTCTTGAGCTCCACCAGCTCGACTGGGCCCATGCGGTACATGGGAGACACGGTAGGACCGGAACCCTCCTGGAGCTGGACACGATGCAACACCGATCGATTGGGAGGGAACTGGGGGGTGCGATCCGCAAAAAGGGTAGTGCGCTTCTCCAGGACGGCATTGAACCGCGCCAGCTCATCCGGTGTGAATCCGGCACCGATCTCGTTAAGCAGAGCCTGAGTGCTATCCAGGTCTATGCGATACATCGCGTACTCCTTGCCCTTCCGAAGCTGGCGCGCCAGCGTCTTGCTGCTCATCAGGATCTGGGACGCTGGTCGAGGCCCGTCCGCCGAGCGCTCGTGTGTAATGTTATGGACCTCCGCGGCCTGTGCCCTATACTCGCTGTCAGGGCACCAGAATGAACCATCCGGAAACCAAACTACCCGCCGGCGCACACTGATGTCCACATCCTGCTTGTCCAGCCAGTCCACGCCAATGATGATGTCGGCAGCGCCCAGCGGCGCAATAGTCGCCACCAGGTCCACCGGCGTGCCCTGCAGCACACCCTTGATGTCTGCTAGGCCCGGCGATTGGTGTCGCCGACCGTCTGAGTAGGTGACATAGACTGCCGTGGTGTGAGGCCGGGGTACCAGGCCCAGCCGACGCACCAGGGCCTCGTTGATGAAGGACGTGGAGGCGCCGGTGTCGACCAGGAACTTCACGTCCATGATCGTTTTCTCCTTCAAATACGGATCAAGGACGGTGGGAGGGACCAATAACCCTCCGCTGAAAAGAAACAGATGCCGCGAATCTCCCTGAGATGCACGCGCCGCCGGTTGGGAGGGCGCGTCTGCGGCCACGTTATTAACATCTACCTCTACTCTAGTTGACTCCGCGTCTGGGCTACCATCTGATTTTTCTATCCTATCCCCTACCCCGGGACCCAAGCCCATGGGCAGGGCTACTACTCCCGAGGAGCGGTGGGACGGGAGGCCGCCTCGCCCGACCACCCGCCCTCTTCCCCCCCTCCTCCTCTTCGTCAGCCCCCCCTCCTCATCGTCGTACTCGTAGCCAGCCACTGCCTGCGTTTGGCCGGAAGAGGAGGACTGTCGCCGCGCCTCCATCTCGTTGACCGCACGCAACACACCCTTGGTAGAGCTGGTCGCGGGTGGTCGCGGCTGCTGGTACTGCGTCGGGCCTGTCTGGCGTGCTGCAGGCGAGCCGCACGCTCACCCGCGTTGCGGGGTCGATCCCGAGGACCGGAGGAGTCGGGGCGGCTGCCGAAGGCCGGGCCGGAGAAACGAACACTGGGTGTCCCTCTCCTGTCCCACGACTGGCGTTCTTGCCCCGGAGCTTGGGGCAGTCGCGCTTGAGGTGCCCCACCTCGCTGCACATGAAGCAGCGCGCCTTGCTAGCGTCGATCGCGTTGACGCCAGGTCAGTGTAGCCCTCGTCAGGGTCGTCGAGGTACTCGTCCTCCTCCTCGCCGGCGAAATCAGTGGAGTACATCTGGTTCACCCGTCGCGGGGGAGTAGGTCTGAAGAAACGGCGCACTGATGGGGCACGCCCGCGAGCCACTACGTCGGCCACCTGTAGGAGATACCTCTGGATATTCAAGATGTCCCACTCTTCCCAAGGGACATCGGCATAGTGCTTGAATACCTCATCCTGCAGCTCAGGACAGAGTGCCTCGATGAACCTGCTCTTGTACTCGTACCAGGTCATGTCAGCCAGGTAGGCGGCGCTGGACTCGAACTTAGACAGAAACTCGCGATATGGGGTGGTCCCCTGGCGCAGCTTGCTGAAGGCCATCCGCTCGTGGAGTGTAGCATCTGGGGGCACCAGCTTGCGACGCACGCGGTCCATCAGTTCCGCCAAGGTTTGCGGGTATGACTGGGACGCGATGCTCTCACAGTTCAAGATGCTTATCACCGAGGGGTCCATACAGGAGTTAACCCCTCCACCGTCTCGCACTCGTGCCTAAGGTGAGTCACCAGTTTCATAGTACGCCACAGGTGCCCCCATTCAGCCTAATTATTATTTCTAGACCATGCTGGGAACCAAGCATCCCCATATGAGGGCCCACCTGGGAGTATAGTGGGTGGTCCCAGTACTAGCCCCCCCTGCTCTATAAATAGCACCCCCCTCAGGGGGGTACGGTGAGTGTGCGCGGTGACCCACTAACAATGCATGATAGACCACTTTTCTCAATAAGTTGCCCCTGGGGTTGGTTTTGTAGATAGATTTACTAGTTAGGATGGGATACTAGCACTAAAAATTGTAACTGCCCCAGGGGCCCACCAGATGGAGCTAAAAATAACTGGTGACTCATTTGAGTCACCAGTTTAGGGGGGGCTAGAACAAGCATTCTAGTGCAGTTTTGAACCTGGACATGATAGGTAAGCATGGAATATTGGCAAACATGCATGTTAACGCATATTTCAACCTGTGTGCCACCAATATTCACCATAACCACTGCCGCATATGCTTGGAGACAGCTGCGCGCGGGTCGCGAGTATAAACTTCACAACCAATGCATGATGGACCACGTATACCTTGGATTTCACCCTAGTATTTCAGGGGGGACTGTAAGTGTACCCAAGCACTACATCCAAGCACTTCCATGTCTTGTTTCACCCAGGGACCCACAAGATAATGCTCAAAATATCTTATGACTATTTTGAGTCACCAGTTTAGGGTACCCTGTCAGCTTTGACCAGGGTTTTCACCCTGGTCCGGTGGTCAGATACAGTCTTTCAAGAGTGCTACGGATAGAGTGAATCTAGACCTTTCCAACGGTCCTATTTTTACCCGCGAAAACCTTCCCGCGAGATTTCTACAGGGCGCACAAACTCATGCCGAATTCCAGTCATGAGTAAAACTCGTGGTCAAAAATCGGCACGAGGACGGTTTAGGGGTTAATCACCAGATCAATCAGATCACTGGTGGCCAGCTGCCAGTTGTGATGATTGCGCCAGATGGTATACTGTCGTCGCCACATGCGTCCCCATTCCTCTACCTCGCGCGGTTTCATGTCCGCGTGCAGCTTGGGTACATTCTTGAAATTGGGCATCGGTGGGGCCTTTACTGCGGCGGTGACAGGCCCACCGACGTCTACGTGGGGGATATCGCCGAAGTCGGGGGGCTGCGACCGGGGGAGAGGGCTGGATCTGGGCGGCGTACCATGAGTCCGCCGCACCTGGACGGACGAGGGGTGTTCGTATCCCGGGTCATCCAATGCCACCCTGCTGAAACTGAAGTTGCCAGCAGGCGCAGGCGAGGGGACCGCGCTTTGGTTAAGCACCCGTGGACGCTGCGGTTGAGAAGCCGGGCGCTGGACTGGCGTGTGAGTCTCCTCGTCTCTGGTGGTGACACTGCTCCTGGTCTCCCCTGGGCTGGTCCGAGGTCTATGAGTACCAACAGGCGGGCCCTGCGTGACAGTTCCCTCGTCCGTCTCGTTAGTTCCTTCCAGGTCATCGAACTCGCCATCTGCCCCTGGGGCCTCCCCTTCCTCGTCCGAATACCATAACGCCGTGGGTAACAGGGACGTGCTGCCGAAGGACACCCTGCGTCTGCCCCGGTGCGGGGGACCCGGTGGAGGTCCCTGGGGCCGCCCCCGACCTGCCCAAGGATGCGTTGGTCGCCCGGTGACTGGCTGCTGCTGGCGGTAGTGCAGGGTATCTCCATTCTCGTCTCCCCGCTGCTCTGGATCCGGTGGTAGCCATTGTGGTCTCGTCTGGGGTTGTTGCTGCTGCGTCCGGGGTTGCTGCTGTTGCCATTGCTGCTGTGGTGACCGTTGCTGCTGCTGATGCTGCTGCTGCTGTTGCTGCTGCTGCGGTTGCTGCTGCTGCTGCTGCTGCTGTTGCTGCTGCTGCTGTTGCTGCTGCTGCTGTTGCTGCTGCTGCTGTTGCTGCTGCTGCGAGTACTCTTGGAGTCTCTCTCGGTCGTTCCTGTCATCTCCCTGCCTGGGTAAGGCGTCTATATTGTCCCCATCCGCTGGGAACCTAGGGTTCTGATCTCTGGATCGTGGGGAGCCTTCCGCAGGTCTCTCCATGACCTCACCTGTATCTGTCCCTGCTTGGACGTGCAGTGGTACCTCTATACCCTCTGTACCGTGCTCGTGGTTGTCTACCGGTTCTATCTCTGTATTCTCTAGATCTCGTTCTCTAATCTCTTCCTCTGTATCTCTGGCGTTCCTTGTTTGGGACCGTGTGGGCATGGTGCTCGTACCGGTATCTTACACTGCAGGCAACACCTCCCCAGGAAGGAAGAGAGAGAAAGAGAGAGAGCAACCACGTGCTATAGAGCTATAACTATAGAACCTAATACTACTCCCTAGTACTGGTCTCCTCTACTGCTTGCTAGGGCCAATGGTCAGCTGAGAGAAAGTCACTGTAACTGCTGTCCCCTCCCCCTGACTGCTGAGTGTGGGTGGCTTGGAGCATTCACGTGTGGTGTGCATCCCCTCAGGCAATGGCATGTGTTCCCTAACAAACCTATCTGCATCTGTAATGTTATCAAACCCTTTCCACTTAGCACTAGAGCCTTGGGACAATATCTTATCTTTAATATGCTCCTCACACGTCTTAATTCCAGCTGTAGAATATAGCAGGCCTACCCTTATCCCCGTCGTGAGCTACTGCGTGGTAAGGAAATCCAGACTGTCCACCCTTGTTTATTTTACGTCGTGGCATGTTACATCATAGTCTGGCAGCGGCTTGCAAGCAAGAGAGAAAGGGGAAACCCAGGCTACCTCTAATGCAGTGACCTTAAACAAACGAGGAGAGGGAGCACGGAGTATATCACAGCACACGCCCGAGCCTTCCGCAGGAACGGGCTATACGCACACACGGAGGTAAACACCGTCAACACAGTCGGCAACAGCCAGACGGTATCCACCCCCACGACCCCTTGCAGGTCAAACAACGAATGTCCGTCTCCGCGACGTCCATGGGCACCAACAACATTTACAACCTATAGAGGCACAACATATAACATAAACCCCCTGCGCGCGCGTTCCCGGATAGAGAGCAAGCTCGCCAGCTAGCCTTCAGCAGGCATAGCTTTGTAAAGAAAGAATTCTAACTAGGGGACGTACCATCTTCGATGACGTTAATCCCTCCTGAACTGGCCGCCACCCGGTGTCGTTGAAGGCAAGCCCTGGCCGCCACTAGGTGTCGTTGAAAACAGGAGGGCTGAACGCTATAGTTGACAGCACCTCACCACAGGACTATTGCTAGCCCCGCCGAGTATCCCAGACTGGCCGCTTGCTGCTAGGTCGTCGTTGAATCCCTTTACGGGCTGGCCGCCGGCCTGACAGCAATCGTTGAATTCCGGAACCTCTACCTACGCCAAGCTTCGTCTTGGTATCCTAATTGGCTCACTAACCCTCTCCGCGAGAGTTAGCTAACCTTTCCAGCACATTTCCTCCGATAACCAGTGTTACGTCCCTGCCCAGACTCACCTAGCCTGAGCTACGTAGCAAAAGACCCTCCTTGCCGGAATTAGGAATAATTCAAGATAGCCTAAAGTAGGTTGCGCTTCACGACGTGAGTGACGTGAGATATCTGGCATCACGGCTTAATGCCAAGCTAATTAGTTCACACTTATAATGGCTAGCAATACCGATTACAAATGGATAATGCCCCGGGCTCAATGTGTAGGCGTATTCGCACTTATCATTCATTAAACCAAGAGGACGAGACTCTCGTCCTTGGACCAATTTAACCTAGGTTGGTTGCGGCGCAGATACACGCCAATTTCCTTAGAACAATCCGAGTCACTCATTCCACGTAGGATCCGGGCCGACATCGACCCTCAACTATAGGATCCACGCCTAGAACCACTGACAGACTCAGAACCGGCGCGGCGCCACAGCGCCGGCCCCTAAAAGGACAACCTAGGACCAAAATAACTAGTCCAATTCACACAATAGCCAAGGTCCGTAAAACCCAAGTTCAATAGACCAAACAGCCTTAGTAATTTATTCCATTGTTACGTCCGGCCAAAAGGGCAGGGACGTAACACTAAGCTACTTCCTGCAAGGGTGGGAATGTAAACGACACTTGCTCGAGGTGCACCAGGGCACCTGCACCCCCATGCATGATCTATCAAGCTATGCCCAGCTAAGGGGGAGCCTGTCATGGGGAGGGAAGATCAACATGGCTATACAAGAGCTAGGGCATGGCTTCTCATCATGCAGAGAGTGACTCTCTGTATAGGCAGGGCTGAGCTAATTCTTAATGCATCATCCATGGGTCCCATTATAGGCAGGGTGCACATGGCTAAATTCTTAAATGCATCATCAATGGCCATTATGGGCGCACATGCGCTGGGGCCGCGTGGTAGGCTAAGCCTTACTAATCTACACTGCTGCTATATTCCCTAAACTGGGGGTGCCTGCCAAGGCTTGTGGTCGACGTGGATGACGTCCCCCCGCCAGTATACCGGTTTCCCCCCTGCGCTTTGCCGGATCTGGAGGTAGGTCGGCCATAGCTCGCGTCGCCGTTGTTGCTGTGCCAGGGTCAAGTCGTCGTCCAGCGTGAAGTGAGTCTTCGAGCGCTTCTTGTAGTTTTTAAGAAACAACAGCTTGTCCGCCATGTACTCATAAAGGTGCATGAGGAGCACGGGTGCCGGGCCATGGCCTTACCCCGCGCGCGGGGGAGGCGGACAGCCGACATCCGCAGCTCACCAGTAATGTGCATGGGGGCAAGAATGTCGCGCTTAAATGCCGTGAGAAGAGTCGTCGAGGTCTCACCTTCCGGCTGGTCGAAGTGCTTGACGATGACATTGTGGCTGCGCTGGGTGCGGTCGACCTCCTCGCGGAGGTCGAGGGCTTGTTGCTTAAGCTGTGCCGCGATGGTGCATGGAGGTGGTGGAGGTGGCGTGGTGCTTAATTGAGCAGGTCCGCCCAGGTCTGGGTGGGAGGGGCATCGCCGGTTGGGCCAGCGGGGGCTTGCTTGGCGGCAATCAATGTCCTGAAGTTAACCGCATGGGCGGTGATGCCTGCGGTGTTTTGCATGCACTCGATGGCGATGGCGTTGTCCTTGAGGCGCTGGTCGATGCCGAGGAGCTGGGCCTTGAGGTCGGCGGTGGAGGAGCGGAGGTGGCAGTGGAGGTGGAGGCGAGGAGGGTGGAGGTGGAGGTGACGGTGGTGGAAATGTGAGGGAGCTCAGCAGCCAGCGTGCCTCCCATTGCCGCCACATCTGCGGCAAGGGGGGTCACGTGCTGCTCGAAAGCTTAATTCCTTACAAACGGAGGGTGCGGACGATCGATGGCTTCGGTCGAGACGGTTGGAGGGGGAGCCCAGATCTCGGCATCGGAACGCCCGAGGAGGGAGCAGAGGGCGAAGCGCTGGAGCCGGGGTCGATTCGAGCGGAGAATGAGCGGGAGATCTTCGGCGGGGTTGCAGGGCAGGCCATTTGGCCAGCGGCCGCGGTTAATTGTGGGAGATGAGGTGCGAGCACAGGGCTACAAGCGAGGCGTGCGTGCCGAAAAACATGGCTTCCATGAAGGCTCCCGGGCCTCGTGTCCAGAAGCCAGGTGCGTTGACGTCAAAGGCCATCTCGTCCCAGTGCGGCTCGGCAGGGCGACTGCATGCGCTTGGGCTCAGGCGATATGCAGATGGCGAGGCAAGCCCGGTGGGCTGGGCGATCACCAGTGCGCGACTATAGTGTCACCGCTGCCTTCCGGACCTGAGGGCGAAGCTGCAGCCGGAGCTGCAGACGTATTTTCATTGCTTAATTAACACATCCACCAGGCTGCGTTGCGTAGATGAGCGTTTGCTCGTCATATACTCAGTGCGTAACAGCTTCGGAAAATTATATCAGTGTGTGCGTCTTAGAAAGACGAAGCGATTGTGATATGCACAACCGAATTCGGTGCCCAAATGTGAAAGTTATGAGCTCCGCCGTCAGCCATGGCTACCTCGTGGCTCGTGGCTCGTCTTCTCGGCTGAGGAAAACAAATGCTTTGACCATGCTGAGGGGAAAAAATGCCGATGCAGAGAGTTACTCTCTGCTGAGATGCCATGCACCAGCTATAGCCTATAGCCATATATACCTTCCATGCCCCATATAAATGCTGCTGGTCCCGGGCCCCGACCTGGCGACCTCCCGCCACATGCTATTCGCATTGCCTCCCTGCCTGCACGGATGGGTGGCTGTGGTCTGACTCGTGCCGCTCGGCTGGCCCCAGCAGCATTTTTGGGCTCCGTCGCTCAGTCGTGGGCGGAAAGCTGCCGGCTCCTGCCCCTTTTGGCAACGGCAGCGCCTGACCTCCTGGACCCCAGCAACCCCTTGCCCTTCGTCACTGCCATCCAGGAGGCCTATGCTGAGATCCAGCAGGCCTGTTCTCCCGTCCGTGCCGCTCAGGCGGTACAGCGCCACCTCCCTCGCGGCACTCCCTCGGTCGCCTCCGTTCAATCTCCCGCCGCATTCCCTGCTCGCGTCATCGATAAACACCAGAAAACCTACGCGGGTATTCTGCACACGGCTGATTGGATTGCTCTTTTCGCGGACCTCAACGCCCAGGGACGTGCGTGGCTGTTCTCGCTTTCCTTGCGGAGTGTGGGCTCGGCGTACCTTCGTGCTCTTCCCATGGCCCCCCATTCGCCTTGGCTCCCAGCCACTACTCGGTGGCGCTCCGGCACCAGCTATTTGCCCCGCAGCCTCTTGTTCCGGCCGGGCGGCCTTGTGGTAGCTGTGGGCAGCCGCTGGATCCCACGGGGACTCACTACCTTTCCTGCATGGGGGGCCAACAGAATCAGAATTGGTATTTGTATTTGCACACTGTCCTCCTGACGGTGGTGCTCGCCATGATTCGGTCGGTTTTCCCCCACGCGAACATCCGGTCCGAGGATGCGGATGGCGCTGCCTTCTATTCCCCCAACCACCGGCCTGACATCGTGGTGCTGGACTTTGAGGGGGGTGGCCGGCATCTGCTTATCGACGTTTCGGTGGCGCGGCCCTTGGCTCTTAGCCACGTGGCTGGGGCCTCCCTCACGGCAGGTTACACGGCGGACCGGGCGGAGCGGGCCAAGCTCCTGGCCTACGGCGACGTCGGGCACCATCGTGTGGTGCCCTTTGTCCTGGAGGAGTTTGGGGCCATGGGGCCCCTGACCTCCGCCTTCTTCAAGGAGTGTTGCCGGCTCCGGGAGGACCGGCTGGACCTGGAGGGCCAGCGGGCCTCATGGTCGGCGCGGACCTGGACGTCATATTGGCGTCAGCGCTTGTCGGTGGCGCTGACTCGGGCCATGGCTGACATCATGCTACGCCGTACGCGGGCTGATTTTGCGGTGCAGCAGGGCTATTAGGTTCCTCCCGTTAGGAGTTTCCATTGGTTTTATCGTAGTATAGAGATTTGACATGGCTCTGTATAGAGGTTTATAGCTGGGCGTTTGCTTTGGTTTGAGTGATTTCACTCTGCTGTAAGTAATTATATTATTATAATATATATGTCATGCAGGCCTTCTAGGCCATCTCCCCAAGCCGCCCCGTGCGAGCATGATCGGGATGCATGATCCATCATGGTGCCAGCTAGGTGCAGGTGCACACTGTGCACCCAGAGCAGCTAGGTGACAATTTACATCATACACCTGCAGGTTGTAGCCCGGTCAGACTGTATTGAAAACCCATAGATGCCCCTTTCTCAGGGCTATGTGTATTATTAATTAATCCAAGAAGGGCTGCGTGCTCTCTCCCTACCTGTTCATTATTGTGGTCGAATACGTAATGATTCATGCGCGCAAACGGTTTGCTCGCATTGTGGGTAGGGAACCAGGGGTGCTGGTCGACAGCCGTTTCTGGCATGGCAGCTAGGCGGAAACGGAGATTCGGCTGGCGGACATCATCTATGCAGACGACACCACCCTCTTCGAGGGCACTGAGCACGTGCAGACGTGGCTTGACTGGCAGCCTAGCAATCGAGGCCCGTGTGGTGGGGCTTCAGGTCAGCAAGAAGACCGAGGCTCTGACGATTGAGCTTACTGAGCCACCGCCCGACCTCTTCCTACTTCCTCCTCGAGAAAGGCTCAGACTCGAGTCCTGTTTCGGGACCGCGTCAAGTTGCTGGGTAGCTTACTCCCCAGCTGTGAGGCCGATGTGGACCACCGTATCTCCCTCGCCTGCATGGCACGCTTTACGTCAACAATACCGGGCACTGTGGCGCAAGCCCTTGGGCAAGCTAGAGAAACAGGACCTGTTAAGGTCCTGGTCCTCCCTATTCTTACATACGGGGCCGAGACGTGGACTCTCACCACCGACCTTGCCAGCAATTAGTTGGACGGCGCGGTCACCAACGTACATGCTGCGATCCATTTTCCGTGTAGGATACGCTGCCCATGTCCGCAGGGAGGACTTGTACCGGCCTCGGCATGCCACTTATCTCCAGCACCATGCATCAAGCAGCTGCTAGTAGGGCACTTAGCTCGCACCAACCAGGTATACACCTCACATGCCGGCCACTCAGTCAGACTGCAGGGCTGCGCCCCGCCCGGCCGAGCCGGCACCTCCTCACATGCATGGGCCGGGCCCAGCCAGGTTAGACGCCGCAAGGCCCGCACCTTCAAAGAACAGCTCCGGCGTAGAGGACATGGGGGGCCTAGGCCTCTCCGTGATTTGGAAAAAGATTATGGACAACTTAGGCCAAGTGGGCCCAGGTCATAGAGGACAACAAACCCACTGCAGTGGGGAAGGAGCGTGTTTGCAAACGAGGGAGGCATGCTAGCCAAGACCCCTAGGGTCGCGGGCACCACAGATATAGAATAGGATTGTTTTGTAGATAGCATGCATGTAGATAGCTTAGACCGGTAGGATTGCGTGTACCCATCCATCCATCCATCCATCCATCCATCCATCCATCCATCCATCCATCCATCCATCCATCCATCCATCCATCCATCCATCCATCCATCCATCCATCCATCCATCCATCCATCCATCCATCCATCCATCCATCCATCCATCCATCCATCCATCCATCCATCCATCCATCCATCCATCCATCCATCCATCCATCCATCCATCCATCCATCCATCCATCCATCCATCCATCCATCCATCCATCCATCCATCCATCCATCCATCCATCCATCCATCCATCCATCCATCCATCCATCCATCCATCCATCCATCCATCCATCCATCCATCCATCCATCCATCCATCCATCCATCCATCCATCCATCCATCCATCCATCCATCCATCCAGATCCATCGGGGGTAATGCATGCTCCGTCATGACTTCCCAACGGGATCACGAGTTTAATTAATTAAGTAATTAATCTGGACAAGTAACTGTTCCATTAATTCAATCTGGACTCCAGATGTTCAGTCAAGTGTACAGGCACTTCCGCCCCATATGTCAGAATAGTAAGAACAAGAACCTTGAAAAGATGCCGTTTCCGGCCAGCGCCCAGGTCCTTCTTGGCGTTCCACACTGTGTCTAATTTACGCAAAGCCGTCCATGCAAGACCTACGCGTGTGTCGATGTACGTCATCCTTGGTGCTAGGAAGCCAACTGCCCAAGAGTTTAAAACGCTCGGTGTAGGGATCTAACTGCTGTGCCGGCCGTCCAGGTGCAAAAGCGGCGGGCCGGGGACGACCATCGAGCCCGCCCAAGGCCATCGCTTCAGTCTTGCTGATTTCCAGGCCAACTGCTCGTGCTTCCAGGGCCATGCAGGCAGTCCTACGGTCCAGAGCTAGACATGTTCGGTATCCTCGATGAGAGTAGTATCATCGGCGTAGTTCGATTCTGCTATTAAATAATTAAATTAAACTATAACATGACTCCGTTGGGAGATCATGTAGCACACATTCCCTTGCTGGATGGATGGAGGTGGGCGAAGCCGCGAAACCGAACTATAAGCTATAACTCTAAGCTAATCTAGTCTAGAAAACCCTAGCGACTCTACTCAGCAAAGCGCCCCCGGCTTCCTCTTTGGGGGGGTGGGCTTGCCCACAGGGGCTGGCGTGCATGTGAGCCTGGACAATCGTCTGCCACCGCTTCGATCTTGTCCTGCATAGCAGTCCAAGCAAGAGAGAGGGAGTAAATGCGGTGTTCAAATTACTGAGCTGGGACCACTAGGTCGGCAAGCAACATCTGTGATCATGTGTGTAGTTCATGGCAGGTTTACCCAGCTTTCTAGGAAATTATGTCCTTGGGGCCAGGCCAGGTCAGGATATGCCGCCCTGGTTGGCCAAGCCGCTGCATGGGGGCCGGCCAGACCAAGGGCGGTGTCTATACCTGACTGGTGCGCCGGAGCAAGATGTCAGTCCTACGAATGCTATCCTACGCTGCCTAATCTCGTCCAAATTAATTAATTAATTAATTAATTAATTAGGAACATAACTCCGTTGGGAATATGTAGCACTGATGAAGGGGCATATGGCCATTAATACACTAGTTCAATGGCCGGCTACTTCCTGCACTGAGGTACGTGGGGGAATGTAAACTGCCACCTACTCTGCGTGCACGAAGTGCACCCATGCCCACCACTGTATTCAGGCACCTACTAGGGGCGCCGACAGATTATTTTTTTAATTTGAAGGCATTAGCTGGTGGGCCCATAATATATGCGTACATGTACAAGGCCACGGCAAGGCACAGTGACTATTCTACACTACTACTGCTGTATTCCCCTAAGCTGGGCTGTCGGGAGGTGCTGCCCGGGCCGCGCGGGGGTCGCGTGCCAGGGCTTGTGGCCGACGTAGATGGCCGCCCCGGCCCTTCCAGTACACCGGCTTCCCTGCCGCGGTCTGCCGGAGCTGGAGGTAGGTCGGCCATAGATCCCGTCGCCGGTGTTGCCATGCGTCAGGGTCAAGTCGTTGTCCAGGGTGAATGCAGTCTTCTCGAGCCGCTTGCGGCGTCTCAGAAAAGAAATCTTGTCCGCCGGGTTCTTAAAGGTGAGAAGAAGCGGTGGCGCCCCTGCCTTACCCCGCGCGCGGGTCCGAAGGCGGTGGGCGACCAGCTCGATCTCACCAGTAAGGCCCATGCGACCAAGGATTTCTTTCTCAAACGCACGTGCAAGCTTCTCGGAATTCTCACCTTCCACCAGTCCAGGTCGAAGTTCTTGACGATGACGTTTAGGCTGCGCTTGGCGAGCTCAGCCTCCTCGCGGAGGTCGAGCGTCTGCTGCTTGAGCTGTGCTGCGACGGCGGAGGTGGTGGAGGTGGTGTGTTGCTTAACCAAGTCCGCCTGTTGCGAACCCGACCCTTTGGAACGGGCGCAACAATGGAATAAATTATGTATTTTGGCTTGTTGTCATAGTCCGTAGGACTTTGGGATTCATTTCGGGACTTAATCTGGGAATTGTCCCTTGGTCAGGATTTTTGTATGGAACTATGATAGTTTGTGTGATTCGGACCGGTTATTTTGGGCCTAGGTTGATGTTCGAGATCTTCTAGAGCTAGTAGGCCGGTGCATTCGCGCCGCGCTGCGTACTTTACAGCTGGTTGAGATATTGTACTCATGCGTGGATTCTGTAGCCAGCTGGCGGGGGTCGATGTCGACCCGAGGATCTTGTGTGGACTGCATGCTTTGGAATTCGCTGGAAGGTCGGCGCCATGTCGGCGCCCCTTGCCAGCTTGGTGGCAGACCTAGGTGAAATTGGTCCGAGGACGAGAGTCTCGTCCTCTTGGTTCGGAATAAAGTGTGTGTTATCACCTGTCTGAACCTGGGGCATAATTCCAACTGCATTTGGTGGCTCTATCCTGAATGTGGGTTGTGTAGATTAATGCAATATTAATCACCGTGAGCCGTAGCAGTGTAAATGCCGCAACTGCTCCGTTAATACCACTCCCGGAGAGTGGTGAGCGGTTGACCCAGATTTCCATATTAACCACCCTAACATAGGATCTTTCGCACGACCCGGATGGGTTCGTTACACTGGTTATCGGAGGTTAGGTTAGGGGAGTTTAGAATGGCGGCCCGGAGCCGTGCGTAACCTAGGCAAGGCATCGAGCTGAACGGGTTCAGCCAGCCCAGCAAAGGGGTGCTGATCGAGCCCGGGGTCGTCATAGCCGCCAGCGTCGCAGCCAGGGGCGCCATCCTAAACCGCCTAGCCCATCGTTGGGTGTTCAAGGACGCTAGACGTCCATGAGCGAGGTAAGAAGTTAGAGATTCTAGGATTTCCTTCTTGCCCTTCCCGTCTTACCCACGCGCGTAGAAACGGGGTTTCTGTTTTCTGTCGTGCTCTTTATTCATGTTTGTGCTTGTTGGTGAATGGGTCGCCCCGGAGGCAGACCTTCGTGAGCTGTGGGCGGACCCCCGGAGGGCAACGCTGCTTACAGCTCGAGGGTAGTCACCGGCTGGCCGTTGCCTTACTGTGTTGCCGGTGGCTGTACCTCAACGTTTTTCGTACTGTCTGTGAACGTCCTGTTTCTGCCTTGTGTTTCTCTCTCGCTGTGAGCACGTCACCTGCACGTAGAGGTAACCTGGGTGGGCTTTCCTTCCTTTCTTTCCCCTTCCTGCATTGCCTGCTGTAATACCATGTGATATTGCTTTATACCTAATCGGTAGTTCATGGGAACCTCTCGCAGCAGACGTAATAATGAAGGAGGATATAGACGTATTAATCAAGGAGGTAGATCCCAATACCTATACTATGCAGTAGCACACGACGGGGCCACAGGCCAACCAGGAATTTTCTATAGTTGGGCTGCGTGTAGTAATCATATTAAGGATAAAGTCTTACACCCAGCGTCGTTAGCTAGATGGCAGGGATTTAATACATTAGCGGAGGCAGATCAGTTTATTAGGATAATATGCCCCTCCCAGAAGGGCTGCACCAGCATAGGCGTGTCACCCAGATCCCAGCACAGGATGTGTTGCGTGCACTGGAGCAGCTTCACCTGGGCCCATCCTCTAGGGCATAAGCCCCACTATCACTACTAGATACCAGTATATAGTGATACTAACTACTAGCTTAGCTACAATAGTTAGCAGATAATATATAATTACTATTAGAAGTAGTTGTGGCTTCCTCTTCTCTCTCTTGCTTGCCTGTGTTGGGGAGGTATTGTGTAAGGTACTGGTGCTGGTACGGTACTCGGGCCCAAAATGCCTAAGAAGCGAGGTGGTGGTAAAGCACAGCCCCCGGAGGGCCGTAGAGAGACACAGTCCCCGGAGGACAATAGCAGGGAAGAACAGGAAATAGCTAGCACGGCTAGTCGGAGTTCCAGTGGGTCCCGGAGATCCGAGGCAGCCGCTAGGGTTACCGCACAACGGCAGACGACTCTTGAGACGCAGCTAGAACAAGCTGCCCTAGGGTTTGGTCAGCAACAGCAGTCGCCGCAGCGACAGCATCAGCCTCAGCAGTCGCCGCAGCGACAGCATCAGTCTCAGCAGTCGCCGCAGCGACAGCAGCAGTCGCAGCAGCAGCAGCAGCAGTCGGAGCAACAGCGACAGCCCCAGCAGCAATCGCGGCCACGACCGACTGAGCATCTGGGCGAATGGAACAGGGTACCTCCCACGCAGCGACCACCATCCGTGGAAGTTGTGCCGGAGGAAGATGAAGATATAGAGGTCGCTTTTAGCCCGGTAGCTAGCTCGCCGTTCGCTCCGCCGCCTGAGTTCGTGCAGCCCTCTCAATTGGGGGCATACGCGCGTGGCCGCCCGAGCCTGACTCACCCTTGGGCAGGGCGTGGCCGCGGCGGGCCGGGGCCGGGCCCTGGAAGGGATCCCCGTCGGGTCTCCTTTGGAGCGCACGAGAGCTGGTCCAGACCCCCACCGCAGACGTCAGGGTCGGCCCACGTGCAGTACGATCCCGAGGAGGAGGACTATGCTCCCCCGGGCCCCTTTCCTTACGTATCCACCTCCCTCCCAGCAAGGAGCGCGCCCACCAACGCTAACTTCAGCCGGCTGCCCCTGGATGACCCCGGTTATGAGCATCCCACGTCCGTTCGCGTTCGGCGTGAGTCGGCCCCCTTTGCGTCACAACGGATGTCCGCTGACTACGCGCCCCGCCGAGTATCCGGCGACTTCGATCCCGAGCGTGCGGAGGACACCTTCGTGTCCCAACGTGGGCATGACCAAACTGCAGGAAGGGGTTCGCACCAGGAGATGCGGACGCGGTGTCACCATCCCCTCACCTTTTCTAGCCCCGCGTACTGCAGCAAGGGTGGCCCCCTGCGACCTGACCCTGTCAAGGCGCCGCCTATGCCAGATTTTAAGGCGGTGCCCAAGCTCCATGCGGGCATGACTCCCCGTGAGATTGACGAGTGGGCTCGTATGTGGCAACAGTTGTACACTGTATGGTGTGAACACCATGAGTGGCAGCTGGCCACCAAGGTTCTGATCCCCTACGTGGTGGTGAAGTGTATGGACCCATCAGTGGTCGGGATGCTTAACGTTGAGAGTGTGGCGGCCCAGTCATACCCGCAGACGGTCGAGGAACTGCACGAGCGCATCCGGCGCAAGCTCATCCCTCCCGGCTATCGACTGACCGAGCGGTTTGAGTTCGGCCGCCTACGTCAGGGCAACACTGACTTGGCGGAGTTCCTCACCACTTTTGATTCCTTTGCGGCGCGGTTGACCGGGGACCTGACGTGGACCGAGTACAAGATTCGGTTTTTGGAGGCCATCCATCCCGACCTCCTCGCTGAGGTTAAGAAGCACTATGCCGAGGTTCCCTGGGACAAGCTTGACATCCACGCTGTCCAGCAGTACCTTCTACAGGTGGCCGACGTCGTCAAGCAGCCGCGCTACACCAGCACCCGCCGGTTCGCCTCATCCACGATGACACGCCGTGTCCACTTCACTGAGGTGGAACCCGACCCGTCGGAGGGGGAGGAGTCCAATGACGACGAGCAGCCGGCTGCCCAACTGCACGCCATCGATGCGTCCAAAGCCCGCTGTTTCATGTGTCACGAGGTCGGGCACCTCAAGAAGGATTGCCCGCGCCTCAAGGCGCGCACCAGCACGGCGACGGAGGCCACCAAGGAGGCCCCCAAGTTTTCTGGTCCCGCCTTTGAGAGGCGCCCAGCGCCGGCAGCGCGGGATGCTCGCCCGCGCAACGCAGGCGCGCGGGCTGCCAAGCTGCGCGACGCGCGCACGCAGCCCAACCAGTTCCAGACACCCCGCTTCCCAGCATCGTTCTCTCGGACAGTGCGCGAGCTCAATGAGATCCTGGCGCAGCAACAGGCGTCCGAGGCTGGAGGTGACGAGTATGAGGCGCTCAACCCCGGCGACGACGACGACTCGGATGAGGGGGAAGGGGGGACCGGAAGGTCGGACGAGGCGGCCTCCCGGCCCCGCGATCCTCGCGCGTAGTGCCCCTTCCCACAGGGGTAGAAGTAGGAGTAGACTTAGTCAACCAGGTAGAACAGCCGCCTGCACCGGATGTGGGCGCGGCCACCCCTGAGGCCGATGTAGCGTTAGTCAATAATGTAGATAGGACGGGCGGGCAGGCCCCAGCGGTCTCCTTGCCCTCTTCAGATGCAGGCGTGTCGGCGACCGCGGTCGACCCCGCTTCAGCCAATAGTGTAGATAGGTCTAGCGGACAGGCCCCGGAGGCCTCGCCGCCCTATGCTTCACCAAGCACCAGAACACTTTTAATCTTCAGTGGTGGACTGGCGCTCCCTACCACCACACTTGACCCGTTTCTGAAGGAGAAGACGATCCTGGATGTTAAGTTTATGGTGGATACGGGGGCGACCACATCCTTTATCCATGAGGCCCTTGTGCGACGCGCTGGCTACACGATTCGACCACACCCGACGCCCATCAACGTCCGGTATGCCGATGGTAACAAGCACCCGTCACCTGGCCTCGTGGACCTCAAGGCGGTTGTCCAGGGCATACCAGTGGAGGTAACAGCCACAGTGGCGCCGCTGGGCGCCGCTGACATCATCCTGGGCGTTGATTGGCAGGACGCCCAGGACGTGACGATCAGTGTCAAGCGACGGGTGGTTTGGTTCCCTGATGGCTCCTTCTGGTGCCCACGGCACGAGTATCTGGCGCACGGCACCGAGGTGCACAACGTTCAGCACGACGCGGGGCCCGAGAAGCCACGACGCCATGCATCTCAGATGCTGATGAGCAGCAAGACGCTCGCGCGCAACCTGCAGAAGGGCAAGGAGTACTACATGTACCGCCTTGACTCTGTGCCCCTGCTTGAGGAGCTGCTGGAGATCGGCACCGACTTCACTGACGACGAGATCGCGCGCTACAACGCCATCCTGGCCAAGCGGGAGAAGCTGTTCGACGAGTCTACACCGCAGTTTCCCCCGCCCCGTTCTGTGCTGCACCATATCCGCCTCAAGGAAGGCTTCGGGCCCACCACGTCCCCGATGTACCGGATGGGGCCAGTCGAGCTGATGGAGCTCAAGAAGATCCTGATGGCCCTCCTTGAGCGTGGTCTGATTGAGCCCAGTAACAGCCCTTTCTCCGCTGGGGTACTCCTAGTGCCCAAGCCTGGGGGCAAGTGGCGGCTCGTCACCGACTACAGGAAGCTCAACGCGATCACTGTCAAGTCCAAGTACCCGCTCCCGCGCATTGATGACATCTTCAATCGAGTGCAGGGCGCCACCTGCTTCACGGTGATCGACTGCGCCGATGGGTTTTGGCAGCTCCGCATCGCTGAAGAGGACTGTCACAAGACGGCCTTCAATACGCCATACGGACACTACCAGTTCCGTGTGGCGGCGATGGGGCTTTGCAACTCACCAGCCAGCTTCCAGATGCTCATGAACGACATCTTGCGGCCCGTCATGGGGACTGCACACCTGCCACAGGTATCCAGTGACCTGCGCGACCCTCGCAAGGGGGACAAGCCGCCCTGGTCCTGGAAACGCACTTGCGCTTTGGCCTATCTGGATGACATCCTCGTGTACTCCAAGACCTTCGAGGAGCACCTGGAGGACGTCGATACGGTCCTGCGCATTATGGAGGACGAGCATCTCTCGGCCCGCAGGGCTAAGGTCCGTGCGGGGCGCAGCGTCCCGTTCCTGGGCCACACGCTTTCAGCGGCAGGCGTGGCCACGGACCCGGAGAAGATCGCCTCTGTCCAACAGTGGCCAGCTCCGACAGACGTGAAGGGCGTGCGTAGCTTTCTGGGGATTGCGTCATACTATCGACGCTTCATCCCCCGGTTTGCCACGATCGCGTCGCCCATCAACGCTCTCCTCAAGAAGGGCGTATCCTTCGTCTGGTCGGCACAGTGCCAGCAGGCCTTTGAGGCCCTCAAGGCCAGTTTGACCGCGGCACCCGTGCTCGTGCTCCCAGACCCGTCCCTTCCTTTTGTGGTTGCGACGGATGCGAGCAAGGTGGCTATCGGCGGGGTCCTCTTGCAGGACCAAGGCAAGGGCTTGCAACCGGTTGAGTACATCTCCCGCACAATGATCCCCGCCGAGCGGAACTATCCGGTCCACCAGCAAGAGCTGTTGGCTGTGGTCTACTGTTGCCACACATGGCGCCACCACCTGTTGGGCGCGCAGTTTGATGTTGCAGTCAGCGAGACAGGGGACCTCGACCCCGCCCGTTTGATTATTCACACCGACCATAGGCCCCTGACCCACCTCTTGACGCAGCCAAATCTGACGCCCCGTCAGGCCAGGTGGATGGAGTACCTTTCCCAGTTTGCCCCTTTTAAGATCCAGTATGTGAAGGGTGCGGACAACGTGGTGCCCGACGCCCTCTCCCGTCGTGCTGACTACTGGTTCTATGAGGACATGGGGGTGCTCCATACCACCTGTGAGGAGGCGCCTGGCGCCCCGCTCTACGATGACCTCCCACGGTCGCCGCGGGCGCGCCACCTGTTTCACATGAGTCATACCACTCCGGATGCCTTGTCGCCCCCCGATGGCGACGACGACCAGCGCGTGGACGCGCGGTCCCCCGGGGAAGGGGAGGGGTCCCACACACGGGTTCCCCTTGGCGCTGTGGCTCAGGCTATTTTTCATCTGGAACCTCTTGGATCCCCGGTGGTCGTGTCTGAGTACCTACACTCGGCGCTGGACCAACCGGAGGAGGAGGACGAGGCCGATGCGTATACGGTCACTTCCCCCCTGGAGATGCTGATCAGCCGCTTCACGGTTACCGAGCCGGCCGCCTTGGAGGTGATCAAGTCACACCCCAAGATGATGGGTAGGCTCCCGTGCAAGTTCCAAGAGGGTCGCCTATACGTCATGGTGCGCCCGGACACGTGGCGCCTCTACATACCCGAGCTCTGTCGAGCAGCCTTGCTCCACGAGCTCCACGACTCCCTAGTCGGCGGTCACCAGGGCATTGGGCGACTGCTACCAAGGGCACGTCGTCACTTCTACTGGCCTGGCATGAAGGACTACATTGCGGCCTATATACGCGAATGCCCGTCGTGCCAGATAGCCAAGTCCCAGAACACGGGTACTCAGGCTGTCCCAAAGACGCTACCTGATCCCCTGGGTCCCTGGGACTCGATCCAGATGGATTTCGTCGGCCCCTTTAAGAAGACCAAGAACGGCAACAGCAAGATCTTGGTGTTCGTGGACCGACTCACGCGCATGTGTCACCTGGCCCCCTGTCCGGCTGACCTCACGGCCGAGGGGTGTGCCAAACTGTACCTCAACCACGTCTTCCGGTTCCACGGGCTCAGCCGCCAGTTCATCTCGGACCGGGACACGCTCTTCACCGCCCGGTTCTGGCAGGAGTTCTTCGACTGCCTGGGAACCAAGGTGTCGCTAGGGACGGCTTATCACAGCTCGTCCTCCCATCTGGTGGAGCGACTCAACCGCACGGTACAGGAAACCATGCGCCATTACACCGACGAGGTGGGCAGCAACTGGGAGGAGTTGCTGTGCTTGGTGGAGTTCTCCTTGAACAACGCACCACAGGCAGCCCATGGCCTAACCCCGTTCTTTCTCAACACGGGAAGGCATCCGCTGACGCCGACCGACTTGCTGACGAGTCCGGCGCTGGCGGAACCGGAGGTGCTGCGCACTACTCTGGCGGGCGTGAGCAGCCTGCTGGAAAAGATGCGCCAAGCTCACAACAGTGCGGTTAAAGGGTACCGGGCCGCTGCCGAGCGCAACATGGCTCGCGTGGAAGGCAAGCGGGACTCTAGAGCACCGGACATCGAGGTCGGGGACTGGGTCCTGGTAGAGGGACCCCAGCTCGGTCGATTCTCCCAGAAGGTGGAAGGGGAGCTCAAAACGAAGCTCCGGCCCATGTACCTGGGGCCCCACCAAGTGCTGGAGAAATGGGATGATGTCATGTTCAAGGTGGACGTGCCCATCTCATGGGGCACCGCGACAACCTTCCACCGCGACCAGCTCAAGCTGTACCACCAGAACTCGATCCAGGGTAGACTCAATCCCCCGGCTCCGGTGGAATACGACCCGGAGACAGGGGAACAGGAGGACGAGGTCGAGGAGATTGTCGCCCATCGCGATTTCGGGCGTGGTCGTCAACGCCAATATCGGATCCGGTGGAAGTTTACTAGATATGGGGCAGAGGCCTCTTGGCGGACGGAGAAGGAGCTCTCTGGCTGCAAGCGGTTGCTAGACGCGTACAAGAAGGCCCACAGGTTGCACTAGAGGTATGTACATACACATAGAGGTATGTACATACCACAGGTACACCGTACACTAGTCGGTATGACACCGGTACTCACAGGTGTTGCCTTGCTGCTCGTGGTCATTCCTTGTACAACAGGCGTACTCCCCGGAGGAGACTCGCTTCAGCCCCCGCCCCATAGGTAGTGACTCCAGCAGTCCTTTGGTGCGGTTCACACCCCCAGCCTCCCCGGAGGAGCCTCCGGGGTTCGCACCGCCTGCCAGTTGTGGCAAGAGACGACGGTCGGAAGACATGAAGGAGCAGGGGTCGGATATAGCTGCGACCGCCAACGAGAACAACCGTGAGACCTTTAATCCGCGGACGTTTCTGCCCGACTACGGCCAGGAGGGCGTGTTCTTGGCGCGTCGACGGCGCAGGCACGGCAAGGCCGATCAAGACTACCTGGCCTCCTCGGTTCTGGAGTGGCCCGACGATCGACACGAGAAGTTCCGCGAATCCGTGCAAAGGCACTGCGGGTTCAAAGTCGAGACCCGGACGGCGATTCGAGGGAATGTGGCGGTAGGGACAGCTTGGGAGGACCACGCACCCAGCTGTGCCTGCAACCGTTGCGTGACTACGGTGTCGGCCCTCATGGCCTACCCCCGCCTCATGTTCTTGCTCGTCGCACCGGCACGACGTCAGATCCTGCAGCGGGCCTACCGGGGCTTGCCGCCAGATGGGGCCTTGCGGGGCCCGTTCTGCACCGCAGCAGGCCAGTACTCCCTCCGGCAGGCGCTCGACCGCATCGTGGAGTTGGACGAGGCGGATGATCGCGGCGGGGAGGGCCCCGATGAGGAGGAGGACTGGAGTGAGGACGACGACCTGTTCCCGCCGCGCCCTGCGCCCCGGGAACTTGCCCACTCAGCCGGCAACGCCTCGCGCGATGCCGGGGCCCGCCGCGAGAACTCGGGAGACCGGCGACCCCCGGGTCAGGACAGGAGGTCCGGCAGCGCACGGGACGCGTCCCGCTCCAGGGAGCCTTCCCGTGGCGTGGGTGTTCGCCCGGAGACGCGTGAGGAGGAAAGGTCCTTTCGGCGGACATGGGACAGGGCGACGGGACATCAAGGGTCGCGGTCGCCAAGGTCGGCCCCGGAGGCCGCACCTTCGGCTGATCGGAGCAAGACAGTTGGATTGGCAGGAGCCGGTCCCTCATCGACGCAGTCGCCAAGGTCGGCTCCGGAGGCCGCGCCCTCGGCAGATCGTGGCAAGGCTGTTGCGGACACTTCTACTGCACGGGCCCACCGGTCGACCCCGGAGGTCGCACCGTCAACAGCCAGCGGAAAGGCTGCCTCCGGCCCTTCGTTCGTGCAGTCAACACGGACGGATACTGACGTCGCTCACCCAGCGGGTCGCGGCCAGATGCCGGAAGTCCAGGCGCTTGCGCTAGCGATTCCGGGCCCGCCGCCCCTCCCCCATGATGTGCCATGGTCATTGGGGGCCTATCTCCGACCGATACCCGGCCGCACAGTTGCCCACGGGGGCAGATGTCCTCGTATGGAAATATTGGGGGTGGATTGGAGTGCGGACGCGCCGGTCCAACCCCGATCACCACAGGAGTATGCGGACTATGACCTGGTGTTCTCGGCGGGACCGTGGTGCTACAAGGACCGGGGCGCCTATCTGGAGCTGCTGCGCGTACGTCTGTACCCGAGGATTCCCCTCCGACGTCCACGACCATTCGTCCCTGGGGAAAATCTCCCCTTCACGGTTGGGAGGGTGACGCGCTATGCGCCCGAGGGGGACAACTGGACCTACCGGGTGGCGGGCGAAACCCGTTTGGTGGGGCCTCCGAAGCTGGCCCCGGACGCGCCAGCGTTCCTGCACGCGACGGCTCCTGACTTCCTGGACATGAGCGTGGACGAGAACACTTGGATTGATTGGAGCCTAGCGTCTGAGGTGATGATGGGTATGGGAGAGGCTTACATTCGGGACCACCGTTGCGGGGTGGTGGACAAGGGTGCGAAGACCCTCCTCTTCACGATTCCGGAGTACCTGGCGGCCTTCTTGGCCATGTGGCCTCTCGGCTCGTGGACCCGCCTCTCTCTTTTGGGGCGGCGCGATGCAGGCAGACCGGAGCAGTGGGCGTTCGAGGAGGAGCTCTTGGCGTACCCTGGGACCCGTGGTCCACAGGCCACAGAGATTGGAGAGCGGGCATACCAGCGGGCCTGCCAACAACGAAATGAGAAGGCCCCGGATCCCGCGAATCGCCGGCGAAACCACGGCCGCTGACCAAGAAGGTCGGAAGTGTGGTTGGAAGAATTCCACTATTTGACTACGTCAAAACTTGTCCTTGTGTGGCAAGTTCTGGGGGAATTGGTTTTACTAGTCTGATGGGTGAACATGGGCTGGGACATAGTACCCCTATGGTCAACCTGAATTTTTGCCCTGCGAGGCAAGTAGAGTAACCATGTGTGGTTAGTAACATGTTTGTTGTGTGCTTTCTCCCTTTAGTTGCTGGGCCTTATCTACATGACGGTAGGGACTACCGTCCCCCGGGGAGGGGGAGGAGTGTTGCGAACCCGACCCTTTGGAACGGGCGCAACAATGGAATAAATTATGTATTTTGGCTTGTTGTCATAGTCCGTAGGACTTTGGGATTCATTTCGGGACTTAATTTGGGAATTGTCCCTTGGTCAGGATTTTTGTATGGAACTATGATAGTTTGTGTGATTCGGACCGGTTATTTTGGGCCTAGGTTGATGTTCGAGATCTTCTAGAGCTAGTAGGCCGGTGCATTCGCGCCGCGCTGCGTACTTTACAGCTGGTTGAGATATTGTACTCATGCGTGGATTCTGTAGCCAGCTGGCGGGGGTCGATGTCGACCCGAGGATCTTGTGTGGACTGCATGCTTTGGAATTCGCTGGAAGGTCGGCGCCATGTCGGCGCCCCTTGCCAGCTTGGTGGCAGACCTAGGTGAAATTGGTCCGAGGACGAGAGTCTCGTCCTCTTGGTTCGGAATAAAGTGTGTGTTATCACCTGTCTGAACCTGGGGCATAATTCCAACTGCATTTGGTGGCTCTATCCTGAATGTGGGTTGTGTAGATTAATGCAATATTAATCACCGTGAGCCGTAGCAGTGTAAATGCCGCAACTGCTCCGTTAATACCACTCCCGGAGAGTGGTGAGCGGTTGACCCAGATTTCCATATTAACCACCCTAACATAGGATCTTTCGCACGACCCGGATGGGTTCGTTACACCGCCCAGGTCTGGGTGGGAGGAGCAGCGCCAGCCGGGCCAGCGAGGGCTGGCTTGGCGGCAACGTCCCTCACCGCCTGGCCGGGCGGTGAGGCCTGCGGTGTTTTGCAGGACCTCGATGGCGATGGCGGTGTCCTTGAGGCGCTGGTCCATGTCGCGGAGCTGGGCGGTGATGGCGTCGGAGGTGGGGGTGGTGGCGGTGGAGGAGGCGAGGAGGGTGGAGGTGGTGGTGGAGATGCATGGTGCATTGGAGGGCCGGGCCGGGAGCTCGGCAGCCAGCGTGCAGCCCACGGGCTGCCACATCTGCAGGGAGGGGGGCCACATGCTGCTCGAGGGAGTAAGCGGATGGAGGATTCAGTCAAGGTGGTGGTGATGGGCTTGGGGGGCCAGAGCTCCTCGATGGAGCGTCCAAGGAGGGAGAAGAGGGCGTATGTCTGCAGCTTGGGGCGGGGGGCGGTGAGGATGTATATTCGTATGGGCGCTTCCGAAGGCAGGAATCGACGAGGCGACCCTGGTGGAAGAGCTGTTTGCACAGTTCGATAAGCGAGGCGTGTGATCCCCAGAACACGTAGCTCAGGATGCGGTCTTCGTTGAGCTTGTACAAGTCAAAAAAGCCGGGCTGGCTGGCGTCAAATAAAGTCGAGCGCTTGCCAAGTCGACCGGCTCGTCAGGGCGACTGCATGCGCTTGGGCTCAGGCGACGCTGCGGGCGAGGCGAGCCCGCCAGCCCGGGAGGGGGCTGGGCGACCACTAGGGCTTGGCTAGTGGCGCCGCTGCCTTCTGGGCTGGAGGGCGAAGCTGCAGCCGGAGGTGCAGACTTATTTTCAGGGCTGAGCAACGCAGCCTGGCGGCTGCGTTGCTCAGAGGAGCGTTTGCTCGCCATATACTGCGTAATAGCTTCGGAAAATAATATCAGCGAGTGCGTCTTAGAAAGACAAAGCGATTGTGATATTCACAGCCGAATTCGGTGCCCAAACGTATAAGTTATGAGCTCCGCCGTCAGCCATGGCTACCTCGTGGCTCGTGGAACTATCTCGTCCAAAATGCGAGGCATATACCCTGATAGAAAGACTCTAATGACCTACGAAGTGAGACAACTATCAAGGAGACAACCAGCGCAGGCCAGAAATCGGGAGAATCCGGACCATGGTAGCTCGAGCCAGCCGTTATCTTGTCCGCGTGTTCGAGTCGTTCAGGATCATGAATATGAACGGGGATGGAAATGTGTAGCCTTGTGCATTGAAATTATGGCTGGCTGACGTGTAAAGCGACTAGATGACCTAGATGGTGGGGCCGGAAACAGCTTGCTTGATCAGGGCATGTGTTTCGAGCCTAACTATGCCTGGACGCGTGGCGATCCAACGCCGTGGAAGGACTACTAGTACTAAGGGTGGTTGTCTGAGAGGAAATACTCTAATGACCTACTATGCGTGGAAACCCCTACGTTCAGGACCTGTCGAAGCATCCTGTACAAACCGTGCCGTCCGGCCTGGCGGCCAGCGTGTCCGTGAGTGTCCATGCCTCGGCGCCATACGTAAGCACTGTGAGATGAATTCTGCTATATATAGGCGGTACTCTGTGTCATCCGCATCACCACCCGTACTAGGGTCATTGTGAATGACTAGGCCAGGCGCATGCCCTACAACGCTGGCGAAGCGGGCGCGAGCCTTGCGCATTCATGAGACATAGCCCAGAAGACTGTAAAGGCTTCTCCCGGAGCCTGAGTGAGGGTTCTGAGGGGCATACCAAGGGTTCACCTGTAATTTGGGCCTGGAGATGAGGGCGGTGGGGTTCCGGAGATTAGTGTCAAAACTGAGGCGATGGTGATTGGGGCCTCCAGTCGCACACCGCTGCCGCGCCTGCTCGACGGGACGGAGGTCCCGTTCCGCGATCGCTTCAAACGGTTGGGGAGCATGCTCCCTGACACCGCCGACGATGTGGACATCCGCATCGGCCTGGCCTGAGCTAGGCTTCATTCGCTCAACACCTACTGGCGCTCCAAGGGCCTGGGCGAGCACCGTAAGCGCATGCTCTTCAAGGTCCTCGGCCTCACGGTGCTCACGTATGGCGCCGAGGCGTGGACACTCACGGAAACACTGGCAGCTAAGCTAGACGGCACGGTTTACTGGATGCTCCGACAGGTCCTGAACGTAGGGTTTTCCAAGCGTAGGTCATTAGAGTCTTTGTATCAGGGTATGCACTCTGGTACCTGGCCCCGGTGAATCTAGGGTGAATTCCTGGTGAAAAATTTTCAGGAGTGAAAACTTTTTCACCTGGAATTCACCCACTTTGCAGCCTAGATTCACCGGGGTCTACAAAACAGGGTGAATATAGCCTCACTTTAATTCACCCTGTTTTCACAGTGGATATAATGGATGAAAAATTTTTTTAACCCTTTTTTTACCCCTGAATCTGCCATTGATAGTGGGTGAATGTTCGGACGGCGGCGGCGTCGGCAACTTGGGCAAATGTTGCATGAATCTAGGGTAAAAAATAGGCGATTGTAGGGCGAATGTCCGGACGGCGTCGGAGTCGGCAACATGGGCAAATGTTGCATGAATCTAGGGTAAAAAATGGGCGAATGTAGGGTGGATACATCCACCGTTGCCCTGCAGGCTCGGATCTCAATGGATTCGCCCTTGATTCACCCTAATTTCACCCTTCATTGACTATTGAAATTAGGATGAAGCATGCACCGTTCTTGCATTAAAAATATGATATCAAGGAGACAACCAGCGCAGGCCGGAAATCGAATGATATGTACATTTGATAACCATTTAACCCAACATTCACCCTATATGATCCACCCTACATCAATCCAGCACTAGTATACCTAAAAAAGCACAAGTCACCGGCTATGCTCCAGCTTCCAAATCAGCCTAGATGATCGGCAAGAAAGCAACTAAAATGCTACTTCTTACATCGATCCCGTCCTGGATCATAAACAACTCAGGCCAGGGTTGCACAAAAAATCACTCAAAACATGTTCCAGCCTCGCATCTGATTTCATTGCAGAGCGACCTCAAAAACAGTCACTCTCGCGAAGCATTGCCAGCCAGGGTTTCTTGAGGCACTTGCCCACATCGAGCCACCATCTGCCTTGGTAACAGACTATGTAGCAGATGCAAAGACCAGGTCAGGCAAGGGGAAAGACGCGAGAGTCGGCTGTTAGGCAAAAAGTGTGGTCAGCCACGTGTTATATCATTGCATGCACACATGTAGCAAGAACACAAACCATCAGTGGTAGCGGAGGGACAAAACTGAGACAGGGATGCTCTGAGGAGACTACAGTAGGGAGAAACTGGGAGGGGGAGGGGAGGGGAGGGGGAGGGGAGGGGGAGGGAGGGGGAGGGGGAGGGGGAGGGGGAGGGGGAGGGGGAGGGGGGAGGGGAGGGGGAGGGGGAGGGGAGGGGGAGGGGGAGGGGGAGGGGGAGGGGAGGGGGAGGGGGAGGGGGAGGGGAGGGGGAGGGGGAGGGGAGGGGGAGGGGAGGGGAGGGGGAGGGGAGGGAGGGGGGGGTGGGGGGGGGGGGGAGGGGAGGGGGGGGGGAGGGCCAGCAACAGTCACATCTCACAACCAAGAACTGCTATCCCACACCAAAGGAACAAGTATCCCACAACCAGGAACAAGTATCAGGGCACAACCAGTAACACATCTCACAACCAGGAACTGCTACTCCACAACCAGGAACGTGCATCCCACAACCAGGAACTGCTATCCCACAACAAGGAACAAGTATCCCACAACCAGGAACAAGTATCCCACAACCAGTCCTGAACGTGCATCCCACAACCCGGAACAAGTATCCCACAACCAGAAACAAGTACCCCACAAGCAGGAACAAGTATCCCACAACCAGGAACAAGTATCCCACAACCAGGAACAAGTATCCCACAACCAGGAACAAGTATCCCACAACCAGCAACACATCTCACAACCAGGACCGTGCATCCCACAACCAGGAACACATCCCACAACCAAGAACTGCTATCCCACAACCAGGAACGTGTATCCCACAACCAGGAACTGCTACCCCACAACCAGGAACAAGTATCCCAAGACAAGGAACACATCCCACAAACAGGAACGTGTATCCCACAACCAGTCGCGCAGTCGGTCTGAATGACTGGCATTATAACGAGCGTCATATTCGTCTCCGGCTTGGCAGTGCCGTCATCCTGCATACAAAAAGCACATTGGAGCCAGCACTTTCCCGCGGGTTGTAGCCGATATTCCTCCATGCAGCGATATTCACCAATGCGCTATCAATAAACAAGTCGACACCATCCGGGTATGTAAAGAAGCACGCTGCTGGCCACGACGGTCACGGCGATGATGAAAGACAATGACAAGAACGCCTAATAGCAGGCGTCATACAAATTAGAACAGACTGGAACAACTACTTACCCGGTCTTCTGTGATCTTGACACAGAGCCCAGTTTACAATGAAGCGAGGGAAACCGGCCACTATGAGCACCCCTACTCAACCCACATAATGAAGGTTAGGAATCCTCCCCATCATGCTAACCGTAGACTCGGTGAAACGCCCCATGCTACAAATACGATAGCCCAGCAGCGACTACTTGCGGCCATCACCTTGTCCAGTTATGGCTGGCTGTGCGGCGGTAATTTTACCAAGTTTATGCGGCGGTAATTTTACCAAGAGTAAAAATGTTACGCCGCACCAGTCTGTGCTTTTTACCAGTGTAGTGTAGAAATCTGCTCGGCCTTTGTGCCAAAGAGCCAAACGCCCAAAGCCAACTTCCAAGACGCCCAAAGCCAAATTCCAAGACGCCCAAAGCCCAAAGGCGGGCGAGTCTGGCGCGGCGCGCCTGTCCTGGAGGCCATTGGGCCCCGGAATAAGAAATCCCGTCCTGGAGGCCATTGGGCGCCGGAATAAGAAATCCCCTTTTTAAACAGATGTCATCCGCGCGCTACACGCACTAGTGAACACTCCCCACGAACACAGCGAACATTCCCCCAGCGAACACTAATTCTTTCTATCTTTTTAAACAGATGTCATCCGCGGTCAACTCCAAGCCAAATTCCAAGACGCCCAAAGCCCAAAGGCGGGCGAGTCTGGCGCGGCGCGCCTGTCCTGGAGGCCATTGGGCCCCGGAATAAGAAATCCCGTCCTGGAGGCCTTTGGGCGCCGGAATAAGAAATCCCCTTTTTAAACAGATGTCATCCGCGCGCTACACGCACTAGTGAACACTCCCCACGAACACAGCGAAGTGAGCGAACATTCCCCCAGCGAACACTAATTCTTTCTATCTTTTTAAACAGATGTCATCCGCGGTCAACTCCAAGCCAAATTCCAAGACGCCCAAAGCCCAAAGGCGGGCGAGTCTGGCGCGGCGCGCCTGTCCTGGAGGCCATTGGGCCCCGGAATAAGAAATCCCGTCCTGGAGGCCATTGGGCGCCGGAATAAGAAATCCCCTTTTAAAACAGATGTCATCCGCGCGCTACACGCACTAGTGAACACTCCCCACGAACACAGCGAACATACCCCCAGCGAACACTAATTCTTTCTATCTTTTTAAACAGATGTCATCCGCGGTCAACTCCAAGCCAAATTCCAAGACGCCCAAAGCCCAAAGGCGGGCGAGTCTGGCGCGGCGCGCCTGTCCTGGAGGCCATTGGGCCCCGGAATAAGAAATCCCGTCCTGGAGGCCATTGGGCGCCGGAATAAGAAATCCCCTTTTTAAACAGATGTCATCCGCGCGCTACACGCACTAGTGAACACTCCCCACGAACACAGCGAACATTCCCCCAGCGAACACTAATTCTTTCTATCTTTTTAAACAGATGTCATCCGCGGTCAACTCCAAGCCAAATTCCAAGACGCCCAAAGCCCAAAGGCGGGCGAGTCTGGCGCGGCGCGCCTGTCCTGGAGGCCATTGGGCCCCGGAATAAGAAATCCCGTCCTGGAGGCCATTGGGCGCCGGAATAAGAAATCCCCTTTTTAAACAGATGTCATCCGCGCGCTACACGCACTAGTGAACACTCCCCACGAACACAGCGAACATACCCCCAGCGAACACTAATTCTTTCTATCTTTTTAAACAGATGTCATCCGCGGTCAACTCCAAGCCAAATTCCAAGACGCCCAAAGCCCAAAGGCGGGCGAGTCTGGCGCGGCGCGCCTGTCCTGGAGGCCATTGGGCCCCGGAATAAGAAATCCCGTCCTGGAGGCCATTGGGCGCCGGAATAAGAAATCCCCTTTTTAAACAGATGTCATCCGCGCGCTACACGCACTAGTGAACACTCCCCACGAACACAGCGAACATTCCCCCAGCGAACACTAATTCTTTCTATCTTTTTAAACAGATGTCATCCGCGGTCAACTCCAAGCCAAATTCCAAGACGCCCAAAGCCCAAAGGCGGGCGAGTCTGGCGCGGCGCGCCTGTCCTGGAGGCCATTGGGCGCCGGAATAAGAAATCCCCTTTTTAAACAGATGTCATCCGCGCGCTACACGCACTAGTGAACACTCCCCAGCGAACACAGCGAACACTCCCCCAGCGAACACTTCATTCTATCTTTTTAAACAGATGTCATCCGCGCGCTACACGCACTAGTGAACACTCCCCATGAACACAGCGAACACTCCCCCAGCGAACACTTCATTCTATCTTTTTAAACAGATGTCATCCGCGCGCTACACGCACTAGTGAACACTCCCCAGCGAACACAGCGAACACACACTCACTCCCCCAGCGAACACTTCTAGAAGTCTTTCTATCTTTTTAAACAGATGTCATCCGCGCGCTACACGCACTAGTGAACACTCCCCAGACAGCGAACACTCCCACCAGCTTGCTTTACCAGCACTGATTTGGTAAGTGAGGGGAAAAAAAAATAAAGAGCTTTTGACAGATCTGTAAAGTTAGGGCCCGAAAAATACAGATGGCTAGGCGTATATGCAGATCTGTTTTTTTAATACAGATCTGTACGCTCCGACGTAATGCCTTTACGTCTTCGGGGGTCGAAGTGCAGGCCGTGCTCAGAACCTGGAAGCAAAATTCAGCCATGGCTACGAAAGCTAGAGGAATGTCAGCCGTATGACCTGCACACGAGGGTAATTAAGAAATCAAGCCGAAGTTAATCCTGCATCTGAGCGAGCAGAATAATTGCAAACACAACAGCAATTGTGCGACAGACCAAACAAAATCGCCGCGTGCACTAGGCTCTGTATTCTAGTCACACCCAGATGCATTGGCTACATTGGATTAGGCGCCTTAACGAACTGAGTCGAGGGAAAACGCGAGGAGCGCCATCTAAGCAGTTGCTTGTCATGTCTATACGCCCGGGCATCTCATGATCTGTCTACCATGCACGCATTTTCCTTGGATGAATCAAACAGCTTTTGACATTTTAATGGCGACAATGAAGTCCGGCCACGACAATATAGCGCTGCTCAGAGCTTCGTTGCCGAGAAAGGTTTAAGAGGTGCTTTGTCCGGGCAGATAATGTAACTCTGCCAATACCCCGGTAGCTTTCAGCACGCGCATATTGCTTGAGGTAAGCGAGCCACGACGCCTGCAGGTGCTCCTGCCGAGGTGGAGACCTCCGAGAGCACGTGGATTAGGCTCATGCGTCAAAGCAGCATCGACCTTCATTCTCCTGGTGTGGCAGGTCATTTTTCAGGATTAACATATCTGAATGTTGATTGCCTGTTCATTTTCCGTCAATTGAGCAGCGATTGAAACCATGAGCCATGCAAGTGTAAGGTGCAGAATTCAGTTGATGAACCCAACTTAGCAGGTAATGTGCAAAATAGATGAACCCAAGTAATATGTGCAGATGTTTCGTCCCACTGGCTGTGTGCTATTGCATGAACCGTGTAGGCCCTTGGCGTGTACTCACTTGCTGCAACCGTGCCCACAGCTGCTAGTCAATACACGCGGCAGGCACAACGACTTTTGCCGCGAGGTGAAACATTTAACTCCCCCACACCTTGCATTTTTCACTCTTTCTATTCCCTATCCATCCTACCCCCCAGCACACACACACGCCCACATACATACACATGCACATAAATGTTCACACACACATGCACACACGCACGCATACACACATGCACACATACACACATGCACACATGCACACATGCACACATGCACACATGCACACATGCACACATGCACACATGCACACATGCACACATGCACACATGCA